>BDMV01000011.1:34999080-35148195 GCA_008326285.1 Oryza officinalis | reverse complement strand
ATGTACCTCTCGAACGGGTACATTTCTCTTAGAAAAGCCGGGCCACATAGTTTTGTTTGCTTCACAAGATGAACAGGGAGATGAACCATGATATCAAAGAAAGACAGTGGAAAAAACATCTTCATGTGGCAGAGGGTATTGACAATGTCGGTCTGCAACCCATCTAGATCTTCGGGATCTATAACTTTCTGTCCGATGGCATTGAAAAAGGCGCACAGACGTTGGATTGTATGACGGACTTTCGGTGGAAGAATGCCTCTGATAGCAACTGGCAAGATTTGTGTGATTAGCACGTGGCAATCGTGCGACTTCATTCCAACCAGTTTTAGGTCTTCCGATTTGACGTACTTACTAATCCTCGCTGAATAGCCCGATGGAACTTTAATATCTTTCAGGCATGATAACATTGCGATCTTCTCATCCTTCGACAGTGTGTGGCAAGCTGGAGGGAGGTACACTCTACCTGTCTCAGCATTTGTTACGGGCTGGAGTTCACTACGAATGTTCATTTCATTGAAATCAAGGCGCGCGTTCAACCCGTCCTTTGTTTTGCCGGGAATATTCAGCAGCAGGCCAACCAAACTCTCACACACATTCTTTTCTACATGCATGAGATCAATGAAATGACGGACCTCAAGATCTTTCCAGTAAGGTAATCGCCAAAATATGGACTTTTTCTTCCACATACCCTTGTCCTTTGCCTGACTACGTTTTCTTTTCTTCCCAAACTCGTTGGTTATGTCCTTGACCAAGTTGTGGACCTCATCTCCGGACAAATCCTTGGGAGCAGGCTGAAGTTCTCTCTTACCGTTGAAAATATTCTTCTTCCTTCAAAATGCGTGACGTAACGGGAGCCACCTCCTATGACCCATATAAACCATCTTTCGTGATTTCTTCAACCACCGGCTGCGTGTATGTTCCATGCAGTCAGAGCATGCCTTCTTTCCTTTCACGGTTTGGCCAGAAAGATTACCGAGGGCGGGATAGTCATTAATGGTGCAGAACAGTAGAACTCGTAGCTTGAAATTCTCCTGACCATATGCATCCCAAGTTTCCACACCTTCTTTCCAGAGCATCTCAAGATCGTCCATAACAGGCTCCAAGAACACATCGATATCATTGCCCGGTTGTTTCGGTCCTTGGATTAGCAAGCACAACATAATATATTTTCTTTTAAAGCACAACCATGGCGGTAGGTTAAAGTTTGAAATAAGAACTGGTCAGGTGCTGTGAGTACTACTCATGTCTCCAAAAGGATTCATGCCACCTGTACACAGACATAGTCTCATGTTTCTGGGGTCGGCAGCAAAGTCTTTGTGTTTTTGATCGATATTCCTCCATTGAATCGAATCCGCTGGGTGTCTTAGCATACCGTCATTCCTTCTCTCCGTGGCATGCCAACGTACTAAATTTGCCTCCTTGGGGTTTGCAAATATTCTTTTGAAATGATCAATGATAGGTAGATACCACAAAACCTTCGCGGGACCACCTCGCTTTGATTTTTTCCTTCGTCAGGACTTTTCTTACGCTTGTATCGAGAGGCCTTGCATATAGGACAAGCATCTAACTCCGCATATTGCTTGTGGTACAATATGCAGTCGTTTCGACAAGCGTGAATTCTACGGACCTCTAACCCCAGGGGACACAAAACCTGCTTTGCTTCATATGTCGTCTCGGGCAATGTGTTCCCATCAGGCAGCATGGCTTTCAAAATTCCCAAAAGCTCTGTGAAACTCTTGTCTGTCCATCCACTACTTGCCTTCAGCTTCATTAGGTCCAAGGTAGCTGATAATTTGGTCTGCTTTGCTTTGCATCCGGCGTACAGAGGCGTCTGCGAGTCACTGACCAACCTGCTGAACTTTACGGAATCTCTCTCGTTGTAAGCTGGATCCTCAACGTCACGTAACATGTCTTGCAGCAGATCATGATCAACATCAACCATTTCACCGCCTAGTGGAGAAGGTACAAACATGTCATGCTCATCTTCATCTTCCTGATTTTGCGCACCAGTACTGTCTGCAGCAGCACCACTTCCTGATTCCTGCTCTCCATGCTTAACCCAACATGTGTAGCCCTCCATGAATCCTCGTTGTATCAGATGAGCGTGTACGTCGATTCGGCTATCAAACATATTTTCATTCTTGCAATCTGCACATGGACAACACATGTAATCGCTGTTTCTTCTTTTCCTATCCTCCTCCGCGATGTTAATAAAATTTAATACCCCATTTCTATACTCTTGACTATGACGTTTCACAGATTTCGCATACATCCAACTTTGATCCATCTCTAGAGAAATGAAAAAAGAATCAGAGAAACATCTTATAAGATAAATACTGCTAAATTCATAAAAATTGATGAATTTTCTAAATTAATGATTATTATTTGTCACTTACCTTTATGAATTTACTCTTTGGGAAAAAAGAAATTTCGCCCCCTCCAACCTCCCACCAAATTTGTGAATAGTGGGATACAGATACTCTAAGCGGTTACGGCTATTTATAGTGTGCACTAACAATCGGGCATATAAGGTATCTTTATCGGGCCTAAAAAAAAGCCCGTCACAGAGGAGTGTCATCTGTGACGGGCTTTGTAGATATCTCAAACGGGCATCAAGATGGGGCCCGTCACAGATGATTGTCATCTGTGACGGGCTGCAATTACAGCCCGATGAGATATTTAAGGTTATCTCAATCGGGCCTTAAGTTGGGGCCCGTCACAGATGATTGTCATCTGTGACGGGCTCCAACTACGGCCCGATTGAGATATTTAAGGTTATCTCAATCGGGCCCTAGTTTAGGCCCGTCACAGATATGTGTCATCCGTGACGGGTTTCAGTTCTATGCACATTTAACATGTCTCTCCGACCATATCTCAATCGGCCTCTTTTTAGGCCCGTTTGAGATGTTTTCTTTGTGACGACCCGCAAAATCCAGTTATATTACAGCCCGTCACAGATGAGAGGATCTGCACTAGTGGCAGTGTAAGTATGGTCCAAGATTTGATAAAATCTTACAGTAAGTTGGCTACAGAGTCAGAAAGAACTTATAGGGTGCATTTTGGCGGCAAATGATCCTGTAGAGTGGTAATGAACAAATATACTAATTGAGAGGTACGCGATAATTTATAAAGTACGTACAAATTCTGGAGCATTGACTCATAGGGAAGGGACAGAGAGTGACTGGAATTTTTTGTTTGTTGTTTTCATTTCAGGATTGTGTATGGAAGATTCTTGGATTTCTGATAGCAACTTGCCTTTGGTAAGTAAAACTTCTTCTCTTTGTAATAGCTAATAAGTACTCCTAGTTAGTTATTTTCAGTAACTGAGAATTAACTTAGTTATTTCGGTCTATATCTTAATTAGCATCCAGTATGCCACCGGACCTTCAAGTTCAATTTATTTTGCCCGAATCATTTACGTTGAATACAATATTTTTTGCTGCACCAATAATATCTTCATGTAATCTTAAAAATGAACAGGATGTAGTAAGTCTACTAGCCAACTGAGCCCAAGGTTGGCGCACCAGCAGTCCAGCACAGCTTACACCGACGTTATTTTTATGCAGGGAAATTCTAATAAAGCGGCGATGGCTTCGTCAGATTGGGATATGAATCCACATGTACTTCATCCACAAACTCAGAATAACATGGACATGCCTTTTGTAATGGATAATGGCATATCTTTTGAAGAAGGTTGGAATATGTACGAAGCATCAACTTCTACCAAAGATTGGTGCCCTGCTGAAAATTACTTACTACCCTTGCCCCTAAAGAAGACTGGTCACGGTCACGGTCACGGTCACGGTCACGGCCCGGCGAGAAAGAAGACTGGTAACAATCCGGTACACGCGGACGAGTTCTAATTATGAATATATAGCAACGACTTCCTTAATCCAGTAAAATGGTGCAGTATAAGTTAGTTGTTACAACATACTGCCCCAATACAATACTTCTGAGAAAGACTTGAAGGTCTTCAGGCTAGCATCAGAAGGTGGTGAGCTAGTCAGCTTAGGTTCGAGTCTCACACTTCTCAATAAATTCTGATATGAAAACCCCTCCTTTCATATTCAGTGCTTTTTTAATACAGATCTCCTAATATTTGTGTCATAAGTATATAAGTTGGTAATGCATTCTGTTGTGTATAATTAATTGTTCATATACTTGGTGTGCTTTCTCCACGCTTTGCGGTGGAGCTTGATGACAATGTTGATATATGAAACCAGACATTAATTCTACATGTTTCCTTTCTCCAACTATTATCTTTTGTTTAGTGTGTATGTATTTTTATAATAATAAAATAGGTGTACTAGCTGGCTGTGCTAGTGGCTATGTTAGGGCATCTACAATGTAAGCCACACCTAGAGTGTCCTCATTGACTGAGGCCACACTAGAGACATTCATCTTTCAACGGGAGATACACCCAGTTGGGCTCTTCAAAATATGAAGCAACCAGTGAAACTACTCCAGCCCACAACGGGGATGTCCCAACCCAGAAAGCCACAGATATGTATTTTCTCCCCTACCTCTGCCTCCAGCCCACCGACGCCCATTTTTCTCAGAAACCGATGCGTCTCCTTCCTCTCTCTCGTCACCGCTCTCTCCCTCTCTCTTCCGCCGCCGCTTGTTGCCGATCTCTCCCTCTCTCTTCCTCGCCGCTCATCGCCAATCTCTCCCTCTCTCTCCCATGACCTCTCTCTCTCGTTGCCGTCTCTCTCTCCCTTCGCATGGCACGATGGGCGCGGTGTCCGATGGCGAGCGGCGCATGGGGCGCGGTGGCGGACGACGAGCGGCGCGCGGGGTGGCCAACAGCGAGCGACGCGTGGGGTGGCCGACAGCACTGGTTGCCAGATCCCTTCTCCCTCCGCCAGTCGTCGCCTCTCTCTTCCTCCGCGGATGGTCGGGATGCCGGATCTGGTGTGCCGCGCCATCCCCAGGTCTCCGGCGCGCCGCCTCTGGCTCCTCCACCAACTCGCCGCCTCCAGCTCTGGCCAAGGGTGGAAAGGTAAATACGGGGGTAGGAAGCGGTGTCCAGAAGCGCCCTCCCTAGCCACGGCGCACCCAACGCGGCTCCTCGCTCGGTCCCTCGGCCAAAAGTCGCCAAGGAGTCCGTAGCGTTGCATCACTCGTAGAGAAGACACACGCCTCTGCTGGTGGACAGCGCGGGCGAAAAAGAGAACGGGAGCCGAACGTCGTGAGCCAAAGCCACGAGCCGAGCTACCCATCGTGGAAGGCCTTAGGACATAGCCTGCAGTCGTGCATTTACCTGCGATGCGTGTACCGATCACACGACAGGTAGACGTTTCAAACAAATCTGAGCGCCACGATGAGGCCACGTCGCAACGGAGACCAGAGGGATCGCGTGATGGGCCCCACCACCGGTCGATGAATTTTTTGTATTTTTAGATTTTTTTTTTAATATTTACAGAAATATTATAGCGCCGAAAAAATTTGCAAAACTAGACCCTGCCGCCCTTCGCAAGGGCGGCAAGCCGACGTGGCACACGCGCGCTGGACGGCGCGGGACGGCCGTCCTCCTGCCCCCTTGCCGCCCTGGCAAAGGGCGGCAAGACCCCTTGCCGCCCTTACAGAGGGCGGCAGGCCTGCCCGCCTATAAAGCCCAGCCGGCTGCTTTCAGGAGGCCATTCCCTCCTCACCTCTCCACATCAAAAAAAAAAAGGAGAAGGGGAGGAGAAGAAAAGAAGAGGCGAAGCCCTGCCGGTTTCAAACTTCGATTTCAGGTAATATTCGTAGATTATATACGTGACTAAATATATGATGTTAACTAGGATATCACTTGTATTTTTGTAGAACTGTGGTTGGATAAATGCATTGTATGAAATAGGGTTTTACCTGTGGTACTATATAAATATATATTGTTAGATGTAGGCAGGGTTTCAAAAACCGCCGGGGGCCCGGTTACCGCCACCCGGCGGTACGGCGGTTACCGGCGGTAACCGCGGTAACCGCGCAAAACCGCGACAAATTTACAAATCGAAATTAGAATTCAAAAATTCGGGCAAACCGCGCGGTTTGGCGCGGTTACCGCGCGGTTTGACGCGGTAACCGCGCGGTTTGGCGCGGTTACCGCGCGATGTGTAATGGGTCGCACAGTAACGGGCCGGCCCATTTTTTTTTCTTTTTCCAATTTTCAAATTTATTCTCCGTTTTGCTCTCAAATTTGAATAAATATTACTCTTTTTTGAGAAATTTCTTCACCATAAAACACTATAAATCAAGCACTACCTTCACCATTTTTTTTGATTTTTTTCTTTTTTTTTTAAATTTTTGAATTTGGACGAATTTTATTAAACCGTACCGCGCGGTACGGGTTACCGTACCCCCGCGGTACGGGCGGTAACCGCGGTAACCGCGCGGTTACCGGCGGTTTTAGTAACCCTGGATGTAGGTAACTTAGTAGATCTGTAGTATTTGTAGTTATTAGGTTTGTAGTTTTAAATGTTGTTGAGTAACATTGCAATAGAATATATAAAAATTTAGGTACGTTGCAAAGAAGATATTACACTGTAGTCGTTTATTATGTAAAATAACGGCCTAGTAATTAACTTTGCAGATATGTCCAGTAAACTTATATTTCAACTATACCATGGTCAAGGAAACGTCCGTTATGGGCCAACTGGGGTAGATCTGTCAGAATTTATTGTAACAGCAAGGGGAATTGATAGGCCAGCCGAGAGGAGTGTACCTTCTATAAAAAAATGGTTGATGCGGGGCTTGGGAGTTGATCCACAGACTAGTGACATTACAATCTATGTTGTAGTAAGTCGGGCAACAGAGGGTTTTTATTGGGAACTAATGCCGGTTCAAAACTCTGGGATGTGGAGATGGTATGTGGAGAATGCATTGCAACGTGGGTGGCCTCTAGCTATGGTTCCGTATGTTCATCCGAAGGATCCAAGTGTACAGATGAACATGGATGATGGCGAGGGGCCAAGTGCAGAAGTGAATGAGATTGAAGTGGATCAGGTCAATGCACCAGAGGAAGATGGAGTAGCTCCAGTAGTAGCTCCAGTAGGCATGCAACCTGGTGGAGTGGCTGACGAGGGGGAGACTGTGGGTGCCATTGTGGACGAAATGGAAAAAGAGGATCGTGACAACGAGCGTGTGGAGGAAGATGATTCGTCAGATGATGACGAGAACAATATTAATCCAGCTGAATGGGCTAGTGATGATTTTTCTGGTTTGGTCATCTCTGAAGGGGAAAATGTGAGATGGGAGTACAAGGAAAACGAGATTATCGAGGGAGCGAGGTATGGTAATGGAGAAGACATGAAGGAGGCGGTGAAGCATTATGCAGTGTCACTTCATAGGGAGTTTTGGGTTGCCAAGTCTAACCGGACACAATATGAAGTTAGGTGTGTTAATGAAAAAGATGGGTGTCCGTGGAGAGTGCACGCCTATAAGGGGAAATGGAAGGACTACTGGACAGCGTCGGTCGTTACGAAACATACTTGTTATCTACCTGGTGTTCAGAAATACCACAGGAACATTACATGTGCATTTGTTGCATCTGAGATGTATGCGCATGTCGTGGACAATCTGGCATATGAACCGAAGTCAATAATCCGACATATCGAACAGACATTCAAGTATACAATTAGCTATGCCAAGGCGTGGAGGGCCAAACAGAAAATAATAGAGATGAGATTTGGAACTTATGAAGCCTCATATGACAATTTGCCACGTCTGCTATCTGTTATCCAACAAAGAAACCCTGGGACCTCTTGTGCACTCAAGACATTCCCCTCAATTGAACATCCTGGCAAGACTGTGCTGCAAAGAGCGTTCTTAGCTCTACATGCATGCAAGATGGCATTCGTGCACTGTCGTCCAGTTCTTTGTATTGATGGCACATTTTTGACCGGGAAGTATCGGGGCCAGATACTAACAGCAATTGGGGTAGATGGGAACAATCAGGTATTACCGTTGGCATTTGCTTTTGTCGAGAGCGAGAACACCGACAGCTGGTACTGGTTCCTCCATCTGGTTAAGACAGAAGTTGTTGGTATGAGGCCCAATGTGTGTCTAATACATGACAGGCACGCCGGTATGCTTCGAGCGATAGAAGAGTTAAAGTTTGGGAGTATGGAAAGAGGATACCCTGGCCAGTGGGAAGATGTACAAAGCAGGTGGTGCATGCGTCATATGGGAGCTAATTTCTTCAAGCAATTTAAGAACAAGGAGTTGATGAACATGTTCAAGAGGCTATGCAATCAGAACCAGGAGAAAAAATTCAATGAGCTTTGGAAGAGATTAGATGAGTTGACAGGCAAATGTAGTGACCAGCGTGCAACAAGACCAGCGGCCGCTGTACCTGACCCTCCTCAAGCACTCGGAGCTCTCCCAACAGACAGTGTAACATTGGTTAGAAGAACTGGGGAGCAAATTCGAAAATTTTCTCAGTGGATTGAGAATGAGCCAAAAGAGAAATGGGCAAAGACTTATGACACAGGTGGTGCTAGATATGGTATAATGACAACAAATTTGGCGGAAGTTTACAACTGGGTGATGCGCGGTGTCCGTGGACTCCCACTAGTTGGTATAGTGGAGTTCATTTTACATGGGACATGCAAGTATTTCAGGGAGCGGTTCCAAGCAGTTTTTCCCTCTATGCCGAACAACAACATTTTATTTGGAACTTTCATGGAGAAAAAACTAGCGGAGTGGCGTGCAAAGGCCATGAAACATCGAGCTCTAGTGCAAGGTACCCAACAACACAGGTTTGAGGTACTCTGCCAAGATAAGGCAGGCAGGGGTATCTACCGCAAGAGAGTAAAGCAGGAGTGCGTTCTCAAAGACGACGGCACATGTCATTGCTCCTGTAGAAAGCCGACGCTGCTCCACAGGCCATGCACCCATGTCATTTCCGCGGCATCTGAGTGTGGCATCCAAGATGCAGTATATGTGTCACAATACTTCTCCAAGCAAGCAATATATCACACATGGAGTGGCGAGATTTTTGGCTTCGGTGTAGCTGGGGAGTTCACAAAGATTAACGATCCGATAATCTATATTCCTGACCCAACGAAACTCCGAGACAAGGCGGGACGGAGGAAGACTCGGCGCATCCGCAACGATATGGACGAGTCGGAGGCAGGCAGGGTGAAGCGGTGCAGCAAATGCGATGAACGTGGCCACACCTACAAGTATTGTCCTGAAGACAAGGAAAAACCAAGTGCGGCAGAGGCAGGTCTATCAGGATCAGCAGCAGATGGAGCTCGCCCTACGGGTGAAGGCACTACTTCAAGGCGACCCCGTCCTAGACGTTCTCGTGGAACGTCCGGTTACGTGGTGTAGTTCGTGTGTTGTATGTTGGCAAAAGGCTTTGCTTGTAATTTCGTTCGAACTTATCGATATGTTCGCATTGTGTTGTGTTGCGAACCACTTGTTAGACTTCCGCATGTAATGTCTTTATGTTTTACGGCTTGTAATTTTGTTTTATGTTATTTCATTCTCGTTACGTGCCTTTGTGTAACGAAAGTTATGTTCTCAATAATCTGCACTCTTGCATGTCTCTATAAGTATTCTTCCGTTTCAGATAACTTGTTTTTACAATTATATTATTACCTTCTTATTTACCCTAACATGTAACACGTTATTTGCAGAGATGGCACATCCTGAGTTGTTGGATCCGGCGATAGATCAGCGCCACCGGTCGTACCTTACTGCGGTGGAGGGGGCTCAGCTTGGGACGTTCCGTCCACGGTCGTCACGCGAGCGACTTTTGGTTCACGACTCCTTCGTCGAGAGGTATGGTTTTACTGTGTTCACGACACCGGGCTTACCTTACTACGGTGGAGGGGGCTTAGCAATGTGTTCATTTTAACGTCTGGTATTATTTCGCTTTCGCAGGTTGCGTGAGGCCGGTCTCTTACCGTTGGCTCGGCTAGTTGAGGCCGCCACCGGCGACGCTGACGTGACGAGACGTTGGGACCCGGACAGGTCCCTCCTAGCAGCGTTGGTCGACCGGTGGAGGCCGGAGACGCACACTTTTCACCTGCCGTGCGGTGAGGTAGCCCCTACCCTGCAGGATGTCTCGTACTTGTTGGGGCTACCGCTCGCGGGAGACGCTGTCGGGCCAGTTGACATGGGTGTGGACTGGAAGGACGAGCTGACGGCACGTTTCGCACCCGTGCAGCGCCTACCAGGTCTACCGCTCGAGCCGTTGCAGCAGCACCGCAACACCGGGCCTACGAAGAGGTGGCTGCTTCAGTTCACTGTAAGTTCTTTCTACCTAAACTGACGTGTATTATGTACGTAACTTGTAAAGTGCCTAACATTTCATCCAACGCTTGCAGGTTGACCAGCTACCGGAGGAGGCCGACGAGTACTCCTTCAGCCGTTGTTTGGAGGCGTACTTGTTGTGGCTTTTTGGGTGGGTGATGTTCTGTGGTAGTCACGGACACTCGGTCGACCGGGGTCTCGTGCACTACGCCAGGAGCATCGCCGACGCCGCGGTCGGTGAGGTGCCTCAGTGGAGTTGGGGCTCCGCGTTGCTGGCGGCTCAGTACCGTGGCCTCTGCGAGGCTTGTACCAGGACGGACCCTGGCGCGATCTTCGGTGGGTGCCCTCTCTTCATTTCTCTTTGGGCGGCTGAGAGGTTTGCGATCGGCCGCCCCCTTGTGGAGCACCACCCTTACGACGCGTCGCTGTACGAGAACAGACCGGCGGTCGACTACCCAACGATGGGTACTCTGTGGTGCCGGCGTCAGGTACGTCGCTAGTATTTGGTAATGTTGTCCTACTATTGTTAACTTCATCCTACGTCACACTGACCTTATTGTATTGCAGCGCCGATGGGCTCACGTGCAGGTTAGGCGGTCGTACGCGGAGTTTGTGATGGAGTTCGACCGCCTTCTGCCGACGGACGTAGTGTGGGAGCCCTACAGTGCCTTGCTTACCCACAGTCGGGCGCCGCTAGGCCTGTCCACACTCTGCACGAGGGACCAGGCGTACTGGATGACTACGGTTCCGATGGTGTTCGACATCTGTGTCGAGCCGCACGCACCTTACCGCGTGATGCGGCAGTTCGGCTTCCGTCAGTCCTTTCCAGTCCCGTTTCCGGCGGGCGTCACGGCTGCCGTTCACCGGTAAGCCGTTTTACTACGATTTAATATGTTGCATTAACATCGGGCTGTCCATAATAATTTGCTTTGTTTGTCGTTCGCCCTAATACAATACATTAATTTGCAGGTACTCGCGCAAGGGTCAGCACTCAGCTGGTCACTGGCCTGCCAAGTTGGGGCCTTTTCTCGACGACTGGTTGCTTGCTACCGAGGAGGTCGTGGACCACGCGGGAGAGCCACACACGGAGGAGGGGTATGAGGCGTACCTACGTTGGTACCAGCCACGCACCCGTACTAGAGTCACCTACGCTCCGACGGAGCAACAGGCCCACGCCGCGAGCGCCAGAGACCTCTACGCCAGGCACCGCGACCAGGACTTCGCTCGTGCGGTGAGTACCTTGCATCGCACCATCGTCTCATCATCCTTTCTGTTGGACAAAGGCTACGAATATTTACGTTGTAATTAACCGTGCAGGCCGTTGAGTGCAACAGGGTCGTCGTTGATGCTACAACGGCGATCCAACGGTTAGGCGCGGGGATTGAGGTGGGGGCAGACGAGCACCTGTCGACGTACACGCGGATACGGGACTCGATGCGCTCGGTTCTCCGTGCGCTGACCTGTCGTGCTGCCGACGTTGCTCAGGCAGACGCAGCACCACAGGTGCGTCCCCGACCGACTGCTCCTCGTCCAGCTGCGCACGTTCCTAGGCCGACACCCCCTCCCTTCGGAGGTACGTATATTCAAGGTCTATTTGTACATCATCAATCAATTGATACTCAATTTATGTGTAAGCTTACAAGTGTCGCGTCGTCGATGTGTAGGCTTCGCTCAGCCTGGGACGACGCCGGGCGCCCACTCCTGGCAGGCTGCGGGGTCATCGTCACAGGCAGGTGCGTCGGCCTCGCTGTCTACACAGTTTTGGCAGGACGCCGGGACTTCGTCACAGCCGGGCGGCACGTCTGTTGCGTCGGCCTCGCTGTCTGCGCAGTTCTGGCAGGACGCCGGGACTTCGTCTCAGCCGCCCGGCACGTCTTGGCAGGGTCCTACCGGGACTTCGTCCGAGCACGGGTGGGCTTCCGCCACGCACTTCGACCTTAGTGACTTCGACTTCCCGGACATTATCGGTCCCTCACAGCTTGGAGGCGCACCGCCGGTGCACACGCAGGAGCAGTCGCCCTCCACCCCACTCCCAGACCCTCGCGCTACCCGTGCTGTCCCACCGGATCGCTTCACGTACTCCCAGGACCACGTGCGAGCACAGGCCCGGAGGACCAAGCGGGGTCGCGGCGCGAGTCACGGCCAGTAGAGCAGACATCTCTTTATTTTTCTTTACATTCTTGTACTATATGGTTGTAAACTGAATATGTTGTTGTTTATATTCGGGACTCGCATTCCTACACTTCGCTGTTACGTTTTCCAAAAACAGGAGTCCCTTTCGCCACATGGACGAGTACTTTCGGTCGAGCCGATGCAGCTTTCTTTATTCGCGTGCGATACGACTGCGGAATGGCTTCTCATGCCCTTACATGTCACATCAGCATATGTCCAATCTTACTTTCGGCGAGAATTCCGCCCTCTATAAGGGCGGAAGGCCTTACTCCGCCCATATATAGAGTGGCAGGGTACTTTCGGTCGAGCCGATGCAGCTTTCTTTATTCGCGTGCGATACGACTGCGGAATGGCTTCTCATGCCCTTACATGTCACATCAGCATATGTCCAATCTTACTTTCGGCGAGAATTCCGCCCTCTATAAGGGCGGAAGGCCTTACTCCGCCCATATATAGAGTGGCAGGGTACTTTCGGTCGAGCCGATGCAGCTTTCTTTATTCGCGTGCGATACGACTGCGGAATGGCTTCTCATGCCCTTACATGTCACATCAGCATATGTCCAATCTTACTTTCGGCGAGAATTCCGCCCTCTATAAGGGCGGAAGGCCTTACTCCGCCCATATATAGAGTGGCAGGGTACTTTCGGTCGAGCCGATGCAGCTTTCTTTATTCGCGTGCGATACGACTGCGGAATGGCTTCTCATGCCCTTACATGTCACATCAGCATATGTCCAATCTTACTTTCGGCGAGAATTCCGCCCTCTATAAGGGCGGAAGGCCTTACTCCGCCCATATATAGAGTGGCAGGGTGCTCATTTCAACCGGTCCAACCGAAGGAAAAAAAAGAGAGGTGACTAAGAAGGAGAAGAGCTGCGAAGCATTGTTGCTGTGCTTATTCGAGCGCAGGTTAGTACAATATTCCGACGTATGGTTATATTTTGTGTCGCATACTAGTGTAATTACCATGTATTTGAAATTTGTGAGTAGATTTGTAGCACTTAGATACGGACCCTAGTTTATTTGCGAGTAGATCTGTAGCACTGTTAGTAGTTATGTTGAAATTTGTGAGTAGATCTGTAGCACTTAGAAGTGTGAATAATTTTAGACTAGATTTGTTGTGCACACGTTTGGTTTGTAGTAGTACTATATTTGACCGTACAATGAGAAGTGTTAAGGGTGTTTACAATATTTTATAGTTGTATTTTTAAACTGTAGGATGCCAAGGCGTGGAAAAGCTACCAACTCAAGGTAACATAAATCGTTTTTGTGATATTATGTGTTATTCGTTGTGCATGAAATGAGGAATCCTAGATTAACGGGTTAGGGTGTTTCATTTATTGTTCACTTGTAGTCGCCCGAAGACTGGAAATGCCTTCAACCCATTGCCTTTGCCTAGCGGTGTTCCAGTGCCCATGTGCTGGTGCGGTGATCCTTGCAAGGTAGCCAAGTCCGATGAAGAGGAGACGTACATGCAGAGATACTGGATGTGTGCCAATTTTGAGTTTGAGCCAACACCTGAGATACGCCGCATTAACTTAATGGTGAGGAACTGATGTTTTGTAATGATTATTTGGTGTATGAAGTAGTCTTCAACAACTTATTTGGTTAGTAAACATTGCATTTGTTGTAGACCCCTCCACCGCTATGTGATTTTGAGCAGTGGATCGACACCGAGATCAAGCCGCAAAACAAGGAGCGTTTGGAGTACATGCGGCAATGGGATGCAGAGCGCAAGGAGAAGATAGAGCAGAGACGCAAGGAGGAGGCCGCAGAAAAAGAGCACAAGGCTGAGGCGGAAAGGAGGCGTGTTGCTGCGTACAGGGAGGAGCGGGAGCGGAAGCTTGAGCGTGCGCGGCGAGCGAAGGCAGCAATGGAGGAGAACCCCGATGCACAGAGGAAGGGAAAGTGGCCTCGTTGCACTCAGTAGTATGCACGAGTTGGTAGTTGTATGGTGTTAGGGTTTAGGCCGGCCTTGTTTCGCTAAGTGGGTAGGAACGTGTTCCATCGGTTCGTGGGATCTCCATATCTATCCACTCAACGAATTTGCAGACCCAACGATATGCCTATGTAACATGTTATCATTATGTACGATCAAGTTAGCGTTCTGCGTATTCAGAATTGGTACTAGAAATTGGAGCACATAAGTCATACCCGATCCATGTTGCCACATTGGAAGAATCGCCTCCCCCGAGTATTTGAGTTGAGAGACGACTAAAATATACAGTCATCACCACAATGGCACAACGGACGGTCACACCATGGTGGAATGAAACCGCCCAAAGGATGATGTATTGACATATGAGGAGTGATGAATTTTCGGAGTTGTCCCAAAAGTATTTTCGGAATTTTTAAACATACTAGTTGGATGCCCATGCGTTGCAATGGGAAAAAAATTAGGGCAACTTTAAGGCCCCGTTTGGATGGGATTAGTAAAACCAAGTTGTGCGTTCTGGAAATTTTCGGAGTTGTCCGAAAATCATTTTCGAAACTTCCGAAAAATTACAGAACCAAGTTGTGTGTTCTGGAAATTTTCGGAGTTGTCCGAAAATCATTTTCGGATCTTCCGAAAAATTACAGAACCAAGTTGTGCGTTCTGGAAATTTTCGGAGTTGTCCGAAAATCATTTTCGGAACTTCCGAAAAATTAAAGAACCAAGTTGTGCGTTCTGGAAATTTTCGGAGGAGTCGACGGCGGGGGAGGACTGGCGCGGGAGGGCAGGCGCGGCAGCAGCGGCGCGGGATGGCCGGCGCGGCAGCGGCGGCGGGGGATGGCCGGCGCGCGGGCGCGACGGCGCGGGAGGAGCGGCGGCGCTACGATGAGGAGAGAGAGACGGTCAGACGGCTGGCGCGGGCGGCTTCGGTGAGGCGCTGAGGCGAGAGAAGATAAGAGAGAGCGAGAGAGAGGGAGGCGTTTTTATTTGGAGCGGCTTTAGTGAGAACGGACACCACGGTTCCTTTCTTTTTAATATGGTATAGATACACTACAAATTTAGGTTTCTGCAAATTTTCGGAGCTATCCGAAAGATTTTCGGAATTCGGGAAGCAAAATAAGATTCTGTATATTTTTGGAGTTGTCCGAAAATATTTTTCGAAACTTTCGAAAATGATAGTGTAGTCATTAAGTTTATGAAATTTTTCGGAGTAGTTCTCTTTTGGAATTTTTGAAAAACGCGTGTAAACTCGGGAAGTTGCAGTGCAAATTTAAAATAAATAAAACCTAATTATCATATACTAATATTTTTTTACATGTCCTTATTTACTTCTCATCTTAATCTGATCTTGCTCGATGATCAGTTGCTTCTAGCTAGCTTTGGTTTGGTCATGGGACACGTATTTTTTCAGGAAGTTTCTTCTTTCTTTCTTTCGAACTCAACGTTGATCCATCTAGAAGATATGCACGTACACGTACACACACATACCGTACTGATGTGCACAGTCTGTTGCCACATGAGCTAACCAGGGTTTCAATTACCGCCGGGGCCGCGGTTACCGCGCCCCGGCGGTAAGCACGGTTACCGCACGGTAACCGCGGTAACCGTGACAAACCGCGACAAACCGTACAAAATTTATCAAAAATTCAAATTATTTTTCAAATTTATTTGAATTTGACGCGGTTACCGCGGTTTACCCCTTACCGTACCCCCGCGGTAAGCGCGGTAACCGCGGTAACCGCGCGGTTTACCGCGGTAATTGAAACCCTGGAGCTAACTGAAAGGGCAGGATGTTGCCGCTCTTGCAGAGGGCGGCAAGCCCTCGGCACACCGCGGCCCGTGCGCGCCGTCAAGACGCACACGGCGCCGTGTGCCACGTCAGCTTACCGCCCTTTCAAAGGGCGGCAGGATCTATTTTTGTAATTTTTTCCGGCGCTATAATATTTCTGTAAATATTAAAAAAAAAATCTAAAAACAAAAAAAATTCCCGGTCGACTCATGAGCTGGCCAGTTACCTGTTGGGATCCAGTGTGGAGGCCCAGTTGTGCGACACCAACAAGTAGGCGTAAACAAAGGATGCAGCCCACCAGAGGTTCAAAATCGATTTTGTCATCTCAGCCGTTAGAAAACAATCACCTGAGCTGGCGTATCTAGGATTTTTTATATGGATGATTCAATTTATATATTTTTAAATATTCTAAATATAACAAGATTAAAAATATAAATTAATTAAATGTACATCATAATATAGAAGTATAAATTGATCAAATATGCATCATAACATACTTAATAAGGGAGTTATTTTTTTCTTTTCTCAAAAGTTTCTTTTCACATATGTATATATGTATTGGGCTAGGATTTTTTTGGGTGGTCCTAATGGTCCCGGGACCATCCTCTAGTTCTGCCTATGCCTGAGCGCCAAAACGAGGGCTCTGAATCTCTGATATGGGGCTCTAATTCTGAATATCAGTTTGGTTTTTATATGTTAGTAAAAATATAAATATGAATGCATAACATCATGAAATAGTTATTTTTTGTTGAAAACCTAACTTTGAGATGATCAAATTCAAATACCGCTAAACCCAACACAGACCAATGCTTATGCTTATAAGACAAAATTTGAATTTTAAAATTTAATTCTGAAGTTGATTTTGTGGGTTTTTTCATTGTAGTTTATTTTACATATTTGCTTTTGAATCGCTAGAGACACGTATATAAAATTTTTACCCATAAATCATATTTCGATTGCTAATAAGCTGTTCGAATAAGCATAAGTATAATCGAAATAATGGGACCATGTCCCATCATTTCAAGGTGATGGAGGCAAGACAACCATGTGTAGGATAGAACGGAAGAAATACTTTGTAATATGGTTACAGGTGCTTAAAAGTTCCAGTGATGGTTAACATAAGTTCTGAAACCATTGTCATAAATTACAGTTCAAGGTGTATATATATAAATATACTAATACACCCGCTGTTCATCAGGGTAAATAAAAGGGAGAAGATAAATAGCCAGCAAGCGAACTGGCTAGAAACAGAGCCTTCAGTAAAAACGGTCCTGGATATGCAGAGCGACGAAGCCCCTCATTATTCAGAGTTGTGAGCATGCTCCCCTGTTCTGGTTCAGTTAAATGATGTACTGATAAGGATTCATGTCGCTGTCAATCAGTTCTGCAATATTGCTGTCATCGCTGACATTCTGCGACACATTCGTCAGTCCGATCAAGGCATTGTCTCCAGAAGAAGCAGCCTGCAAAAAAGAAGATTCGTTAGGATGCAATGAGTGTGGGTGTGAATGTGATAGGAGAAAGATGCAGCAATGTAGTGATCTCAACAATCAGAGACAGACACAGCCTTGTATAATCACGAATATCAAGATACTCATGGCCCCTAGGGGATATGCAATTGTTTTTTTTCCTTATTCAATGAAATAGGCACAATCTCGTGCCGGCCCATTCAAATAATAATAATAATAATCAGAGACAGACTCATATTCATGGGGGTGTATTCCGTATGTTCAAGCTGTAAACCTTATTGGCATCAGGAAAATTAACTTATTGGCATGAAAAAGCTAGCAATTGGACGAGTTCAGGAGTTATGTTGAGCTAGTAGCATGACAATTTGACATTAATTTCATCTCTGTTCCATTAGGAATGTTACGGTTGGCTATGTACATCTGGTTTCGATGTAGAGGCTGGCTTTTAATCCATTTTCTAAAAAAGTTAGATTGTTACAGACCGAGTCAATTGAACAGAAACAACACTTACTTCAGATGCCTGACCAATATAGCACCCAATAGGGATGCCAACTTGGGAAAATCCACCGAAGATCTGAGTGATAGCACCCGCTCGATAACCTTCATCTGATTTTTTTTTACAAATCTCATCATCAAAACAAAAATATTCTTCAAAATAAATCCTGCATAAGCCCCCAAAAAATTGCAGAACCAACCTTGATGGTCATATAAGCAGTATTCTTCTGTAGGAATTAATCCTTCCACATTTGGTTCTATTATGATCTCACAAGCACTATTATAGTTCAGAAATGCTTGAGGCAGTTCAGGTGCTCGATAAATCTCAGCATGATGAGTAGCCTCAACTGCTGCAGTACCAAGCAGTAAATAATAAAACATTGTACATATCTGATGAAAGACGAGAGAAGAAGACCAATGCCTTACCTTGAGATGTAACATGGAGATCTGGAGGATTTGTTCCTGCTCTTTCTGTTAAGGGAATGGAAGCATCACCACCAGTAATGCTTGCGTTCATAGCTGAAGACAAAGATACTGGACGATTGTCTTTAATTTTGTCATCGAAGGCAACGTCATCCAGAACATCATATGCTTGTTTCTTCAAACAATTCACTGCATCCTGAAAAAACAAAAATTGCACGTACTGTTCTAAGTCCACACATCAAGGTTTGGATCTGTAGAAGAGTGCTGTCATGCTGATATCAACGTATACCTGCTGATCTGAATCAAAATTGTCCTTAGTAACATAGACATCATGAAATTCTGCTCCAACGAGATCATGTACACAGTTAAAGAAGAGTACAACGTTTTGCTCTTCAACTCTATATGATTTCAGACTGCAATTGCCTTCGAGATCACATTCTCTAGCATGCTCAACTGTAGCTTTCCACTGCTTGTCGTTCGGCTTTACCTTGAAACACTCCTGAACTCCAAGAAACGCATAAGTTAATTTCATTTTGTCAAAAGTAATATCAACTGGATGACAATGATATCATTTATGTATGCTTCTAGTGTTTGTAATATTGAAATGAATTAACATAAAACAACAAGTCAGCAAGCACAAGCAGTGCCATTTTCTGGAAGGGCCTAATTTGTGCACGCTTGAGAGAGTGCTTGGGAATCACAGAGGCCTTACAATGCGGATCTTTTCTTCATCCTTATTTAAAGCCTTTAGAAAGTCCTCCACGGTGTAGATCTGATTATTTTTAAGCCAGTCAAAGCGACCTCCCTTTCTTGAAATTCCCTTTAAACGATATACTTCATCTTTCAGCTTCGGACAATCACAATTTCTATTGTCTGAAAAATGGGAGACAAGAGAGAAGCACCATTAGATCATACAACGCAGATTATAAGATCTGTAGTATCACTGATAATCCTAGGAAGAGTTCTCTACAATCATTGGGAGATATAATACAATTTTCCATTATCTAAAAAATTGGGAGGTACCAAGAAACAATGTGGAGAATACTTGCATAATAGTATAGCCAGCTGCAATTCGGACAGAAAACTTACGTTTGTTCCGGTAAACTTGCACCTTAACGGGATTCATCAAGGCTTCCTTAATTCGAAGACCAGTTCTGTCACTGCTGTGAACTCTTGCTGCCAGAATAAGTTTTCCACTCTCAGTCTTTCCAGATGATATATTGAAAGAGACGTCAGAAAGAGAGGCCTGCCCATTCTTCAGCTTGACTTGACGAACTCCTCCTAATACAGGTCCCTTTGGAGTCTTCACTATGCGTTCATTAAACTGACATTCAGTCCAATTTTCAGGGACTTCATCGTTAAAGTTACCATGAAGAGCCAACATTTGAATTCTTGCTGAAGAAAGTGGACCAGATTTGACTATCTGGTTATCTTTATATATGGCAATTTCGATAGCGTTGCCATTCTCTGCACTAATTTTGTCCTTTGTATAAACAAGATGGTTCAACTTATTGAGGAACCTCAACTCAACTCTTTGCCCCTTGTGAGCTTCACTCGTGGCAAATCTAATGGCTGTTTCTTCTTGATTCACTTCCTCGATGATGGCAGCAAACTCTTGATTTCCCTCTGATCTACGATGCATATGCAAATAGTATGAAACATCATTGTTGTATTAATTCTAGTGTCATATGAAGGCGGTACTTTAAATTGTCTGAAATTCACAACTGTAATACTACGGCATGAAACAAGCATTGCAAAGTTCTTTAAGGGAGCTCTAAAAATATAGGGTGCCATCAATATACAGTAGTTCACAAGTCATTTCAAGTGATTGATAAGAACTGTACTGATCAACACAACATGAAGAACCTAAGTGTTTATTGAACATTGATATTTAAGATTACATACTGGAAATAATAGAAGCAGAGGGCAAATTTCATGCAGTTTCAAATACCATACCTGTAGCACTCATTAACATCACGGTTAGAAACTAAACTTTTCAGTTGTCCCTGCAAGTTGCGAGGAGAATCTTTATGAGCTAAGAATTGAACTTGTCTCTGCTGTATCCGGGTTACCTAGATACAGCTGCCTGCAAATATTTCTTATCTGTTTAATATAACACCAGCTATTGCTGGCTTCAGTTTCAAAAAAAAAAAATTGAACTTGACTCAGGCACAACTCTTTTTACAAAAAAAAGTAGGCAAACACTTTATAGTTTGAATTTTATTCGACCAAGTAACTTCCTGCTAAAACTCAATGAAAGGAGCTCTCTTATCAGAAAGGGGTTAAAAATTATAGAGAAGTATAATTTTTGAATAAAGTGGAACATCCAAAATCTGACCACTTCATGGCTGAGAGTATCAATTCGCTCAGAATGAACCCCAATTTGCTTCGTAAGGTATTCATGGGAGCTGCAACCAAAGAAGTGCAAGAAAAAAGGTAAAATATACTAATAAAAAACTGCATATTTCTTAGATGGTGAAAAATATAAGATGAATGCGTAAAATTGGACATATTAAGAACAATAGTATAAGTGTGATTTAATTTCCTAGCACCTGCATAGATCATATTTGTGTCATGTAGAACAGCGTTAGTATTTGATCAGCCTGACAGTAGTACATAACAAGAATACAACTTTACATAAGAACTACAAATTGTCAAATCAAGCATTTTAGAGGTATTAGAGAGGAAATTTACACGTTTGATGCTAAACAATACTCCCTCCGTTCAAAAATATAGCAACTTAGTACAACGAATCAGGACATCCCTTATCCAGATTCGCTATAATATCTCATCCTATACTAGGTTGTTATATTTTGGAATGGAGGTAGTAATAAAAAAAACTGCAAATGAGTAATCTCAAAAACAGAAGGATACCATACAAGTTTACATTAATTTGGATCCTAAGGCAGATTTCAAGTGCACCTGATCTTGTTTTTTCTGGATTATTAACAAAGGGGTGAAAAATACTGTTTCCTGAGTAAGCAGAGATGTAAATTGTGAATCCTATTTTAACCACTTGGCTAGTTCAGGAATGATTTTTTCTATCTTCTTAACTTCAATCCCACTTCCACCAAGTGTGAAATCTTACCTGTTAATATGATTAACAAGATCCTGACAGGTATCAATTAATTTCTGAACTGCTTCAAGCGTCCTTCTCTGGGAAATAGCATTTTCTTCACGTATCTGCATAAACACAGAACACTGAAATTAGGTACCAAAAGAGTAGTAAAAAACGAGGGGAAAATATTTATATATTTTGAACTTAATGTAATTGTTTCAACATTAAATCTGGTACTAAATAAATGAGGGAGACGCTGAAGCTGTGATGCAGAGCTGCTCACCAGTCGACGAAGGGGCTGGTTATACATCTCCTCTTCCTTGCTGCGCCTGCGCTTGCACAAATAACTTAACAACACAAATGACAACAACAAAGCTAGTTAGCTAGTGATCGACCCAGAGAAACTAAACAAGCTCAAGCAAGTAGCAGGGAGACTGGGAGAGTGAGCGTGTGGGCGTACACTCGCGCGACGAAGACGAGGACGAAGACCACCCTCGGCTGGAGCTGCTGCTTCTCCGGCGCCTCGCCGCCAATACCTTGCCGCAGGCGCTTCACCTTCTGCGCCGGTGCGCCAGGCGTCGGCGGCAGACGTTTCCTCGGGTTCATCATGTCGCCGGCAGGCCACCGGATCGTCGATGTCGACGAGCTTTCTGCTAGCTAGGTAGCTAGCTTCCTCGTTGCTTCTCCGGTTCGTCGATTGGTTTGCTCGCTGCGCGTGCTGCTGTGCCACATCTCATCCAGTGTCTAGAGCTGGCTATATATATAGTAGAGTAGCACTAGTATATGGAGTTGTTGAGCTGCGAGCGTAGTGGATTCGAGCCATAGTCTCCATCCGGAAGCAGCTTCGATCACGCGGCGAGCCATACCTGGAAGTAATTTCGACGATGGTGTCTATCAGTAACAAAATTATTGTTAATGCTGTAGCTCAAATAATTTTTCCAGGGATAAAAAAATATTGTTAATGCTGTAGCTCAAATCATTTCTCCAGGGATAATACTAGTGACAGATACCAGTATACCACTGTAGAAGCTGTCAAAAATAAACGGAAACATCTGCGCAACTAGTACTACATTGACATTTTACATCTTTTTTTTCCTTTATGATGAAAAAAATGTAAGTAAAATTATTGCAATGTGAATCTGTGATACTGTGATGAATTAGGGCATACATAAATATGAAGTCACGAACTAAAATGTTGCACTGTGAATCTGTGCATGTAAATATTTATGAACATAAGACGCATACTATTTCACCTCGAAAAAAAAAGATGCATACTAAAATGTTGCAGTAACCCTGTATATACTATTATTATACGAGCTTAGACTAAACAGAGTGTAAGTTTAGGCAACTGATGAAGAATAAACTTTAGAAACAAATAGCAAACAAAAGCGAAAATGAATGGTCATACCTTGTCACCTGTCTTTTCAAACACATGATTTGCAGTAGATTTCGCCAAAAACGGGCTCTAGACTAGACAGCCTTCTCCTAGAAAAGCTCAGGAAAATTCAGGCAATTGTCTTGGCCGATTCTCCTCGCCGGTTGAGCACTCTGGTCTTGCTTCCTTCATTTGGCCACCTTAATTATATCTCATCTGAAGTACAGTATCAACTCCTCAAATTACGGAGAAAATTAATGCAACTTGTTATAACCGCGTCGTGTTGGTCCCCAGTATCATTAGCGTGTTACAGAGAGTTCATCAAGCTGCAGATGTATAAGAATATGCATGCAATGCCACGGATGCATGTGCAGTAGTAGGTCTCCCTTGATTTCTGTGCTTGAGCTCTGAAGATGTGGCCCAACCACGGTCAACGGTAGTTCTTGGTCCGGCCCAAACAAGGCACTCCTCAACATCTGGGCCAGTACATATCAAGGCCCATTATGCCAACTGCTGCTTTGCTACAGTAGCTTCTGATACCATCACTCAATGTAAGTCAACACAGTTCTTCATACATCATAGTTTTTGACAAATGGCAAATCCATTGCTTATAAACAGCCTCCCTGTTTATATTCAAGTGTAACAAACACACTGAAAGATGATTTTTTTTGTCATAATCATAAATATATAGCAGCAAATCACAGGGGGGTGCAGGTAACTAGTTAAGTGTTGTGTAATGTAAACTAATCTTACCTTGAGACCATTACAATGTCAGTGCAGTCTTCGTTCTTACCTCGCTTTAGTGCTTTCGACATTCTGAATCCGAAGGCACAAATCTTAGGGTTCAGGTCAGAATCCAATAATATGTTGACTGGTTTCAAATCCCCATGAATAATACACAGATATAGAATTCCCTGCTTCTCACATTGCTTGTGTTTGGCAGCGCTAAGGACAAGTCCAATGGTGTTTCTGTTTCTCTCTTACCTGTCGTTATCAATGTGGGAAAATGAACAGTAAGGGGAAGCCAATATGAACAACTTAATTTGGTCTCAGTTAAAACCGAGTAGATAAAGCTACTTGAAACATACTGTTTACGTACGCATGAATCCAAGCTTCCATTTGGCACATGTTCAAAGACTATCCATTTGTAGGAAGGAATTACCTGAAGAAGTAGATGTAACAACCGCTGCTGCGTCTGATTCGTTGTTTGGACTTTGGACCGAGGCATCTGAATTTTTGAATTTCCATGACAGGGAGAACTCTGTATCTAAAACTTTTTGAAACCAAAATCAAGTGAACCGCAATCATGCGGGACTAGCAAAAACTTATGAAACACAGTACTCTCACTACGCGGAAATCAAGAACTGCTCTGTCTTGTCAGCCGCATTTCCACAAACACGTCGCGCGCCACCAGGGTGTGGCCGGTGGGGATCTTCTGCCTACCGACTGCCAGCTGCGCGGCGAATTCACGGGACCTTGGTGCGGTTGACGCGGCTTCATATAGGAGAAGAAGAACCGTTTGGCTGCTAGTACGGTGGCGATCTCCGGCCGCCGGCGAACATGGGCAGCGTCTCACGGAGAGGAAGAGCGAGAGATCGAGCGATACAAGACAGGAACGAACAGTATTGCCCCTATTAGTTATTGGGCCCCACGCTCAACTGAGTCCCAGTTGTGCGAGCCCAATTACTAGGCCCAAATAAATATGCGGATTACAGGCTTATAGCCTACTTGTTGACAAGAAATTCGTCGTGATACACGAAGGCATGAGAGATGTGTTTAGTGTAGATCCTATCAATTAGATTCAGCTCTAGTGTAGATCCTATCAATTGGATTCAAGGCATTTCAGTTAGTCTGATCTTACAACTAACAAGATAAAAGACAAAAAAAAATTAGATTATGGGGCCAATCGATCGCAGGGTCAACATAGTATCATATGTTCAACCGATGCTGATGGAATTTCGAATCAATGGCTATAACCAATGGAATAAGATTAAATTAAGGAAACATTGGCCAAGACTTGGATATGATATAATTGTAAGTAACCTAACTTTATTAAAATCAATTTTGATAGATCAGATCAAACCGAGACTATATAAGATTGAAGATAATAAAATAGTACCTAAACAATTATATAATTTTTGAATATAGGCCGACGTTTCAAATTAAGTAAAACTTATCATTGACTTCTATGAAAGAAATAAACTGGTATCGGCTATAACCAGATAAAGTATAATCAACAGCAAACTTTAATTATTAACCATAATTATAGATCGGATCTAACCGATATACTCGAGATAGTATATGATTGAAGACAATAAAGCAGCAACTAGGCAATTATATTTCAGCAAGCAGGCTAATTGATGATAAGTAGATAACTACTCCGATGAAACGATGAACAGAGCCTATCAGATTGATCAAGTTTATTTAACCAATTATAAATTAAAAGATTGGATTTAACCAAGACAGTACTAGATATATAACAAGCTTATGAATTAAACCAATCTGATAAACACTGCGCAAAGTGATTGATATATCAAATATAACTAGAAATCAAAGCAATATAATACAAAGCTGATGTATCGGATAAGCAATGCGAGTAAAAACTGTCGACGGTGTAGACTGGGACTACGGTATTTATAGAGTATGAGGTCGTTGGTACAAAGATCTACACGAAACGAATTCAAGCATACAAAAACAAGGATTATATTGGTTCAGACCCCTCGGGAGGTAATAGCCATACTTCAGTTTGTAAGAGATTATGATGAAAGTCACTGAGATTACAATAGAGAACAACAAAAACGTGAAGTACCGACAAGATCCCACTCGAGAACAACTTGACGCGATCCGGGCAGCGATTTATCTTCGAGTCATTCAGATTGTCTCTGTTATGATGGTGTCTTGCGCTATGATTCGATGATCCTGTATTTTCTAAAGGGCCTTGTATTTATACTGCAGACTGCTTTGGCCTCCAAGTAGAATTCGGAGAGTACTTTTAACCTACGAGATCACAGAGATTGTATCCTCACCGAATAGGACTCTAACACCTATTCGGAACACAATTTCTTTGTTCGTTAGCCGAATCCTATAATGTTAAGGTAACATTCCTGTATATTAAGGGTATATCATATTCGTATACTTCATAACCCTAAGGATAGGAGGTATGCCTTATCCATGACCCTGACAAAAACTTAGCTAGTATATCGAACTTAATTGAGAAAATACTAATTTTGCCGATATAAGCGAAGTTGATGAAACTTACTTTCTCGCCAGAGATTGAAACCGATGCAGCCCAACTTAAAAACAAGAACTCGTTGAAACTAGAACTAAGGTGATGATGCGCCAAAAAAGTAATTATTGAACTGTTGTTAGATTACAAAGACTCCGGGTGTACTTATTTATACCCTTGGGTTAGAACAAGTCCGACTTAGATACAATTGAATCGGCTAACTTACAGAAAAAGGAAACTAACTTAGTCCGATTCCAACACGATTATATCGGCTCAAAACTCTATCTATAAAAATAGAAACTAAAACAAACCTATTACGAAAGTTGATACAAAATAATTCTAAACTTGAATAAACTTGCCAACCGAATTAGCTACAGTCAGGATGTTAATTTCTTCTCTGATTCAGTCTTGACTAACAATAATTATCATTTTTGCCGTTAACACCATGATAAGCCCAAAATCAATTGCTCTAGAAAGAAGTGAAGACTGCCTCTGACTCTGAATTCAGTTTCAATTTTTATATGTTTATAAATAACATAAATATTCATGCATTGCATAATAAAACCATCTTTTTTGTTAAAAATTCTGCATATAGAATTGTACACAACCGGTAAATCCACAATTCAATATTTCCGACCTGACCAAAAACCGTCCAATATCACAGGATGGTGCAGGCATTGGGGTTCTCGTCGCTGAACATGTGCTCGAACGTCGGGTAGTAGGCGGTGGCGGTGGCGGCGTCGGATGGCCCGCGGCCAGCACTGTCGCGGTAACTTTCACCGGTGGCGAGCCCCTCAGCATATGGCCAGTAGCCGTACCCGTACGACGGTGGCGGCACCAGCTCGTGCCCTGGAACGCCGATCGCCATGACATTGCTTGCGGCAGCCTTCTTGGCACTGGCCTTCCACTCTCCACCGCCGATGGGCGCCGCCTTCTTGTCGCCGCCGCCGCTATCTGCAGTGAACCTTACCTTCTTGCCTGCTCCCATGTCGCCGTCGGCGTCCTTCACGGCGTCAACCATGGTGTCTCCACCGCCACCATACTTCTTGGCCGGAATGGGCACGCGGTGCCGGTAGGGCTGGGCGTTGCCGGGAGGGCCCTGCGGGTACGGCAAGAAGCTGTACGGTGACGCCGGGTGGTACATTCGGGCGGCGACGTCGCCGATGGGCACCAGCGCCAGCGCCTGTTGGTTCGTGACCCCCATGTTGGCCATGGCAGCCGCCTTCTCCTTCCTGATCTCGTCCCCGCTGGAATACCTGGCCTCGCAGGCGCCCTTGTTGTTGGCCTTACTGTAGTTCTCCTTGCCGCCAGAGTTCCTGACACCGCCGCCGTTGGAGGCGGGGACCGGCCGCTTGACGAGCTCCACGTTGCGGTTGAGCTTCTCCTTCAGGGCTCGCCGTTGGTCCTTGCCGTTGCCGCAGGCAGCAGCAGCTGCCACGTCGGTCACTCCTGCATTGTCGCGTGTATTGACAACAAGCAGTGTCATTCTCTACTTCCCTATTTTTTACTCTGAGAAGTCGTTAGTTGTTCATATATCTTGATTGATTTTTGAAACCAGCAATTGTTTTGATTCGTTTGTCAATTAAACATTTCGAATTAAGCCTTAAACTGGCTTGAACAGCACAAACCTTGAACCGTGTGGATGATGTGCTCGTCGCTGTCGTCGCAGGGCATGCCGATCCGGAGCGTCACCGTGTCAGTGCTCACCGCCGGCGGGTCGCCGTAGTGGAAGGCGTTCTGGTGAAGCAGCCTCTCGAGGCGGGCGATTTGGATGTGGTTGGCGACGCCGAGGTCCAGGAGGCAGCGGTCGATCTCGCCGTCCATCTCGTCGAACTGGCCGGCCATCCGCCCGCCGGCGATGAGGCTGCGTGGGCATCCACTGTCCTGGCACGACGTCACAAGCTCCAGCGCACGGTGGAGCGTGTCCTCCAGACCGTCCAGCAGCCTCCTCGTCGCCTCGTCGTCATCGGCCGCCGACGGCGGCGACCCCACCGTCGACTCTAGCTCCCGCAGCAGGTCGCCGATGCACTGCACGCGATTGGCGAGCTTCCGGCACCGGCTACGGTTCCGGCTCACCGTCGACACCGCGCCGGCGATTTCCTGCGCGATCCTCACGATCGTCGAGACGCTGCTCAATGACTCCATATCCTAAACTAATTAAAATTCGTAGTAATTAACGTCTTCTCTCTTTGCTTAGATGCGTTTATGCCATTATTTGCATGGTGAAGCGATTATGTATATTTGCTTGGTCAGGCAAGACAGAGACGAACCAAAGATTAAAAAAAAAAGAGAAAGAGACGAACTAACTATCAACTCGCAAAAACTGTAGTCAGGTACTCAAGTGACTAAAAAAAAGTAGTCGCCAAATAGTGATCCAGTCATCTTGCATTAGCTTACCTTACAAGATGTACAGATGCCGGAGCGCGGAGAGGCTGTAGGCGAAATCGTCAAAAACAAGCCGAAGCATACAGCGTCCTGGTGATGATCGAGCATATGCCTACGTCATGGTGGTGGCGTAAGAGATATTGATTCGCCATTTCGCCACAATAAAATTACTACTCCACGTCTGAAATATGTTGCTCCCCGTTTCAAAATATAAACAATTATTTTAATTTACTTGGGAGGGAGTAGATTACATGTTATAATTAAGTTTATAAAGACATCCACAATGTGGTGTAAAAATAGTTCATAGGGAATATAATATTCCATTTAGCCAACTAGTATCATTGTGCAACTAGTCCATATAAAAAAAATAACAAAATGTACCTATATGTATATGGACTATCCATATGAAATAAATAATATTTTCTATATCTACTTCTCTCTCGTTCTAATGTTACCTTCTATCTATATACATTATGAGGATTGTTATAGTTAAAATTCATATATGTAAGTCCTTTTTATATGGATCACTTTTATCATATACGTTTGTCATGTCCTAACTATTTATATAGGGTAGATTTTTATCCTTTTAATAGATGAAGCCGCTGATTTTGTATAACATTTGATCATTTGTTTTATTTAAAATATAAAAAATATATATTATAATTAAAATTTTTAATGATAAATAACAAAATAAATAGTATTTATATTCTTTTAATAAAATAAATAACCCGACATCCTATCAAAAAGTTAACGTGTTGCATATTAAAAAATGGGGGGAATATTTTGCATGCACACGTACTCGACGCCACCACACACAGGCAACATAACTGAATGATGATTGATGAATTAGGCTGAGTTGTTTGGTTCACTTTCTTAACTTATCTCTCGTTTTTTACACGCATGTTTTTTAAATTATTTAACAGTATGTGTTTTGCAAAAAAAATTATACGAAAATTGCTTTAAAAATCATAATTAATCTAATTTTTTTAAAAAAAATTAGCTAAAACTTAATTAATTAATGTATACATCGTTTTGTATGTCAAAGAGGAGGGCTTTCAACCCCTCCTCTCAAACACAGCCTTAATGAGGTTGATTGCTTGTAATAATTACTACGAGCAGTAAGTAATGTACTCCATGGAGGGACAGCCATGGCGTCATTGATCAACCGAAGAAGGAAACCATTTTTTTTTCTTGAACGAACTGAAGGAGAACAATTTTCAGCAGAGTAGTTAGTACTTAGTAGCAGTTGCTATATACTATCTCTGCAGAAGAGAACACGTACAATACAATTTCGTGGTGGGCAATGCAGAGTCCTGGAACCCATGCGCATTGTGCTGACGCGCGTGGACTACAACGACTATCACTGTCAAGCACACTTAATTAGTTTATATTAGATTAGTTAGTTGATGTCGATCTGATGATGGTCTTGTTACACATGCTTCTGAAATTCAGACAGTGACGCCTTTTGTTCAGTTTAATGCGGAAGAATTTTCCATGTAATTCAGAATAGGCCGCCCATCAAAACAAAAAAAATTCAGAATTGACGTTGGCAACTCTTTCAGTTCAGTTCATCCTCTATGGAAGCACACTATTATATGTCCTACATTTTCTTGTATTATTTTTTTCTGTATTAGTTTGCATGTATAACATGAAGCAACATGTATATTCCAGGATATGTAGATTGGGCAAGATGTCCTTAGGGTGCTGATGTCATTGGGGTGCTTGTCAAAGACTGCCTTGCAAAACGTGTTGCGGAAGCTGCTTTCTTCACTGCTGGGAAAGGCACGGTTGTTTCTATTGGTAACCCATTTTAGTCTTGGCTGTGTAACCGGGATGTATAATCCAGAACTAAAAAGAGTATTTTTAGTCCTGGTTATTTAAATCGAAAATAAAAATTATCTTTAGTACTGGTTGGTAACATCAACTAGTACTAAAGATGATAGCACCAATCACGTGACGTTGCTATCTTTATCGGTTGATGTTACCAACTGGTACTAAACATGGTTTTTTATTTTTTTCACTGCTTTTTTCTTGCATATATATATATATATGTATAAATACATATATATATACACACACATACATAATGTACTTATATATATATATATATGTATTTGTATATATATACAAATACATACATATATAAATACATAATATATATATGTCTTTATATATATATAAATATAAGTAAATACATACAAATATGATTAATATATATTTGTATATAGCATCACGTATATATAACTGCTGGTATATATTACTTATGTATAATGGGAATTAAATACATTTTTGATATATGTACAATCGTTGTTAATTTCTAATATTATATCATATATTACAAAAGCTAAGAGGAAGGCTCGGGTCAAGGAATAGGTTCTTCATTGTCGTGGAATTCTCTCGTCAGATTAACAATCTTGTCCATAATAAATCCCATCAGTTGTTCTTGAACAACCTTTATGTAATCTGTCGGGGGGAGTTGGTCCTTCATCCAAATAATCTGTCATTTTGAAAAAATAAGATATAAATATATTAAATCAATAAGAAGAGTGTAAATAATGTATGAATGATGTTTACGTACTTTCATATCCTTATCGGTGTTAATGTTGTGTGTTATGTTGTGAATAAAGTTACAAACATAGTCGCCGCAGAAGTTGTTCTCTTGTTCCTGTCGTAAACACTAAAGGAGAAATGAACTTATGAAATATATATTTCTATTATAGAATAAATGAGATATATAATTTTGGACCATGTACGTACCGGAAAGTCCATCCTCACTTCCAGTTCTTATTTGAATACTCTGCGGATGGTCGTACGGAACCGTGCCTACGCCCTGCAGTTGCAAACTATGATTAATGATGCTTTGATCCACATAGTAGTGATAGCAGCAATCATAATGACAGTGGAATGGATGACATTACCTGTTAATCATGTCAAAAATCGTGGTGAAAGTTTTCTTTGGTTTCCGGATAGAGTCCAGGACATGGATCTTGCTTGTAGAAGTGTTTATGACAAAAAGGGCTCAATGAAATCTACAAATTGCGTGAGATGATATACATATCATTATAGGAATACGAAAAGAAAATTGGTATAAAAAGCGATAAAAACTCAATTTGTGTTGTAAGGCAAGAATATGAAGGTCTTATAATGTTGCTGCACCAGGAATTTGTAAATGTTATTCTCTGTTTCGTTTGCAAAGTCCCATACAGTTGTCTCGTTAATTATGTAGGGTTCCATGAAACCAACCCTAAAAGCTCCCTGCCTACGACACAGTTGAATCTCTATTCTACAACGCAAAAAAAAGGATGTGAGGTATCCGCACATGGTAAATATTCGATGTTACATACGACGAGCTAAGGAACGAAATAAAATTAAACGACACTTATAGAACCCAACAACTGAGAAGTGAGACATCAAGGACGTCTTGCTGGTTTACGTCGTAGACATCCTTTAAGTTGATCCACATATCATACAACCCATTAAAGTAATCTGCTTCTTTAATCCTCGCAACGAACATGACCTTACCATTGGCTTATTGTTTCATGTACCATTCATGGAATTGATACATCTGTGTAGATAGGATCTTGACCAGCTCTGACTTGACAAGTGGTTCGTCGAGGGTAAATTTGTGTTTTAGATCATCTGCTGACGCCTTCTTGATAGGGGCATTCCCTAGCAGTTGCTTCCTGATAAGATTTGTGTCTGCCACAAATTGTTGTATATTGAGTTCGTGTTCAGATGGCATTGGCTCAACCGTTTGTTTTGCTTGCTTTCTGAGCTCAGACACATCTTTTGACTTTCTTTTAGTCTTCTCAAAAGACTTGTGTATTGAGCGGTCGTAGTCCGATATCATGCTCGCTTTCGCCAGTTCGCTCATCTTCTGAAAAAATGTCATGGTTGCTAGGTCTATTGAAACCTTCTTCTGTGTGACTTTGTGGCTTGAAGTGAGCCTTAACCTATCTGGCAACTTCTGCTTCATTCTCCAAATCAGTCATATCATACGGTCTTTCTTTGGAGCTGATTTCTTTGGTTCGTCAAATGTATGCTTCTTCGTTTGTTTATACTTTGACGGTGCGGAAGGAGCTAGCCGGGCCGGTTGTTTTCTTGGTGCATCTGGTCACGGCGGTGCAGACGGTGCAAACCGAGGTTACCTAGGAGACGAAGGAGACTGGGGAGACCAAGGTTGCCAAGGAGATGGAGGAGATGGTAGAGACCGATGATCAGGCTACGGCGGTGGAGATGTATGAACCGACGCCGCTGCTCGCCCGGGAAGCATGATGTAGCGTTTGCTCCATATTATGATGGCATGGGATGTCTCTTCTAGTTTTGTTTCCCTATCTTCTCCGGGGATGTCTAGGTCGAGATCCTCGAAGCCTGAGCAGACTTGCTCCACCTCGACCATCGAGTAACCAGGTTGCATCAGCCTACACTGGTACCTCTGGTCTTGCTCCACTTGTATTGTCATGCCATACGCCACCTTCACGAGAAACGAGGTTAATTAGTGTACATGCATGACTTTTCACAAGGTACAAAACAGGATGTGCAAACTACGAGCATACCTTGATTGATAGGTTCTTGAATGAAATATGCAACTCACATGGTGTCCGCTGCATGATTTCATCCACGGGGTACCGTGGTTCGTCGACAAGTAGCGCTGCTTAGCTTCATTGGTCTGGTCTTCTACTTGCCCTGTAGAAGCGCAACTGCTTCGATTGTCTGCTGGCTCCGCTCACTTAAGCGTATATCCACCAATCTTGCCACCTCCTTTTGCAATCTTTTGTCATAGTTCGTGATCTTCATTTCCAGATTAAGCAACTTCGCATCCTGGTCTCTCTTGCTTCTCATGCGACTACGATATGTGTCGATGTCCTCTTGAGACCCATACTTCCATGGAACCATGCCTTTTTCACGCATTCGTCCTAGGTGCTCGGCATTCTGCAGTGCCAGTGTAAGTTCATCCTTCTCTCTGTCGGGATAGAATCTCCCCTCCGCAGAGGCCTCTAGGGCATTGAAGAGACTGTGAGTTGCCTGTCATATGTCGTCGCTGAAGATTAGGGAGCCATCAGCCGCATTTAGTGTGCCCTCATGAGCATAGTACCAACGCTTTGATCGTTCAGGTCAATCAGCTATGGCTGAAACGATACATCTTGCGGCTAAAGTGTCACACCCCGATCCAGCACCGCTGTACAACGGCACCTGACAGGAGCGTGTCGTAGGAAAACGGCGTGAACCGCTTCCTACGAGACCGCAATATCAGTTCCAGTCCCAGGACATAGCGCTGGTATCCACGGTGACAATTATGATTCATTGCAATCCTTAAATTAAATAGAGGACTTATTTCCCTTAACTTATGTTGCAGCTCAGGTCGGCCCAAGAATGCCACCGACGACACAGACGAACACCATCAACAACAACAGCAGCAACAACAACAGCAATAGCAGCAGAATCAACGGACTAACACCCAACACCACAGGCAATAGCTGGGAACTAGGATGAAACCCTAATCTTCACTTCACTTCATCTTCACCTTCAGGACGGAAGAGCTATATATAGAGCAAGGGTGAGTACTTACGTACTCAGCTAGTCACGGGAACTTAGGTGTTTAGTGCAAGCTTGAAAGAGGGGCAAGGTTGTTTTGCAAATCCTTTATTTGAAACCATTTTGAAACCGCTAAGTGATTTTCCTTTTTTTGAGTTTTGGTCGAAAGGAGACTTGCGTCTCGATTCGACTTAAGAGATACTTTTCAACAACTCAAATTGGTAATACACCGACTTCCCAGGTCGGTTCATTGGTTCTCGGCTCACAGCCAATTCACTTGATTAAGTGGCTTCCTGAGCCATTTTCAATTTCTTGGACTCCAAAAGTCCCGCTGCCCCAAAGCACAGCAATCTGCTTTCACTCGGAAAGCCTAGTCTATGATGCCCTCAGACATCCCAGATCACACGGATCCGTTTCTGACCACCCGGGCCATCCATCTGCCACAAGGGTTGATTCTGGTAACGATTCCCAATCCACAAGAACTTTTCACAAAGCACAAGCAAACAAAACTACGCAACGGGAAACACCTCACATCCGGCCATGACTGTGGCCACGGTTGTTCGAACAGTTCGTTAATCTCTACAGAGGGGTACACTTTACCCACACAACACAAACTTACTCCGGACACTGGCCGGTGTCAGAGGTTCGTGACAAAGCCTTTTCAAAGCCAACCCAGGGTTACCTCATGCCACATAGAAAGATCCGATCTTCTCATAAAATGAGCATTTTAGTATCACAAATCAAACTCCAACACCTTGACTGGTAATCTGGCAAGCTTCTCTTCCTTGCCTTACCAGGAACCCGGAGATGCACCAAACACCGCATCCCGGCGTTCCACAACTATTGGCATGCGAGGCTTCCCTGAACCGACTAGTTACTTAGCTAGGGTGTCCCATTACACCATGTGGTAGCACTTGTTATGCTTGATGAATTTCCCACAGGAATCGATCCTTATATGCGATACGGGACAACACCACATAGGCACAACACCTGCATCGCGAGTTTTCATAATTACTTTTATTTTCAAACACGCCAACACCACGTGTCGGGTTTTCAAGGCTTCGCAAACCCATTTCTCAAAGTTTGTGAAAAACAACAGTTTATGTAGAGTAGTTGGTACTCGCGCTCATAGAGCACGGGTACTAGAGTACCACAAAGGTGGAGTGACAAGGAAACAGGGTATGGCAGCCTACAGTAAATAGTGCGACTACTAGGTAGGTCCGTCAGTTTGGCACGCAAACCGAGGCCAAGCAAGTTAAGTGTATATTCCTAACAATGCAAGTTACAAACAAAATAATAATGACTTTTCAATTATAGAAGGAATATGGCCAAGGGTGACTTGCCTTGCTCAAGGTCTTTATGAAGCTTCTCGAAATCTGCGCTCGAACGAAAAAAAGTCTGCAACCGCAATTATACGCAAACAATTAAAACCTAAATAAAGACCAAAAAGAAGAACCTATTTAGGACTACTAATAGTGCCATTAGATAGATCTCAATTTTACGGAATTACTAGAAGTGGAGCGGAGTCAATCGGACAAACAAATTGTGAGATATTAATTTTGGAAGTTTAATTGAATTTTGGACAAAGGACAAAAAGGATTTATGGAATTCAAAGAAAAGAATATTCTCAACCGTCACTGACATGTGGGGTCCATATGTCAATGGGCTAGAGGCCACGAGTGCACCATGGACTCGGTCCATGGGCAGCTAGCTTGTGTGAGAGAGGAAAGATGGACTTGGTGCCTGGGCACTTGGTTCGGGAGGGGGGTGGATGTGGACTTTGATCCATAGACCGAAAGAGCGAGCGAGGCAGAAAGGGAGAATTTTTTGCATTTTTAATTTTATTTATTTAAAGATTTGCAAAAATAATTTTCCGTTTCAAAATATTGCAGAAATAATCTCCTCTCGCCCTCCGGGAGGGCGAGTTCTAAAAATCGCCCTCCCAGAGGGCGATTTTTCCGACGTGGCAGACGGCCGTTGGGCGCCGTCTGCCGCGTCGCGGATTTTTTGCGTTTTAGTCCCTTGCCGCCCTCGGCAAGGGCGTTTTTTCACTGTTTATCAGGGGGCCGCCTGCAAAAGGGCGGCCGCCCTGGCAATTTTGCAGGCGGCCCCCTTGCCGCCCTTACAGAGGGCGATTTTTTGCCCTCCCCTATAAAATCCCCATTTCCAACTCCGCGGCCGTCATTCGCAGCCGTCGAGACTCGAGAAAAATAACAGAGGGAGGGGTGAGGAAGAAGAAGGAGAGCGGCGAAGCCCTGTCGGTGTGCACACTTGATCGCAGGTAAATACAATATCCCGCTATATGTTTGTGTTATTTATTTTGTGTAGAATATATAAGAAAAGAATTTTTTTTTGAATATTTGAATAGTTGTTTAGTAAGATATTGGTTTATAAATTAGGGCACGATTTAATTTAAGGAGTTTGACCTAGGACGAACCGATTTAGATGAACCTACGTACAATACATTCTGATCTATGTCTATGTTATTTAAATAGTTGTGTAGCACTATAATATGGATTTGAAAATTAGGGCATGATTTATTTTAGTCAATTTGACCTAGGACAAACCGATTTAGATGAATATATGTAGGATATGTCCTTATGTATGTATACATTTCTTTGCGTAGAATTTTGTTTAATATAGAATTTAACTTAGGCACAGATTGATCTAGGCAACATATTCGTAGTATGAAGTAAATTAAGTTTGAACCTGTTTATCAGGCACAATGGCAAGCAAGGTCATATTTCAGATAGTTCACGGTAAAGGCAATGTTAGATATGGTCGAGATGGTGTTGATCTGTCAGAATTTAGTATGAAATCAAAGGGCATCGATAGGCCAACCGATAAAACATTTGAGTCAGTCTATAGTTGGTTACTACGTGGATTTAAAGTGGATACAAGAGTGAACACAATGTCTCTATCCGCTGTAGTCAGTCGTGCAACGGAAGGATATTATTGGGAACTAATGCCTGTAGATAACACCGAGTCCTGGAGACGTTATGTAGAGATGGCATTTGAAAGGTCCTGGCCCCTTGTTATTTTTGTGGCATTGCATGAAATCGATAGCAGTGTTACAGTGCAAACAGAGGATGGTGAAGGTCGTAGCAATGCTGTGGAGAATGTTGGACCATCGATGCGAACTGGGGGTAACAAAGCAAGGTTGGAGTAGGCAATAGGCGTGGCGGATGAGGGGGAGAGAATCAAAGCAATTGTTGAGGAAATGGAGAGGGAAGATTCTGAAATTGAGCTGGCAGAGGACGATGAATCATCGGACGAAGAGGAAGATGTACTGCCCGTTGATTGGACAAAAGCCGATTTCTCTCAACTTGTTATCTCAGAAGGGCAGCAAGCACCCTTTGAATACAAGGATAACGAGGTAATCCAAGGTGCCAGGTATGCGCATAAGGAAGACATGAAAGAGGCGGTGAAGCATTGGGCGGTCTCCTTGCATAGAGAGTTTAGGGTGGTGAAGTCTACCAACTGTGTGTATGACGTGAAGTGCACGAAGGATGATTGTCCGTGGCGCGTTCATGCATATAAGGGAAAATGGAATGACTATTGGAAAGTGAGCATTGTTGGTGAGCACACATGTTGGTTGCCAGGGGTTGATAAGTATCACCGCAACATCACTTCAGCTTTTGTTGCTGGTGAGATGTACAGCGATATGGTTTGTAACACGGACTTTGAACCGGGCTCCATTATTAGGCACATTGAAAACAAATTCAAGTATACTATAAGCTACTACAAGGCTTGGAGGGCGAAACAAAAGATTTTGGAGATGAGGTATGGCACATTTGAAGCATCCTATGATAACTTGCCTCGTCTGTTAGGCACCATTGCTCAGAGAAACCCCAATACCTATTACGACATTCAGATCTTTCCGTTGTCTAATGACCCGAGCAAGAGCGTGCTACAAAGAGCCTTTTTCTCGCTGGGTGCTTGCATCAACGCATTTGTGCACTGTCGCCCTGTGTTGTGCATAGACGGAACCTTCTTGACAGGCAAATACAGAAGTCAGATACTGACGGCGATTGGAGCCGATGGGAACAACCAGGTGTTACCTATGGCGTTTGCATTTGTCGAGAGTGAGAACACCGAAAGCTGGTATTGGTTCTTCGAGAGAGTTCGCTGCCAAGTCGTGCGTATGAGGCCCAATGTTTGCCTCATTCATGATCGTCATGCGGGCATGTTGAAGGCAATTGACTACCTGCAGAATGGTTGGCCAGAGAGGGGACTTCCAGCTAGGTGGCATGATGTTCGGAGTAGGTGGTGCATACGTCATATGGGAGCCAATTTCTACAAGCAATTCAAGAACAAGCACCTGATGGATCTATTTAAGAGGCTATGTGGTCAAAATCAGGAGAAAAAATTCAATGAGTTGTGGAGGAGGTTGGATGAGCTGACAACAAAGCAAACCGACGAGCAATCTCGTCGGCCACAGGATGACGATCCTCCAGTACCTCTTGGTCCACTACATGATGACCCGCCAACAATGAGAAGAAGGTCCGCATCATCCATACATAATTTCTCGCAATGGATAGAGAATGAATCGAAAGAAAAGTGGTCTCTGTTGTATGACACTGATGGGTCTCGGTATGGCATAATGACAACCAACCTAGCCGAGGTATACAACTGGGTGATGCGAGGAGTGCGAGGACTCCCACTAGTTGGTATTGTGGAATTTATCCTTCATGGCACTCAGGCATACTTCAGGGACAGATACAAGAAAATTGCCCCTTCGATGCAAGATAACAACATTGTATTTGGGAGTGTGGTGTCAAAGTATATGCAAGATAAAATAGCAAAGGCTATGAAGCACAGAGTTATTCCCCAAGGTACCCAAGTTCATAGGTACGAGATAATGTGTGTGGACAGGCGAAGGCGCGGCATCAACCGCGTTCAAGCTGTGCAGGAATGTGTGCTTCATGCGGAGGGCGGTTGCAGTTGTAGCTGCATGAAGCCCAAGCTTAGACATCTCCCTTGCTCACACGTACTTGCAGCAGTTGGGGATTGTGGCATACTTCCCGATATCTATGTGTCACCCTACTACAGGAAAGAAGCAATATTTCATACATGGAAGGAGGAGATATATGGGTTCGGGATATCTGGATCTCATACAACTCTGAGGCCACAGGTGTTCTACATTCTAGATCCGTCGAAGTTAAGGCTGAAAAAGGGCCGGCGTCAATCGAGACGCATCAGAAATGACATGGACGAGTCGGAGGCAGGGGGGAGGACTCTACGGTGCAGCAAATGCGATGAGCGCGGGCATACTTACAAGAAATGCCCGAAGAATTCGCAATCTCCTACCGTCCCAGGTTCTGATCTATCTGGACAGGCAACCGATGGCCGCCGTCCATCGGGAGAAGGAACAACAATGAGGCGACCACGTCCTAGGCGTTCTCGTGCGGCGACTACGTCATCCGCTGGCGATGCAATGACTTGATTATTCCTGTCAGCCTTTTAGTCTAGCAGTGATCCAATTGATGTAGTATTTATAATGCTGTTGTCATTTGTCATGTGTGTAATATTTATCCTTGTGAGACATGAACTATTGTAATGCTGTTGTCATTTGTCATATATGTAATATTTAGGGTTCTGAGACATGAACTATTGTAATGTTGCTATCATTTGTGTAGTGTACCTTTAGCGTTACGAATTACCATTGTAATGAACAATTTGTGTAATGTTTTTTTTTTTATCAATTACTTATTTGTAATCACTCTTATGTATGTAGGTATGGCGGACGAGACACCAGCTCTCCTCAGTAGGGCACTGGACAGGAGCCACCGTTCGTACTTGTCGGCGGTGCAGGGTGCGCAGCTTACCACCTTTCGTCCACGCCCGTCGCGCGAGTTGTTGCGGGCCGATCCGCGACACGTTCCGTGGTATGATAGAGCTTAATTACTTGATGGCATTTTTTGGCTATTTCGAAATATGTGGTACTAATGTTGAACTCCACGGTACGCAGGTTGCGTGAGGCAGGCCTGATAGCGATATGCAGGCTTGTTGAGGCGCGGGCGGACGAGAACGACCCGGCCAAGCGCTGGGATGCGGACCGGTCGCTGCTGGCTGCTTTGGTAGATCGGTGGCGGCCGGAGACGCACACGTTCCATCTCCCCTGTGGGGAGATGGCACCTACGCTTCAGGACGTCGCGTACCTGCTTGGGCTTCCACTGGCCGGGGAGGCTGTTGGCCCAGTGGACGGTGCTGGTGGCTGGAGGGAGGATATCATGGAGCGATTCGCTCCCGTGATGAGGCTACCTGGGCTCCCTGGAGTTGCTCCCCCGAACATGTACACCACCGCCGGGCCTACGAAGGCTTGGCTACTGCAGTTCACAGTAAGTTAACTTTTACACTTTTTAGCATTTTTAATTTTTATTTTTTAAAGATTTGTAAAAATAATTTTAGGTTTCAAAAATTTGCAAAACTAATAATGCTTATTCGACACTTTAAATGATCTTAAATAAAAAAGTTGTTAATAACAAAGTTATAGATCCTCGTACCTACTATAACTTTCATATAAAGTTTATCTCCATCCGATATCGTTTAAAATGTAGATCTGAGATTCTTTTAAATAGGTTTTAGATTTTGTAACGAATATTTGGATATCTAAACGATCTTAAATGAAAAAATTGTTAACTATAAAGCTGTAGATCTTTTAAAAGATAAAAATTAAAAATGCTAAAAATTACACTTTGTTACTTTTCTAGAAATCTTACGAGTTTTAACATTGTTTGCTTTTTGTTGTAGACCGACCAGCTCCACCCCGACGCCGACGAGTACTCGCTCAGACGGTCCTTAGAGGCGTACCTACTGTGGATGTTCGGCTGGGTGATGTTCACCAGCACCACCGGGCACGCAGTAGACAGGGGCCTGATCCACTACGCCCGGGCGATCACGGATGCGGAGCTAGGGGCCGTGCCGCAGTGGAGCTGGGGTTCTGCAGTCCTCGCAGCCACGTACCGTGCGCTGTGCGAGGCCTGCTGCAAGACGGATCCTGGAGCGATTTTCGCGGGCTGCCCTCTCCTTCTTTAGCTTTGGACAGCTGAGCGGTTCGCGATCGGCCGACCGATCGTCGACATCGCTGCATACGCTTCAGGACCGGTACCGGACCACCCAGCCGACGGGCCGACGATGGGCACGTACTGGTGCCGCCACAACGTAAGTACAAATTGTTTTCATTTCAAATTTCAGATTGTGTGCGACTGATGTTCTGACGAGTTGGTTCTCCTTGTGTTGCAGCGCCGTTATGCCCACGTCCAGGTCAGACGGAGCTACCCGGAGTTTGTCTTCGAGTTCGACCGTCTGCAGCCTTCGGACGTCGTCTGGGAGCCCTACACGCACCACGTGGTCGCGGAGAGAGCACCTCTAGGTCTGTCTGCCTTGTGCACGCGTGACGCGGCGTACTGGTTGACGGTGGTGCCGTTGGTTTTCGACATCTTCGTCGAGCCTCACTGCCCTTACCGTGTTATGAGGCAGTTCGGACTGAGGCAGGGCTTCCCAGTGAACGTACCGATACCCGTCGCGCCCCAGGACCACCAGTGAGTATTTCTCTTTCACCTTTACTATTGTTATGTCAACTACGCGCGGAACGTTCGATGACCATTATGTTCTTTGCAGGTTGACTCGACGGGGACAGCACGCAGGGACACTGTGGGCACCTCGGATCTTGCCGTACGTCGAGGACTGGTTGGTAGCCACCGAGGAGGTGATTGCCGAGGTCCACCCACACTCGGAGGAGAACTACACTGCCTACCTTCGGTGGTACTTGCCACGCACACGTGCCCGCGTCAGCTTCACCGCGGCGGCTCCACAACTACACCAGGCAGGCGTCAGGGACACCTACCCCTGTGCACCGTGACCAGGAGTACTTCCTGGGGGTACGTCCATGTTTCTCGGACTTCTTGTTTTCATACTACGCGGTTGGTACATATGAGACTGACAAACCTAATTAATAATGATTCCCGTAGGTCAACGCTGCACGCGCCATGAACGCCGACATCAACGCGGTGATACTGAGGTTGGACGCTTGACTGCACCTGAACGACGTTGAGCAAAGGTTGACGTTCGAGCGGATGCAGACGAAGATGCGTTCGATCTTGCGCGTCCTCTCTTGTCGTTCAGCTGTGGACGCGGTACCTCCACCGGCAGCTGCTGTTCCACGTCCACGCGGTCCGACACCAGGTTAGTTCCGTACCTTCTCACTATGCAAAACCTTCGCCATGTTATTACAAACTGAATGTCAACTAGGTCCGACGCTGCCGACAGGACACTCTGCTGGAGCGAGTGGATCGTCGATCCCTCGGCCGTTCGCGACTCCGCCCAGCACGTCGGCCTTTGTTCGAGCGAGCGGTTCGTCCGTCCCTCCTCCCTTCAGTCAGCCGCCAGGTGAGCAAGCGTCTTCCGATGAGTGCTACAAACGTACTATTCGGGCCGAATGTTGCTTAACTTTTGACATCTGCAGGAGGATACTACCCGGCGGGGATTTTCCGTTCGGGCGAGTCTTCGTCGTAGACGGGCGGGTCCGGTGCGGGCGGGTCCGGTGCGGGCGGGTCTGGTGAGGGCGACGACTTCGACGACCTGGAGGACCCAGAGCAGGACGTTCTCGGCGCCTCTCAGCTTGGTGGAGCACCACCACCACAGAGCCAGGAGCAGCCGCAGCACACGCCCGCACCAGATGTCCGCGCTAGTCGTGTCGTGCCCGCTGAGAGGCTGACGTACTCTCAGGGGCACATTAGGAGGGGTAGGGGTAAGAGGCCTCGCCAGTAGGCAACTAGTGCTACATGTTTGTAATATTTACAGTTAGTAATTTTGTGTTACCTCTTTGTATATAACTCTATTCGATCGCCGCACTCATATGTCAAGAAAACATTTCATGTCATTCGCTACATCTACTCAACGAACCGACGAAAAACTTTCGGCACGTAACAGAGGGCTACGATTGGTCGCTATCAAAGTAAGTGAATGCGAAACACAAACGGAGTACAACGGCGAGAAGGGAAGGGAAAATGGAAGACACGCGAAATAACATTTCAAGTTCGTTAGTTCGCTACACGTTGCGAGGTTACGCAACATTATTCATCGATACACCATACAACTACCAACTCGTGCATACTACTGAGTGCAACGAGACCACTTTCCCTTCCTCTGCGCATCGGGATTCTCCTCCATTGCTGCCTTCGCTCGCCGCGCACGCTCAAGCTTCCGCTCCCGCTCCTCCCTGTACGCAGCAACACGCCTCCTTTCCGCCTCAGCCTTGTGCTCTTTTTCTGCGGCCTCCTCCTTGCGTCTCTGCTCTATCTTCTCCTTGCGCTCTGCATCCCATTGCCGCATGTACTCCAACCGCTCCTTGTTTTGCGGCTTGATGTTGGTGTCAATCCACTGCTCAAAATCACATAGCGGTGGAGGGGTCTGCCACAAATGCAATGTTTACTAATCAAATAAGTTGTTCTACACTACTTAATACACCAAATAATTATTACAAAACATCAGTTCCTCACCATTAAGTTAATGCGGCGTATCTCAGGTGTTGGCTCAAACTCAAAATTGGCACACATCCAGTATCTCTGCATGTACGTCTCCTCTTCATCGGACTTGGCTACCTTGCAAGGATCACCGCACCAGCACATGGGCACTGGAACACTGCTAGGCAAAGGCAATGGGTTGAAGGCATTTCCAGTCTTCGGGCGATAACTACAAGTCAACAATAAATGAAACACCCTAACCCATTAATCTAGGATTCCTCATTTCACGCACAACGAATAACACAAAATATCACAGAAACGATTTACGTTACCTTGAGTTGGTAGCTTTTCCACGCCTTGGCATCCTACAGTTTAAAAAACAACTATCAAATATTGTAAACGCCCTTCATACGGTCAAATATAGTACTACTACAAACCAAACGTGTGCACAACAAATCTAGCCTAAAATTATTCACACTTCTAAGTGCTACAGATCTACTCACAAATTTCAACATATCTACTCACAGTGCTACAGATCTACTCGCAAAAAATTTAGGGTCCACATCTAAGTGCTACAGATCTACTCACAAATTTCAAATACATGGTAATTACACTAGTATGCGACACAAAATATAACCATACGTCGGGATATTGTACTAACCTGCGATCGAATAAGCACAGCAATAACGCTTCGCGGCTCTTCTCCTTCTTCCTCACCTCTCTCTTTTTTTTCCTTCAATTGTGACTGGTTGAAATGAGCACCTCCTCGGGCCATTGGGGCTTTATGGGATGCCGACCAAAAATTGCCCTTGCAGAGGGCGAGATTACGCCAAAAATCGCCCTCTGCAAGGGCGGCGAGGGGGCTACCTGCAAATTTGCAGCACCCCTCTATAGTTCTAGTTGCACTTTTTTCATATTCTCATCGAGAACACAAAACTGATCAGCTTTGATGTGTTTCAGTAGCAAATTACAAGGAAATTTGTTTTCTTACAAAAAAAATACTACAATTTATCTGTTACATGTTTCATATTACAAGTCGTTTTGATTTTTTCAAATCAATCTTTTTAAAAGTTTAATCAAGTTTATAAAAAAAAGGCAACATTTATATTATCAACTTAGTTTTATTATATTTAACGTTACATATATTTTGATAGTTTTTAATGTTACAAATGTTGTTATATTTGTATAACCTTACTTCAATAAAGTGAAAATAGTTTAACTTTATAAAAAATCAAAAAGAGCCCCCTGCGGAGGCAAAAATCGCCCTCTGTAAGGGCGGCAAGGGGGCCGCCTGCAAAATTGCCATGGCGGCCGCCCTTTGGCAGGCGGCCCCCTGGGGAACAGTCAAAAATCGCCCTTGCCGAGGGCGGCAAGGGTCTTTTTTGCAAAAAGGCGGCGACGCGGCAGACGGCGCCCAACGGCCGTTTGCCACGTCATAAAAATTGCCCTCTGGGAGGGCGATTTTTAAATCTCGCCCTCCCAGAGGGCGATTGGAGATTAGTTCTGCAATATTTCGAAACGAAAAATTATTTTTACAAATCTTTAAATAAATAAAATTAAAAAATATAAAAATTCTAGAAAGGGAAAGGAGATGGGCCGGCGCGGCAAGGCGGTCCACGAGGTTGGCGCGGCGTCGTGGCCCAACCGGCCCGCGCGAGGAAGCGGCCTGGTGCGACGAAGGTTGACGGCCCAGGAGATGGTTCTCGCGGGCGAGCGAGGCAGAAAGGGAGTGGGCCGATGTGGGAGGCTAAATGAATGGCCGACTCGCGAGCGCTGAGATGGGGAGGGCGCTGACGGGGTGTCGGCTTGACTCGGTCAACCCGACGTGGATCGCCACGTCAGCAGGGATGGGAAAGGAGAGGAGGCTGGGCGCGACATGGACGGCCGGCGGCAAGCGACTCGTCCCTGCGAGCGGCGGCGAATCAAAGGGAGATGCGGACACCGACGGTTAGAGGAGATCACGGCGGATCGATTTCATGGCTTGGATTTGGGGAAGGAAGCACGACGGCAGCAGACGACGGTCGGGCGGTGGCATTAAGCGGTGGCGGAAGGAGCCGAACGATGAGAAGGGAGAAGAATGGGGTGCGCGGCCATGGCGGCTCCCGGGGAGTTCAAGGAGACTCAAGGAGAACGTCGGTGAGAGGAATCGAAGAACGAAGGGTCAACGGCGATGGCCCGACCCTACGCAGCGACGGTGAAAAGGGTGGCATAGCGGGAGGAGAAAAACTGGCCGAAGGCAGGGGAAGGACCGAGGGCGTTTGAAGGTGTCTCCGGGAGGGCGATGATGAGGGGAATCACCGAGCAGAGGTGTACATAGAGGAAAAATGATGGAGGGCTCACCAATCGACGAGGAGCGGCTCGGAGGCAGTGGCCCGGAGGGGAAAAGAAAAGCCGACGAAGGAAAACGGCCGGGCTTCTCAGGGCGGGGTTCCAGGGACGGCGCGGCACAGACGGAGTCGTACGGAGATGGACCTGCATGGCGGCGACGAGGCGAGATCGATGCCGTGGCGGCGTTGCCGGCACCCAGGACGAAGACGATGGGGGACTTCAGCGAGGAGGGGAGGATTTTATAGAGGAGGAGCGGGAGAGCAGCTATGTCGGTTTGAGGGTGGCGAGGTGGCATGGGTCAAGGTGGGGGTGGCAAGGCAAAGAGACAGCGTAACCAGCGCTTTGTCCGCGGCGCAAGCAGACAGGCGGCGGAGCCATGGGCACCATCCACCAGAGTGTAACACCCTGGAAATTCGACCGACGAAAACGAAACCCTAAAACACATAATCTCAAAAACTTTTGATCAAATTTGCATCATGCCGAATTTAATTGCTCTTCTATATGGATCTTTATTTGCAAAGTTTAATTAATCGTTGTATAAAGGGAATTAATTAGGTATAAACCCTAAAAAGGAAATTGGCTAAACAAATAATTAAAGAAATAGATTGAAATAAAGTTGTAGGCAAAATTGGTAATAAATAAAATATTCTACATGGATGTCTTGAGCGAGTTTTCTATTTATTTTGGATTAGGATAAATTCATACCATTAAATAGGAAATTATAAATAAATAAATATATATATATATAAGACCACTAAGTATTAGAATTATTAAAAAAGGACTTAAATAAATATTGAAAATTTAAACATTTTTTAAAAGTTGGGCAAATTCGCATTTGAATGTGAAATATTGTCATTCAAATATTTAGTCGGGGATATAAATTTAAATTGCGATTTTTTCTTCTTTTAGCTAGAAAACACTAAAACAAAAAATATCCCTGGTGGCACTGTTCATTGCGCGCTAGGCGTTCGACGCGGGTCTAGCCCGGCTGAACGCCCGGCCGCCTCGAGCCCCGCGTGCTGCCACGCCGCGCGCCGTCGCCATCCATCGCCGTCGCCATCACCTCGAGCCCCGCGTCGTGCCGTCCTATCGCCGCTCGCGGGCCGCACCTTGCCGCCTCGCGCCCCGCGCGCGTCGCCGTCGTCGTCACATCGTTGCCTCGCGTCAACATCCCCGCCTTGCGCCTCGCGCACCGTGCGCCGTCGCCATCACCGCTCGTCGCGTCGTCGCGCCGCCTCACGCCCCACGCGCTGCCGCGCCACGCGCCGTCGCCATCGCCGTCCCATCCGCCACCGCACCGACCACCGCGCCCCTCCCCGCCCTATAAAACCCCCCTTCCTCCCTCCCTCTCCACCCCCTCCCCCCACCCTCCCCTTCCCATTTTCCCCTCCCCCACCGAGCCGCCGCGTTGCGCTGCCGTGCCGACGCCCCGCCGTTGGTAAGCCCTCCCCCTCCTTCCCCGTCGACCGCCGTCTGCAAGAGAGGAAAGAGAGAGGAAAAGAGGGAGAAGAGAGAGAGGCAGAGGGGAGAGAAGAGAGAAAAAAGAGGAAGAAGAGAGAGGCAGAGAGGAGAGAAGAGAGAAAAGAGAGAGAAAGAAAAGAAAAAGGGGAAGAAAAGAAAAGAAAAGGGGAAGAAAGAAAAAGAAAAGGAAAAGAAAAGGAAGAGGAGAAAAAAAAGGAGAGAAAAACTTAGGTAAATAGGGGGAAAATTAAATTTATATATATATATATAAGTTGGAGAATTAATCGTAGGTTATTTTTGAAAATTTCTAGAAAATAGATTGAGGTTATTTATTTAATTGGTTATTTATTTATTTAGTTATCTATTTTGTAAATGATAGAAGTATGATAGAAATTAGGGTTAAGTATTATAGAAATCTAATTATAAAGCGGATTTTTTAGGATTTGCGTACATTAAAATGGGTAAAATACTTTAATCGACTAGCGCCAACACTTTAGGACAAAATGGATTAAAATCAAAATAGTACTATTTCGCAAATATTGGAATTGATAAAGTAATTCGACACTCGTGTTCGATCTCTTTTTTAGTTGGATTTTATTGGATTTTATTCGAATTCTAATTGAATTCACATCAATTCTTTCGCACGTAATTCTAGACCCCGAGGGAGTTGCAATTCGGAGCGAGGATCAAGATTCGTAGGACTACGAGCAAGGCAAGTCATCACTAAACCTTGAGCATGTTGAACCGATTGCGAACTTATTTTGGATTTAAAATAAAGTTTGCATGCTATATGAATATATGTGAATGCCCTACCTTGTTATATGACGTATCTTTGATATTGATTATCCATGCAAGTCTTTGTCGTCCATAATATCGTGTATTTTTAGTTAATACTTGACAATGCTTAGCCATGCTACTTTAGAATCATGCATATTCATATTTATCAAAACGATTTATACACGGGCAACTACCTTTGAGAAGGTGGTTGAGATACGGCATGTGAAGACATGAGCGCCACATTGCCATGACATTGATGACATGGTTTGCGAAAGAAAAAATAGAACTAAACAACTATTTTTGATCGGAGCAGCTGGAGGACTTGGATGATGTCCGGTAAAGATAAGTGCCGACCCTGATCAGTTATGTGCAAAACGTATACTAGAAAAGTAGGATCGGAGTAAGTACGTGTTAGAAAAAGTAGGATCGGAGTACGTACGTGTTAGAAACACACAACTGGCCGGTACGCAAGTTGCGTATTGTCTATTCTGTACTACTGTTTTGCATGTGAGTGCCATAATCTGCCGTAGTCAACCTGCCCGTCAACCATTATATAAATGGAAGATACAGATCATACTTGCAATCAAGGAGAGTACAGGTATATATGTTACTCGGAAAATTCAAGTTATAGCTAGAAGTATCTATCTTGAGTCAAGCTGTACTGAAATTGGAAGTTAATAACGAGTAGGATGTGAATATGCATGTGACTTCATTCATAGCTAGTTCCTCTACTTATATATACCATGACATCACTTTCGCCAATAAAATCTGAAATAAAGTTATATTGCACATGTAAATGTGTTTGTTCTCTCGTACGTGCATGTGTTCTTCTTTGGTTTCCACCTTAATCACATTTCCATTTACAAACCGAACAACTCCTTGCAGGTATCAACAGTGCTAATTAATGTGCTATGATCATAATCTTTTTGCATGATCAGCTGGCAATCGGCGACGCATGCTAGCGGCATCGCCCACATAGACCAGCTGCTAATGGCTATTCATCTTCACAGAGGAGCTTGAGTGCCTCCTTGAGGCAGTCCACAACCGCCGACATAGTCGGCCGGTCCGCCACCTCCAACTGCAGGCAGGACGCTGCCGTCTCTGCCACCAAGCGCAACGCCTTGCGGCGTTGCGTCCCCGTCGTGGCGGGTCTCGAGTCGAGCACCTTCTTCAGCTTCCTGGCATCCAGCACAGCGTCAACAAGCTGCACTACACTAGATAAGGTCACCTGTGACGGGCCCAAACCCGCACCTTTGACGGATTTGGGCTTGGTCAGTGATCAGTGGTCACTGGTGAGTCCTGTCACCTTTGACGGGTGGCCGGCCGTCAGAGGTGACAAACATCTCTGACGGGAAAATAAATAGACGTCCGTCAGAGGTGTTGGTCCCCGCTAGCTTAGGACCAGTTAGAACCCGTCACAGGTATCTCATCTCTGACGGACACATAAACAAAAGGCCGTCAGAGGTATTAGTCTCCGGTAGTTAGAATCCGTCACAGCTGGGCTACCTGTGACGGGCAAGAAAGTAAAGGCCCGTCACAGGAGAGTCAGCTCTGACGGTCGCGGTTTACGAATCCGTCACAGGATGATTACCTGTGACGTCTTTTTTTTATGACCCGTCACTGATGTGTTAAATCCCGAAAAAAATAAATACTAAATATTGGCTAGCCTCAGGATTTGCTAGCCATGCCCTCTGAAAAACAGAAAGATCACAGATACATGCCAGCCAGCGCCAATATCACATGCATTCATCAATTCATCAATTCATTCATCAATTCATTCATCATTTGCATCCCATTTCCCCCAAAATCACCCAAAAAGCATTAGATTTCAGATCCACTATGGCCTCAGTTCTGTTCTGTTCAAGCATTCTGCATCAATTAGTATCATTTGCATCAAGGACAAAAAAACAGAGGGAATCAGCTAAGACAGAAGGAGAAGCAAGTGTCCCAAAAAAACAAGTGCACATAATATGTTCTTATACATAAGACCAAGTGTAGATAGTCTGTTCTTAAGCATCCATTCATTCATCAATTCATTCATCATTTGCATCCCATTTCCCTCAAAATCACCCAAAAAGCATTAGATTTCAAATCCACTATGGCCTCAGTTCTGTTCTGTTCTGCATCAATTAGTATCATTTGCATCAAGGACAAAAAAACAGAGGGAATCAGCTAAGACAGAAGGAGAAGCAAGTGTCCCAAAAAAACAAGTGCACATAATATGTTCTTATACATAAGACCAAGTGTAGATAGTCTGTTCTTAAGCATCCATTCATTCATCAATTCATTCATCATTTGCATCCCATTTCCCTCAAAATCACCCAAAAAGCATTAGATTTCAAATCCACTATGGCCTCAGTTCTGTTCTGTTCTGCATCAATTAGTATCATTTGCATCAAGGACAAAAAAACAGAGGGAATCAGCTAAGACAGAAGGAGAAGCAAGTGTCCCAAAAAAACAAGTGCACATAATATGTTCTTATGCATAAGACCAAGTGTAGATAGTCTGTTCTTAAGCATCGACAAAAAGGTTAAGTGTAGATAGTTTGTTCTTATGCATAAGACAACCAACAATAAAACCTAAAAATGGACAAGTGTAGATAATATGTTCTTATTCATCACTGGCCATTTAAGTCCATCCAAATGAACGACACAACAGGGCAACGCAAAATACGCATGTCATAAAAAACGACAAATAATTTGAAAATGGAGGGAGTAGTAAAGAGGTAATGTTCCAAATCAGTTTTAAATCTCTTTTCTAAGAAAATATACACAGGTGACCATATCCATCCAGTGAAAGTAAATTACATAGCATACCGTACCACAGAACCATAGAAACAACTATTTTTATATCACAGAAAATTGGATAACTGTTTTGTTCACGACATCACAAGTAGCCCAGTTCAATCGTCTATTACACGTGAAAACGTCCTTTCTTGTTCATTATTTGGGCGAGAATGAAGGCGCACAGTTCGCCTCTGATAGCAGGAGGGTTGATGGGTGAAACCTTCCAGCCAGCTCTACCTTTCTGTTCAATAATACATAAGTTAGCACGTTTATAAGATTAATATTTGGTATTGAAATGTTTGAATTTGCCATTAGCAACAACCTCAGGGTCGAAATTTTTGACCTCTCTTAGAAGTGTCGACATATTGTGGCACACGTGGAAACCGCACTGGTCCCCGATCTGTTGTGCGCATGCGAAATTGGTGTCATGATAAAGTTGGTCCTTGCCCTCCTTGTACCTACCACCCTTTTCCACATATGGTCCCCAAGCCATATTTAAGGCCTTGATGATTTCAGTGAAATTATACTCCTTTGCCTTACTTGAGTTAAGGTAGTAGACCCTACTCCATTTAGGTACAATGACTAGGAGAACCCAATGTCGCCTACGCGGTGGTTATGTAGCATTAGTAATAAGAAACTTAGCTTCAACAACAATATACACGAAATGATTATTGTCTTCTTACTCTTGATTGTGCGCGCACATGATGTACTCCTTGTCTTGGTGGGCCCATAAGCACCGGTTCACGTAGTCAACCAATTCATTGAAGTTATTTTGCAGATTGACCTCATTGACCATTGATGGATCAAGGAACCCAACTTGATTACCAAGGCGACGACCCTCGATCCAACACAACCTTAAAACAATTACGTATTAGCACTAATTTAGACGATAGTCCATTAATATCACAAGGAGGAAGGTTTGCACTTACAAGGAGTAGCATTTCAGAAGTCCTGTGTCTAACTTCCGAATCCTGAATAGGTCGAAGAGGTCATCAAAGCCTATAGTTACATAGGCAGGCGACGATAGGAAGGGCTGGTGGTCGTGATGTCCAACTATGCATGACTCCCTCATTTTCCGCTTGGCATTGCTTAGCTCCATGTACTGTTTGTGTAGCTCTCGGCAAGCAATACCCATCACGGCCAACACATTGTCCTCCACCAACGGCATGCCTAGTTCAAATTGTGCCGGGGCCTTCACGACCTTCCCCGTTTTGGTCAACGGCGCCGACGCTGCAGCCTTCCCCCTTTTTTTCACCGGCGCCGACTCCTCGACCTTCCCTTTTCCTGTAGCACCCCCGCGTTCACGTTTTTGTCCCTTGACAATGGGTGGCGAGCTATCAGCCTTCCTTGTGGTCTTTATTGGAGGCAGGTTCTGAGCTATGTGTGTCAAATCCATATCGGCTGCGGCAGGTGAATGGGGTTCTGACAACGCCGGTCCACGGGGAGCCTCAATTGATAGCTTAGACGTTGAAGGTGTTCGCTCCGTCGGTCGACTTGGGCGAGGAGTCATCTTCACAATTATGTCTTCTTTGGGCCATTGTATGTACGTCTTGCACGCATCGCCCAAAGTCGTGATTTCATCATTAGGGGGCACAGGCAGCGGAAAGGCTGACCAGTTGTCCTTGACTGAATCTATGGACACCTTGGCATACCCTTGACGTAGGTTTACGCCGTGCACCTTTTCTGTGTCCGAGGGATTGAAAGCCATGCCCTCAGCGACTTCGGCCGCGAAAGTTGGGTGGACCCTCACCACTAGGACACACTGCTCTACGTCCTGCATTTTTAAAGTATCAATTTAATATTGGAACATGTAAAGGTATTTGAGTAGATATGGATCGGATATAATCGATTACCTCTATGTTGTCCACCGCATCTAGTGGTGTGACAGGGAGATGAGGGGCCGGCACTTCTGTGGATGCACAGCTACTCTTGTGTTGTGACGGACTCGCTTCGTGCTGTGCAGGAGGAGTTGGTTGGACAACTTGTGTTGCGGGTCGACGTATATTCATCTCGGCGAGGACCTTCTGAACCCTTTCTTCGACCCTGGCGTCCATGTCTGCTTGGAGTTCTTGAATGACCTCCAACTTAAGCTCGGCCTTCAAACGAGCATCCCTCTCTTCCTTGGAGACTTTTCGTTTCCTATATTGGGAGCTGTACTCGGGCAGGCCATGCTTCCAGGGCACATCAACGCCAATTCCCCGAGTCCGGCCAGGATGTTCTTTGGTTCCGAGCGCCTTCGTGAGGATGTCATCTTCGCGTCTCTTCGGCGCGGACTCGACCTCGCTCTGCGAAGCTTGTTCGGCAACCAACCCTAACTATAAAAAACAGGATTCTTGTTACAAATCTTTTGCTTAATATGAACGGACATTAATGAGGTTAATTAGCGAACTCACCAGCTCCTGATAGACGTTGGCGTCACTTTGATTGTCAAATGTGATGGAGCCGTCAGGGTTGACCTTACCCCTAGCCCTCGCCCAGTTGCGAGCTCTTCGTTCAGGGATGTCAGCGAATGGGGCAGGGACATTCGCTGCAGCAGCGGCTGCATCCTCTTGGGCCCATATTTGCTCCTTGCCGATGTACCCAGCCGTGCCCAGTCGATGCGGGTGCTCATTCCGCTTTTGCAGTAGGCGATGTGCCTCGCTTGACTGCCTAAAATCTTCGCTTTTCTTCATCTCGCAAAATTGCTCCCACACCGTCTCCGTTATTTGAGGGTACTCAACGAACGGAGTACGATTGCCGGGTGGGATGACATACTCCGTGAAGAGTTTCCACTTCCAATTCTTCCATGCTTTGCCCATCTTATGGAATGCCTTCCGCTTAAGCCTTTCCTTTGCTTCATCCGGAAATGTGAACCATTTCTCCATAGCCGTCCAAGCTCGCTCCATCTCAGCTTCTGGGACCATTCCGATATTTTTGTGGAGGATGCCGAAATTCTCACGTGCTGCCAGCCCGCAGCAGTTAGACCATCTTCCTATGACAGTCCTCGGCGCCGTGGGCCTACCACTTGCGTCGACCTCTCTTATAACCTGCACTGTGGTCGGCCATCTATTTTGTGTCCGGGGATTTCTACTTGACCTAGATGCACTTGTCCCGGCTGAAGGCGACGGTTGTTGTTCTTGAGGCACTTCTGCAGCTAAGACAGAAGGAGCATTTGCTAAGGGGTGGTAGGTACAAATTTTGTTGTCATGTATTGAAAAGTTATCCTATAAATTACCACGAGGTTCGGGTTGTTCGGCTGCCATCGTCGACGGATGACCTGAGGAAACCATGGCTGGGTCTGCTTCTACCTGTATCCTCGCAGGCGTCGTTGAGGACGGGGATGCGCCGGGCGTTGTCATCGACTAAACAATTTGAATACGCTTACAAATTTCCTATCATTTCACTAATTTCACTAATTTGAATACGCTTCGAACTATTATATATATGAGGGATGTGAAATATATATGCGAACTACATGACAAAAAGATCATGCGAACTAAAAAATGTTTATTACTTTAAAAACTTTAATCATGTAATTAATTTAAGTTCTAGCGATTAACAGTAAATCCATAAAGACATTTACCGCTACAACTAATTTAAACAAATTGCCCTTTCGTAAAATTATAAAAAGGTCTTACTGGTCTTTCTTCTAGATACATTCTCTTAATATCTATCTAGTATGTAAAAAAATAAATTTATCATCAAAATATGTATCATACTCGCAGAACTTGAAGAGATCTATGTTGACAAGATTTCGGTAAATGAAAATTGTGGATGAGATATAACCCGGAGTATGTGCCTTGAAAATGTATTCTTTGGCTTATTAGCTCTATTTAGAGTGTAATTCTATAATGCAGTTCATCTACTACTTTGTAGTTTTATATTGATACACTAAAAATTAGATAGAGAAAACTGAAACTTAGTAAGCTTATTAGCAAGAACTCAAGATGCTGTGCTGCTAAACATCAAATGTTCGTAGAGGGAACCAACTGGCGTGTTTATATTTTGTTGGAATTTATTATCATGAAATGTCCTGCTAGAAGGCAAGTTTTATGGGAAGACATATCTGAATCTGCTGTTCTGCATCATATTCTAGGGCAGTTACATCCTTTTGGATATCAAGAACAATGTCTACACTCTACAGAATAATAATAATTAGTTAGGTCCAATGCCATTTTACTCAAAATCTTGTTTATGTGCAGTTTTTTGCGAGTCCTTTTCATGTAATTAGTGCCTTATAATCATATAGCGATGTACCAGAGTTTACTGAAAACTGTAGCTTACTAAGTTTGTTTCTCAAGAGCTCAAGATGTTGTGTTTCTAACTGTCAGGTCTCAGTGGAGGTCCTCTAAAAAAATATCAGTGGAGGAGGTCCAGTTGTGGAAATTTATATCTCATGGCACTACAGCATAAATATGAGCTACATATTTCATATTTCAAACTTATTTATAATATTACTACAAATAGCACATCTATAAAATCTATTAAAGAAAAAAAGTAACAAACATAATATTTAGGGCTAGATATCTCATAACAAATCGCTAGATTTTAGCGAAATATACAAGAACCCTAGAAAAAAATGGATGAAAGGGGAAGAAAAAACTCACTGTGTGCAACAAAGGGGAATAGGGTGGTGTAGCTTGGCGAGGAGGAGGGGGATACCCTCACGGCGGCGTTGGACCGACGCCGACGTCGAGCTGATGTGGGGGGGGGGTCGGCCGGCACTGGAGGAGGTCGACGGCGGTGGAGGAGGGCGAGGGGGTGGAGGTCGAGTTCGGCGGCGGCGGCGGTGGATGTCGAGTTTGGCGGCGAAGACGATGGAGGACGAGTTCGGCGGCGGCGGCGGTGGATGTCGAGTTCGGCGGCGAAGGCGGTGGATGTCGAGTTCGGCGGCGGCGGCGGTGGTGGAGGACGAGTTCGGCGGCGGCGGTGGTGGAGGTCGAGTTCGGCGGCGAAGGCGATGGAGGACGAGTTCGGCGGCGGAAGCGGTGGAGTACTAAGTAAAATGACAGCAATGTTACCCTAGTGGATCTGGATCGAGAAAAGGCAGCAATCTTACCCTAGTCAACCACACCTGTGACGGGCTCTAAGTTAAATGACCGTCAAAGGTTACGACACCTGTGACGAGCTCTAACTAAAATGGCCGTCACAGGTGACCATATCTGTGACGGACTCCAACTAAACGGCCGTCACAGATGACAAGACCTGTGACGGGCTCCAACTAAACGGCCGTCACAGGTGACAAGACCTGTGACGGGCTCCAACTAAACGGCCGTCACAGGTGAAAACACCTGTGACGGGCTCCAACTAAACGGCCGTCACAGGTGACAACACCTGTGACGGGCTCCAACTAAACGGCCGTCACAGGTGACTCATAAACACCTGTAGGTAACAACTATGTCCACTCCTCTCCTCAGAAGATATAACCCAATTTTTTTTTCTAGATTTGCTGCGATGGCTTACCTCATTATTTTATTTTACTTAATTATTTTATTTCACTTATAGTAGTTATTGTGCTTAATATTTCATTTGACTTACATGAACTATTTCGTAAGCAATGCACTAATGATCATTGCAAACATTTTAGAGTCATACATATACTAGACAAAATAGACATAAATTACAAAAATAATCCTTCCTCGTGGTCGACGCGTGCATGTTGAACCTCATCTTCTTCTTCCTCCAATTCTATAGGTATTTCCTGACCTATGCCGTGCACGTGCTGGTTGTAATCATCTTCGTCTGAAATGTTGTCCAATCCAACTATTCTCCTTTTCCCTTCTCGAACTACATGCAGTTTCTTGTTACACGGGTCAATTATGTAGAATACTTGAACAACTTGTTTGGCGAGAACGAACGGTTCATCCTTGTACGCGTTGTTAGCCAGATTGACAATGGTGAAACCTTCATTATCAACTTTTACATTACGAAGATCGACCCATCGACAACGAAACAATGGCACTTTGAACTTCAAGTAATCCAGCTCCAATATTTGCTCAACTCTGCCATAGTACTGATCACGCCGACCACCGTCGCTAGCGGCCTCAATGCGTAACCCACTGTTCTGAACTGTGCATTTGTTGTCTTGCTTGATCGTGTGAAAGGTGTACCCATTTATGTCATATCCTTGCCAGGTGGTAGCACTCCATTCAGGACCCTGTGACAACCACTGCAGTGTTTCACTTGACAAGTTCGGCATGTTGGCAATTCGGTTCTTGAACCACTCGTTGAAAGAAGACATGTGCTTTTTTCTAACCCAACTCTCTGATCGCCCTGGGTTGTCCTGTCGGAGAAATCGTAGGTGTTCATCAAAGTACGGCACTACCTCGGTCATATGCTGGAGTACCGTGAAATGAGCTTTATCATACACCTTACGATCCATCCTTACAATTTTCCTTCCAACAGTGCCCACACCATCAAGCCTTCCTTCGTGATGAGATCGTGGTAATCCAACTGAAGAGGTTTCTGACATATAGTCAACACAAAACTCGATGACCTCTTCGGTGGTGTAACTCTCAATGATGCTCCCCTCGGGGTGGGATCGGTTCCGTACGAAACCCTTCAGGATCCCCATGTACCTTTCGCAAGGATACATCTGCGTCATGAAAGCAGGACCACAGCACTTTGTTTGTCTAACAAGGTGCACGGGAAGATGTTCCATTATATCAAAGAAAGTAGGAGGAAAGTACATCTCAAGATGACATATGGTTCTGACAATTTCTGCCTGTAGTTCATCTAGTCCCTCGGGATCAATGATCTTCTGGCCAATTGCATGGAAGAAGGAGCACAATCGCATTATCGTGTGTCGCACCTTAGGAGGCAAAATATTCCTTATTGCAACAGGCAACAGCTGTGTGATAAGGACGTGGCAATCGTGCGACTTCATCCCTATCAATTTAAGGTCTTCCACTGAAACGAACTTACTAATTCTTGATGAGTACCCAGATGGAACCTTTATACCACTCAGACATGTTAGCAAATCCATCTTCTCATCTTTCGAGAGAGTGTAGCAGGCTGGAGGAAGGTACACACTGCCCGACTCCGTGGTTATGGGATGTAGCTCTGAACGAACACCCATGTCTTCCAGATCTCGCCGGGCGTTGAGACCATCCTTTGTACTACCAGGGTTAAGCAGTAATCCCATTAAACTCTCGCATACATTCTTCTCAATATGCATCAAATCTATGCAGTGACGAACCTCAAGATCCTTCCAGTATGGTAGTCTCCAAAATATTGACTTCTTCTTCCACATGCTTTTCTCTTTTGTCTTTCCATCTTTCCTCATTTTTCCAAACTCGTTGGTTATTCCCATCACTAAGTTGTGCACCTCTGTCCCTGTTAGCTCTGTCGGGGGGCTAGCTGTATCTCTGTGTCCATTGAAATTCTTTGTCATATTCCTATAAGGGTGATACCTTGGGAGAAATCTCCTGTGACCCATGTAGACCATCTTGCGTGAATGCTTCAACCATTTGCTCCTTGTTTCCTCCATACACTTCGAACATGCCCATCTCCCTTTGACAGTTTGGCCAGAAAGGTTGCCAAGGGCCGGATAATCGTTGATGGTACAAAACAACATCGCACGGAGGTTGAAATACTCTCGTGCATATGCATCCCATGTTCGTGTGCCCTCATTCCACAGCCTCTCAAAGTCATCGATTATCGGTTCAAGGAACACATCGATATCATTGCCAGGTTGTCTCGGTCCTTGAATTAGCATGGCAAGCATAATGTACTTTCTTTTGAAGCACAACCAGGGAGGAAGGTTATAGTTCACAAGAAGAACTGGCCATGTACTATGACGACTGCTCAAATCACCAAATGGATTAATGCCGTCCGTACACATGGCAAAACGCATGTTTCTTGGGTCATTTGAGAATTCACGGTAAATCCTATCGATTGTCCGCCACTGTACTGAATCTGCCGGGTGCCTAAGCTTACTATCGACTTTCCGTTCTTCGGCATGCCAACGCACTAGCTTAGCTTGTTCTGGATTCGCAAAAATTCTTTTCATGCGTTCCGCAATTGGGAGATACCACACCACCTTTGCGGGGCCTCCCCTCTTTGACTTACTTCCTTCACCTTCACTTATTGTTCGTTTGTATCTAGAAGCCCCACAGACAGGGCAAACATCTAAGTCAGCGTATTGCTTGTAATACAAAATGCAGTCGTTTCGACAAGCATGAATTCTTCTCACCTCCAGGCCCAACGGACATAAGACTTGCTTTGCTTCATATGTCGTATGCGGTAATTTGTTTCCCTCTGGCAACAGGTCCTTTAACAGCTCAAGAAGTTCTGTAAAACTCTTGTCGGACCAACCATTACTTGCCTTAAGCTTCATGAGTTCCAACACGCATGACAATTTGCTGTGCTTCGACTTACATCCATCATACAAAGGCATATGACATTCTTCCACCAACTTACTAAACTTCTCAAAATCTCTGTCGTTGTCATCTGCGTCTTCAACGTCATGCAACATTTCAGACAAACTTTGAGTATCCAAATCTATGGTCTCTCCGCCTAACGAAGAAGGTACAAACATGCCTTCTCGAGTTGCAGCGGCGTTCACTACATCCTGATCCGGGCCTTCTTCAACTGCGACATCAGGTGCCTCTTGCTCTCCATGCTTGCTCCAACATGTATATTTTTCCATGAAACCTCTCCTTATCAAATGAGAATGCACATCTGAACTATCATGGAACATCTGTTCATTCTTACAGTCGTTACATGGACACAATATGTGCATGGCCATCCTGCTTTTTCTGTCATTGTCCGCAAATGTGACGAATTCAGTGACCCCCTCCCTATACTCTTTAGACGAACGATGAACATGGTACATCCAACTACGATTCATCTGCAATCAACGACATAGGAAAAAAACTATATGATGATCAATTGGGAATGAAGGGAGAATAATGTATTTTTTACCTTTAATTTCAGCACAAATTCGCCCCCCTTACCCTCCCAACCGAATTGTGAACAGTGCACTGGTCGGGATGGAAAGCAGTTGGCAGTTAGATGGTATTTATAGAGATCCAACTCACCTCAAACGGGTTAAATAAATATAGCCCGTCAAAGATGTCGGCCAATTACCTTTGACGGGTTTTAACTCTCTGGCCGTCACAGGTGAGGTGATACCTGTGACGGCCAGGTAGTTAGAAGCCGTCACTGGTATTTCAGTGACGGCTTACCGTTCCAAGCCGTCACAGGTGAGGTCATACCTGTGACGGGCCGCAGCCGGATGTCTCACCGATGACGGCAAACATAAGGACCCGTCAAAGGTGACGGTCATCTGTGACCAATCCGTAGGCCCGTCACTGGTATGCCGTCACAGATGTAGGGTTCTGGTGTAGTGCTGTCTCGTCTGGACGTCCTGGACGGCGCCATACTCATCCTGCACTCGCTGCAGATTTGCACTCCACCCTGTCAATACCTCCAGTGTCACGATACCGAAGCTGTACACATCGCTCGCAGGCGTCACCCTTCCTGTGTTCTCGTGCTCCGGGTCGATGTACCCGAGAGTAGTGCCGTGGATGTCGACGTCGGTACGCTCCGTCTCGTCATCGTCCAAGATGAGAGACAACCCAAAGCCCGACAAGCGCGGGCTATAGTCGTCGTCGTGCAGGATATTGGAGGAGCTGATGTTCCGGTGGATGACGGTGGGGCGGTAGTGCAGGTACCTGACGGCGCGGGCAACGCCGAGCAGTATCTCGATGCGCATCTTCCACGACTCCGTCACCGGCGACAGCGAGTCGCCATGGATATGATTGGCGAGCGAGCCGTTGTTCATGTACTGGAAGATCTGCATGCGGCACACGACACCCTCCTCGTCGTCGGTGCTACTACTACTAGTGTCCTTGTCCATCACCGTCAAGGTTCCAAAGAGGCGTATGATGTGCTTGTGCTTATTCCAGAGGAGGATGGAAGCTTCTACCTCGAAGTACTCCATACTGTAGTTGTCGCAGACTACCTTGATGGCCACCTCCCGCTCGTCAGCGAGCGTTCCTTTGTACACCGTACCGGAGTTGCTTGTTCCGATCTCGAAGCCGTAGTTGTTTGTCGCGGCCACGAGCTCTTCAGCAGTGAATTTCTCACCTCCTTCGCCATGGATTTCAACCTCTTGATCATCTGCAACCTCCTGCATGCCATGGCCACGGCCGGATGTACGTACAAGATATATATGATTCTTCATCAAATTACAAATTAGCAAGGTAGCACGGTTGTATTACAAAGCAAATTAAAGCAAGCTAAAAAAATGTGTACCCGTAGCTGAGCCAACTGAAAAACATTGTTGGTTGGGAGAAGGCGCGAGATGAGGGTGGTGTTGACTGCGGGGAAGAGGTTGAGGGCGTCGTGGATCTTGCTCTGCACGCCTCTCAACCTCTCCTCCTGCCTGAATGCCATGACAAACTGGTAGATCGCGCACCTCTCCTCGAAGGACTGGATGACATGGTGAGCCTCGAGGAGCGCGTGGTTGAGCTCGTCCAGCACCGCCGGCGTCACCAGTGCCTTGTGCTGCTGCAAGTCCAGCAGCACATCGCGGACGATATTGACGCGGCGGGCGAGCTTCTCGCACTCTTCCTTGTTGTTGCGAGCCTTCCTCGCCACCTTGATGACCTTGGCGATGAGCCCCAAGGGGTCTACCCCGGCCAGCTGCTCCACCGTCGCCGCCTGCCCCAGCCCGCCCCACACTGCCGCGGCAGCCTCGCTCATATCTTGGCGTGCGTGCGTGTCCCAAATTAGCTAGCCCAATGTCGCAAGGATTAGATTGGTAAAGTCCAACTCCAATATATATATATATATCAACGAATAATGGACACTAGGGGCTAGGGCTACCTGAGCCTCAAAGATCGTCTTGTGATCGATCACCATACAGATGTCTGAAGGGAGATCTAGCCTCTCAAATCATTGCGCATGTGCTTGCTAATTGTTCATGGATTCATTAGGGGAACAAGCGCATAGGTGAAGTGCTACCAGATGAATAACAATGCATTGCGCAACCCATCACCCCCTATATATAACTTATAGATGGCCATATGGCCCGAGGCCCGACGGCCCGGCCCAAGGCACGGGAATTTGGCCCGGCCCAGGCACGACACGGCTTGACTGTGGTCGTGCCCGTGCCGGCCCGGCCCGACAGCTGGGCCGTGCCTGGGCCGTGATCTCGGCACGATGGGCCAGCACGGCACGACACGAAAGAGGCCGGCACGGTGGATCGGCACGGCCCGGCACGGTCCAACAGCAGGCACGGCCCGAGCGTGGCCCAGCCAGGCAGACATATATAATCCCCCCTGGCCGCGTGACCGCGCCTAACCCTAAACCTAACCCTAGCCGCCTCCAACTCTCTCGACCGATCCGCCGCTCTGGATCCAGCCCTCCACCTCTTCGTCGCCGTCACTGATAGACACCTCGCCGGATCTTCCACCGAGGGTCGGCGACCTCCTACTGGGGGCATGAGGTCATGAGGGTCGTCTCTTCTCTTTCTTTTTCTTTCATCACTGCCTCTCTGCCTCTCTGGTCGCCAGATCCGTGAGCTCTTCGGTTGAACCGTGAGCTCTTCGTCTCTGGTCGTCGGATCGACAACCACGTTCTCTATCTCCTCTCCCTTTTGTACTTTTTTTTGCAACCCTCGTCATTGCTCCGTGAGCTCTTCGTCAGATCCAGCCCCCAAATCCAGTCTCTGCTCTCGTCTTCCCATAGATCCGTGGATCTCTATCATCAACGGCAACTCCGGTGCTCCAGATGCGCAGGTTCAAGGCCTAATTTTTTCAGGTTTTTTTTTCTCCATCCGATCCGATCCCTAAGACCCTAACTGTTCTTGCATCGTTGTTTTGTTTGTTCTTGCAGGTCGTTGAGTGGCAGCCGCCGTTGAGGAACCGGAATGCCTGCGATGGACGATGATCCATCCTCCTACAACTACGAGTTGAGGATGATGGGGATGCAGGGTGATGACGAAGATGACTTGGAGGAGGAACGCATGGAGGTGTTCGGCAACACTGCTTCACCTACGATCGATGGGTCACAGTCGCAGTCGGAGCCGGACGATGCCGGTACTGGTGCCGGTGGCAACGGCGCGCTATCCGGCTCAAGCACTAGCAACAAGCGGTCCAGATCTGGGGTATGGGCTGACTTTGAAGAACTCTTTGAAGAACGCAATGGCTCTCAGGTTCGAGTATCTGCTAAATTCAATTACTGCCATAAAACATTGTCTGCTCGTTCATCTGGTGGTACTGGACATTTGCTTAGGCATATTAAGTCATGCAAACCTAGAAATGTCGGTGCCTTGTCTCAGTCCATGCTTAGGTTTAATGCTGATGGTTCTGTTAGTCAATGGGAATATAGTGTTGATGTTGCTAGAATGGAGTTGGTTAGGTTGATTGCTAGAGAGGATCTTCCACTTTCTTTTGGTCGATCTGCTGCTTTTGAGGAGTACATTCAGAAAGCCCATAACCCTAGATTCCATGTTTTCTCTAGGCAAACTACCACCAAAGACGTTTTTAAGTTCTTTGAAAAGCGTCGTGCTATGCTTATTGAGAGTATGAAGTCCGTTAGCTCTGTTGCTTTGACATCTGATATATGGTCTGGTAATGCTAAGGAAGATTATTTAAGTGTTGTGGCTCATTTTGTTAATTCTAATTGACAATTAGAGAAGAGGATTTTGGGTCTGGTGCTGATTGATGTGGCACACAATGCTGAAAATATTTCTGAATGTGTGCTTTCTGTTGTTGAAGAATATGGTTTGACTGATAAGATTTTCTCTATTACTCTAGACAATGCCTCTTCTAATACTAAAGCAATGGATAATCTTAAACATGCTCTGTCTGGTTACGTTCGTGATTTATATTTGCATCAGCGTTGTGCATGTCATATCATCAATTTAATTGTTAAGGCTGGTCTTCAAATCTTCAAACCCATGCTTCAAGATTTTAGAACTGCTATTTCATTTTTGAATGCATCTAATCAGCGCATTGCTACATACAAAAACTTCTGCATTGCTAAGGGTATTCGCCCTCGTAAGTTTGGGTTGGACATGGATGTTAGATGGAATGCAACTTATCTAATGCTTAAGCATCTCTTGCCATATAGGGAGGCTTTTTTAGTGTTTATTTCAGCTCACCATCCAATGGTTGATGGTTAGCCATTACTGACTGATTTACATTGGACAATTGCTGAGACAGTTCTGCTATTCCTTGAACAATTTTATGATTCAACTGTTATTCTGTCTAGTGTTTATTATCCAACATCTCCATTAATTATGCATCACATTCTTGATATTGCTGGACATCTGTCGAGCACCCAAAATTCATATTGTCCGGTGATATTTGTGGTCACCACATGATCTTGGCTGAGTGGGATCCATACACGCATAAATAGCCACTCAAACCTCAATGTGTCCATGACCACAACATAACACCATTCGATATGAATTCCGCGATGCCGAATAATGAGCAAAGGAGATATTGCTAGGACTCAGCGTGCCAGTCAACTTCAGCCTGAGACATGCCCGTCAAACCATTCGAAGATGGCAACCAGATGTGTTACACATCTTAGGAGACTTGACTCAAATTGCTGAGCTCTATAACATCTCAATTGCTCAAAATCCTTACTCATGCTTAGCTAGCCCCAGGAAGATGCTAGCTTCGCACTTTCATCTAAGCTATTAACTCAAATACATGTAAGGTGACTTAGACATAACTAGAGGCAAACAACAAAGTTACTTACATATAGCCATTCGGCTAATTAGTTAAAGTCCTTCGGAAGCATGTCTACCCAAATTCCCACAAGCATTCCGGCTAGGGTAAACCCCTTGATAGGACCAATCCTGAGAGAAACAACGATTCCCGCGGCACTCAAATACCTGCAAAAATTGATATTCCAGTCTAATAAGTGTCAGTACATTAAACAAGTTAATGTACTGGCAAGCGCACAGTCAAACCTACACACATGAAGGCTATATTCAAAGAGAGGCTTATATGTGGTCGGGGTTTTCAGCAGAAAGCTAATTTTAGTTCACAACTCAATTTGAACAAAACATTTCAACAATAAGGTAAAGCGTAATATTCATGGCATGATATCAACGTAAATAGTTAGTAGCGTTCCAATACGATCCAATCCGTAAATAGGGCAATCATATCACATATATCAATCTCATTATCATTCCAAAACATTTAGTTTCAAAAGCATTTAGGAAAAACACAAAAGTATACCCACATCACATCACTATGCCGTTCATGACCGTGAGCACGGCTAATCGATTAGTTTTTATAACTCTGCAGAGCTTGTACAGCTTTACCCACATGGTATGAACTCTTTAGTTTGTCCTGTGCCAGCCAAGCACTACCACACTCTACATGTTGAGTGCGGTCTAGAGGTCATAGCGAGGCTTTTACATTAAGTATTGTCTAACCTTGCATGAGCACGATAAGTGTGAATCCACCCTAGGCTTAAGTCCTAGAGCCGTTAGGTGACGGGCCCACGCCTTAAACCTAACGCTGTGACGGCGAACACATCCGTTCCCTCACGAGGCACGTTATCGTTGTATTGGACAGACTTAGACACCCATGCCGTGAGGCTGACCATCCGTCCCCTCACGGTAAACACACAGCTAGTAATATTCGCTAGCAATAAATTCCACACACACACATGGGTAGTTCCTATAGATAGCCCACAATACGCTCGTGGCCACTATCTCTACTACAACAGCCTCCCGAATGCAAGGTCAGACAAATGCTTAACTTAATAGGCCAAGGTTATCCCCATAAATAACATATGTGGATGTACGGTAAACATAAGTGGGTGATATGTAGTTCAGTCCTTAAACAACTCAGGCGGACACTCCCCCTATCGATATGCAACTACCACCATATGCATATCACTTGCCGCCTAAGTCTGAAATTCACATTCCTTTTATTTTAGTTTGCAAATAAGCAGAGAAATCATCTCTGTTCATAAGTTCTGAAATAATTCAAATAACATAATAAGTGATCCATAACCATGATTTATCTATTACTAAGCAAGGCTAAGCATTTGCATTTTATAAAAACGTAGATGTTTCCATTTGAGTACAATTAGGGTACTCTCAATAAACTTAAGGTTTCAAACAGCAAGGAGTTGGAGTTTTAAAAAGGATATATGCAATTTTTAGGATATAACTACCATATACATCTTTGGAAATACCGATAGTTAGAATTACGCGTGCAAATTTATAAAACAACACATTTAGCCCGAAAAACATGGGATTCAACCTGTTCAAAGGGTAAGGGCAAAACTTGCCTTGATTGATGTCCTTACTGGAGTCAGCGAAAGGTTAGATCTTCTCACCAACAACGTAATCGTCTTCTAAAAGAAAATATCGATAATCGAATAAATACCAAAACATACAAATATTCAAAATGCTCTAAAATGCATGGATTCACTAGTGTGGTTAGATGCTGTGGTTTTATAATTTGTGGTGAAGGAATTTCTATTTTATCATATTGCATTTGTGAATTATAAATTTTTAAAGTCCAACACTAGTAATGAATTAACTAGGCTCTATTTAGCTCTAAGTGCATTTTAGGTCCAGGACTAGTGAAATCTTAGGTTACTGCAGCAGAGAGTATTTTCTCCAAAGTTTAACAAAATTTAGTTCACAATATTTAAAGCTAGTATGAATTTATTATGAATTTTACAAGTTATAAGACATATTATAAGTCTTGCTTATTATACAAATTTTAAATATGTTTCTAGTACTATATGTACTACATTTAAATTTATGAAAACCAAGTCTATGAGATTTATAACCCAACCCATCTGGAATCATATTATTTGAAGTTAGAATGAATTTTGTATAGATTTTATAAATTAGTATATGCTATATGTTAAGTATTCCATATATTAATTTTTAGAGGCATTTCTTCTACTGTAAGCATCATGTTTTATCTTACCATATTAAAGTTTACAATTTTGGGAATCCATAGAAATTTGATTCATCTCAAATGGAGTTAAAATGAATTTTATATGCATTTTACAAGTTTTACTCATTTTCCTGTTGTAAAATTATTGTTTTGAATATTTCCTTTGATATTTTCTAAATTTTAAAGATAAGGGTCCACTGGTCAGCCTCTGTACTTTTGCAGAAAAGTCCCTGGGTTTCTAGAGATTCAACCTAAAGTCCCCAGCACATGTTTAAAAGCATTTTCATTAAGAGTACTCAGGTTTCTGACTTATTGCTATTAGGTCCTTGGCCCCACAAGTCATAGGTTGCATAATTACACATTAGCATAGAGGGTTTTGTTCTCCTCACAAATCGAACCTCGGCTACTTAGATGCAATGGGGCCCGTGGGTCAGTGGCACAGTGAGGAAGAGGCTGAGGGCAGCGGCTGGAGGCGGTGGCCGACGAGATTGTCGTCGATGCCGGCGGCAAACGGCGGGGTTTCGCGAGGTGCGGCCAAAAGAGAAAAGGTGGAGGGGAGGCTGGTGAACCCGTCGGTGGTCGTGGCACTGGCTGTGGTGGTCGGGATCAACGCCGGCGACGGTGTGAGCGGCGGAGTGCTTCGGCTAGCTAGGTCATCTTGGGCTCTAGTCCTATTCGGTGCGATTTCGTGCATGCACAAGTATCTACAGGGATTGTGGGTGCTCACTTAAGGTCGCTCTGAGCTCGGCGAAGCTTGGACAGCGGCGGCGACGTGAAGACAGCTCCAGCGGCGGCAGAAAAAGGCAGGGCAATGGCGACAGCGAGAAGCGGCCAATCTCCTGCCAAAGTGACATATGCCCGAGGTTAGTGAAGCTCTAGGGTTGCTACCTGTGAGAGGAATCGCGCCGGAACTCACCCGAGGACGAGTAATCGACGACGATGGCCAGCGGCCAGACTTGGAGAAGACGAAGGGGATCTCTTCAACGGCGGCGACTTGGCTTGATCTTTCTTGGGGTTCTTGCTCCTAGAACCTAGGCGATGACTCTGGCACGATGGCTTAGTCAGTGGTCCACCGGGTCGACGGGAACGGCGATGCGAACCGCGACGGCGCTCTGGACACCGAGGACGCCGACGAGCTTTGCACGAGGTGCTCGATCTGTGCCAAATCAAGGAAGAAGGTACAGAGGGTTTAGGCATGGATAGGGGATCGTCTTCCCACGGTTGGTATGCGGCGAAGCTCACCAGAGAAGGACGGCGACGGTGGTGGATCTTGACGGCACCGGAGAAGATGGATTCGCTCCCGGAGCTCCCGAGACGATCTTGCTAGGGTTTTGGGTGGAACGCGGCGAGGATGGAAGGCTTTGTCGGTGGGCGAAGCGGTGCTATTTATAGTGGAGCTTGGGAAGGTTGTGGACGGCGAGGCGGCGCTCTGGCGTGCTGACGCGTGTCCACGACGTGGCAGCCGTTCTAGGGCTTGGAGGAGGAGGTGGCACAGTTGTGTGACCGACAGGTGGGTCCCACCAGGGCTGGGCCCCACTTGAAAGAGAGAAAAGGGTAGGTTTTCTTGATGATCTACTGCACAGATGATCTACCAAAGAATTTACAGATTTATTTCCTTCTCCCTTCTTTTTAATTCTCTAACTCAATTTCTGTGCATGATAAATTAAGGTATATTTTACTGGTGATATATAAAACTACCTAGATTCCATTTTCCTTGGTTGCACACAAAAATATTCTATATTTTATTCCCGGGAAAATAGAGAAAATATGCCTAGCTGAAAATAGATTGAATTTTTAGGAGGTCAAAACTAATAAAATAAATTCTCGATTGTGGTTTAGTATTAACCTCTAGGTTGACTATTTTGACCTAATTATTTGGGGTACCAAATGTACATATTAATTTATACCAAAATTCCAGTGAGTTATATATATTAAATAGTACCTTCATGAATTTCCTCATGATTTTATATTGCACCAATTATTTTTAACAATTCAATGAGTTCACTTACCCTTAAGTATTATTATTTTAAATGTATATTTAAATGGTAGAAAAATTATATTTTAGTTTATAACCAACCAAAAATGTTATGTTTGGGCTTTACTTTCTATTTTCCTTCAATTTAGACTCAAAAACACAATTTTATTATTTAACTAAAGTAAAAATTCGAAATTCGAATTTTTGGTATGTTACAACATCTAAATACTTATGACCATGATTGGAACCTTCAAAATGTTGTTATTCCCATGAAAACTTCATACTAGTCTGAAATTCGATTTATGTATTCATTTCTTTTTATCTTGGATCCTAGGGCCAAGATCAGGGGTTTTAGCAATGTTCTCCAAATTATGTCACAACTTATGAGTAGTGATTACTCTGCTTATTTAAATGAGGTTAGGGCTGCATTGTCTGACATTTTTGCTAAGTATGACAGTAAGTTTGGTGCTATGAGATTACAAATGGCAAACCCAAGCAGTTCAAGACAACTTGGGGGAAAATTTTTGGTGCTGTTGCTGGTGGTTCCAGTCTTGGTGCAGGTGATGGGTATGGTGCTGGTGGTAGTGCCAGTCCAGGTGCTGGACTTGGTGCTAGTGCCAGTCCAGTTGCTAGACTTGGTGTTGCTCCATTTTCCAGGAGAACTTCTGCTACTGCTTTGATTCAGGCTGTTTCTTCTACTGCTAACTTGAATGCATCTGAGTTGTCTGCCTATCTTGACAGTGACACCGTCAACCAATACGTCGCCATCCCTCGCCCTGTTCGTTGTGCCTGCCACCCTAGTGGCCAAGCCTGTCGCCAACCGTCCCTTCCTCTGTTCCTCGCCATCCCCTGGCCGGTTCACCGTCAGTCTGTCACTCATGGACCAGACAAGCGAGCAGGAGCAGAATACTTCGCGGCCGGCGCCACCAAGTATCGGATCTAGGAGCAAATGTTTGAGGACCCCATCCCCGAGCTTGCCGTCATCATCTTTGTCAGTCTCAGCATAGAGAGTGCTGCCGCTGAGCAAGCTTGGCTAGGGTCGTGCTGTGACTCCATCAACATCCGCTCATGGTTTTGGTGTTGCCTCCATATCAGTACAAAAGGTGTGTATTCAAAATCCAAAACCAATTTTGGGGACAAGTAAGCTAAATATGTACTTGTGCTGTTGTGCATATGCCAATCCTTGCTACTGCTACTTGACTCAATTTGACTGATCATGCGATGCATCATGCATATAAGTAGCTGCCACCACCAGTTTCCATATTTGAATTAGTAATCTAGTGGCCATGTTTGATTTTTTGTAGAATTTGTATCATGTGTTAGAGGAAGAGGAGGATGATGAGAATAGCTTCAACATGAATGATGAATTATCAGTAAGCATACCTTTAGGTTCAGCTGATGGTGGAAGTGCGGGGGAAGATAGAAATGTGGAGTCAAAGTTAAAGAGAAGAGGAAAAAGGGTAAAAGGTGGACTTTCATTGTCTCCTTCCAAGTGTAATGTAGTGAGAGGAAAGCGAGCTGATTGTTGGAAGCACTTTACTGTGATCAATGTTCCATCCAGGAAGGAGAATGGTGTTATGGCGACAAAGGCAAAGTGCAAGTTCTTCTACAAAAGTTATGTTTACCATCCTGGGGTTGCAACTTCACAGCTGAACCGACACCTAGAGAAGTGCACTCAATATTTGTCACGGCCCAAACTAGCCCCGAACGGAGGCCAGTATAAGGCGGTCCAAATTAACCTGTATGCCCGTACCAGTCCCAGGAAATAGCGCTGGTACAACAGGAAGACGGAATACCACAACAACAGCGGTCTCTTTATTAAGCGTAGGATACAACCAAGGTTGGAACTGCGGACAGAACCCAAGTTCGCAACAGCATTACAAAAAGGCGGAAGCGGAAAGCGGAGACTAGCCCTAAGCCTGTTAACGACGAAATTTGGTAAATCATGCATTGGATTCAGAGTTAAAGCCGAAGCCGATTGGAGGAGATAAGCGATTACAGAAAACGGAGTATGAATCGGCTGCAAGCCAAATCGGCTACGGTGTACATCGGCTGAAACAGAATCAGACAAGGATAGCCGATGTAGCCGATTCCGATAAGGAGATGGCAGGATCATTGTCGGGTTCGGTTGGTGTGCTTCATGAGGATTGCCACGTGCGGATTGAGTCCGAAGAAGGCAATTGTATCTATTAATTAGAATATTTGTTGTTTTTCTTTTATCTTTAGGAAAGTTTCTTTCTTGTCCTACAAGGACTAGTATCTCCCCATGGGTATAAATATGTACACCCGGGGTTACTGTAATCTATCAACTCTCGATCAATACAATTCGGCGCATCGCCACCTTTTACTCTGTTACGGTTTATTCATCAACCGGCGGAATTTGGCACCTGACGCTGGGCTGCATCGGCTGTCGATCTCCGGCGAAGGGGTAAGTCCAATGTTCCATCGGTTCAGGCAATTGTATCATCTACGTCGGCGTCGTTCAAGGCTGCATCAGTACATTCGACCTCTTGGATTGCTCTGGTTTGGATGATATATTTGCCTGGCTATTTATCATATGTCTTCTGTTAATCTAGTATTAGCATCTCGATTTAGCTTTATCGGCTGCTTCTCGTTTTAGGGTTTCTGCTGGTATCGACTAAATCGTCTTGCTAGATTAGATTAGCTTAGGCATCTACCACCCTGAAAATCAGTCAAAGGCTTGATCATCTAGATACCGTGTTTCTTTACATACTTAGTGCTGCATCAGTTGAGTTTGACCTGCTAAGTCGTGCTTAGAACCATGAATCTCTAGCCTGCTTTTTGATTGCCGATAAGGGTTTCATCGGGGTTTCAGCCGATGAGTTATCTGGACGTTGCATCGGCTTATAAGGATTGCATATAAGTTGAATTTAGCCGATAACAACAAAGGTTTCGCTGTTTAATCTAATCTTGTGGATTTTATGGCATTGGATCTATGTTAGATTCACTTCATCGGCTATGCTATGAATATATATAATCTCTCTCTTGGGATGTTTTTAGACATAAGTGATTTATACTGTCTCGGCGCCCTGTCCGATCTATCCCAATCACTTGGTTTAAATATATTTTGAGATTTAGATTATGTATCATTGATATCTACAGCCGATCGAGTATGTCTAACTTTCGTTTCACTTTATCAAGTCATTGCCGATCTAATGCATATTATCATCAGCCGATTGTCTCTTTGTCAAGTGTCAGAATCTACATTGAACACATAGCCGATAGCTCAAAACCCTATCGCTATCGGCTGTTGTCAGGATCGGCTGGAATTACTACATCGGCTATGTTGGCCGATCGGTTCTTTGATCTGTCATTTGTATATCTTGTCAGTTGCAGGATCAAACTGACTGGCACGCCTGCATCTCACCAAGATTTGGACCTGCACTGGAGCTAAGCAGATCTCCCAGGCCGGTGTGTGTTTTTTGCATCAACACGCTTTTGGCACGCCCAGTGGGACACGAGTTTTCTACCCAACATGTCTGAAGAAGAAGTCAATGCCGAGAAGGAACAATCTCTTAAGCCGATCGATGAAATTATTCAAGAAAGTATTAATGAAGCAGTTCATCGTACTTTGTTTGATCAGTCTGGGGTTTTGATGAGTACGTTACAAGATTTGATCAAGCAGATAGTTCCTGAAGTAGTTGCTTACAAAAATCAGCCAGGGGGGCAAATCGGCGAACAACTTCAGCATCATCAGCAGCAACAATATCGGCTCGGGGGGCAAGCATATCAGTATCAACATGATGAGCCATATCAACATCGGCCAGAAGAACTTCATCAATATGGGCATCAATATAACAACGATTTGGCCGATAGAATTGCAAAGGTAATAGAGGAACAGTTTGGAATTAAACCTAAGGATCAGACTTCTATGTATCGGTTGCCATATCCTGAGTGGTTTGATAGGGTGTCATTGCCACATCGATACAAGGTTCCAGATTTCTCCAAGTTTTCAGGGCAAGATGATATATCTACAATGGAACACATCAGCCGATTCTTAGTGCAATGTGGGGAAGCATCGGCTGAGGAAGCTCTGAGAGTTAGATTTTTTCCACTGTCTTTGACTGGATCGGCCTTCACATGGTTTTCATCATTGCCATCAAATTCCATTAGAAGATGGGCCGATCTTGAGAAGCAATTTCATGACTACTTCTTTGCTGGCGTCAATGAGATGAAACTTTCAAATTTGATATCAATGCAGCAGCAAGAAGGAGAATCGGCTATGGAATATATACAAAGATTTCGTGATGTCCGCAGCCGATGTTATAGTTTGAATCTAAGCGATGAGCAGCTAGCAGATCTTGCATTCCAGGGGTTATCAACATCTATCAAGGGTAAATTCTTTTGCCACAAGTTTTTTGCATCAACAAAGCCACAAGCAAAGCCTTGGGGAAAGGCCGAAACCCTACTACTGCTCGAAGTCTGCTTGCTCCTGGAAAAACTCTTCATCAGCAGGGTCTACCTCTTCGTCTTCGAGAACTGGGGGGGGTTTAATTATATAGAGCAAGGGTGAGTACGGGAGTACTCAGCAAGTCAGGGGAATTAAGTGTTTAATGCAAGTTTCAAAGGAAGGCCAATTGTTCTTTTTCACAATTGATTTTAGTTGAAGACTTTCAGAAACATCTAAGTGAGTGCTTCTCGACGGCACGGACGAGAAAGTGCGTCTCATTCGGCCGGAGCAGTGAAAATGTATCAATTGATTCTTGTCGGCACGAGAGGCTCCCTGCCAATCGTCACCGACTCCGGTTGCTCCAACAGCCACAAGTCAACACATCGGTACGAGAGGCTCCCTGCCAATCGTCACCGACTCCGGCTGCTTCAACAGCCTTAAACCAAGCACAGAACGGAAAACCTCACACCAACGGCAGTTCACAAAGAGTTGTCAAAACTACGCTAAGGAATCACCTCACATCCGCCCATGACCGTGGGCACGGCTGTTCGAACAGTTATTAACCTCTGCAGAGGGGGTACACTTTACCCACACGACGTTACTAACCCCGAATCACCCAGCCCGCGACACTCAGTCACGTCTGGCGACCTTGAGGCTTTCACGACAAGGCATTTTGAAAGCCGACTCAGGGTCATCTTATGCCAACGGGAAGGGTCCCACGGACCAACACCAGGTTAGGTCCCAAACCATAATGTGCCAGGAAGCCCAGGGGTCCTCCCCGACACCACCCCGGCGAATCCACTTGTCCCTTGGCATCAAGATTTCCCTGGCCTAGCTAATTACTCAGCCAGGGGCGTCCCATATCACCCATGTGGTCGTACTTGACATATGCTTGGATGTAATTCCCAAGGAATCGGTCCTTAGAGCGAGAACGGGTAGACCGTACCTCCAGTACGTCTCCCGTACCGCGAGTTTTAGAAACTCACTTTATTTTCAAGGCACCGACCCAAGTGTCGGGTTTTCCAAGCATTTTGTAAACTCAAGTTTTACCCAGGTGATCATTTTAAAGTTTGAAGGGAGTCTCGATATTCGTACGCGAGGTACGGATACCGAGGCATCACCTGAGGGGTGACAAGGGTGTTAGGGTATTCAATAATCAAGGAAGGTGAATGCAGCAAATGGGTAGGGCCTGCCGGTTGTATTGCAAACCGAGGCCAAGTGCCAAGTGTAACCTAAACATGCATAGTTTGCGGAAATCAAAATACTTAATTTAAATTATAGGGTTCAATTGATCAAAGGTGACTTGCCTTGCTCGAGATCTTGAGCTTCTTCCTCGAAATCCGCGCACTGCGGGTCTTCGGGCTCCGAGACTACACGCGAAACGAGACGACTCAACAAAGCGATAAAAGAAGCCCTATTAAAGACCACTAAGCGTGCCATTGGATAGATCTCGATTTTTGAGAAATTTTGGAATTGGAACGGGGTTAATCGACGAACGGTTGAAAAGATATGAATTTCCGAAGATTAAAGGATTTTCTGGAATAAAGAAAAGGAATTATTAATTCCCTGGAAAAAGAAAAGAAGGAGGGGATGAATTTAGACTTTATTTTGGGCGCTAAGGGCAGCCCAAAGGAATAGAATGGGCGCGGCCGAACAATTGGGCCGACGGCGCCGAAGGGATCGGCCCATGGCCGATTCGGCGCGCGAGAAGGGATAGGCCGATGGGTCGATGGGCCTAGTGGCCGATGGCGCCGGAGGCCGATGCGGCGAGGCCGATGGGCCGGAGAGGGAAAGAGGCCGAGGCCGATGGCGCGTGGAGGGGCGGCCGATTGGCGCGGCCTGGTCCCGGGAGGGAAGAAGGCCGAATGGCCGAGGCCGAGTGGGCCGGAACGGGGAAAAGAGGCCAAGTGGGCCAAGGAGGCGAGAGGGGGCCGAGGCCGAGCCGGTGGACCGGGGGACTTTTGACCAGTCTCCGCGGGACCGGGGCAGGCAGACGTGGCATCCACGTGGACTCCACGTCGGACAGAGAGGGGGAGGAGGAGCAGAGGGGGGGCGCATCGGCCGGCCGGCGACGGGTGCGTGCTCCGGCGGGGCGGCGAGTCGGAGTGGGCGGGCGGCGGGCACCGGCGGTGGGAGGGGGAAGAGGCAGAGTCGGTTCGCCGGTGCGGATTGAAGAGAGAGGGTGCGGCGGCGGCCGACGACGGTGCCATGCGACGGCGGGCATGGCGGCACAGCGACGGAGCTAGGGAGAAGGATGGCGGCACGACGGCTGCGCCGGGGGGGAAACTACGGCGCTCCTAAAGCCCTAGACCGGGGAGAAAGAGGAGGCGGAAGGGGGAAAAAAGAAATTACCGCGGCGGAAGGCGCTCGCCGGAGACGGGGGTGACGGCGCGGGGCGGCGGTGCGGCGCGGTCCTGGGCCGGGGAGAAGAGGGCGCCGGGTTCCTTTTCTCGCGGCGGCGGCGGCAGCAAGAGGGGCGGAGCTCGGCGGCGGCGGCAACGGGAAGGGGGCGAGCTCAGGGAGGCGGTGATGGCGGCTGGGAGCGAGGGGGGGAAAATTTTATAGGGGCGCTAGGTCGGTTTTGGGGGGGGAAAGGTCGGTTCGCGGGTGCGGGAAGGGGACCGGCGCTCGCGCTAGCGGCCAAGCAACGGCTGCGGTGACGTCGGCCGGCGGTCAGCGACCGGGGAAAAAAAGAAGAAGGGGAAAGGGAAAAGGGGTGCTGTCCCCATGCCGCTTTGGGCAAGGACGCACGCAGGGGAGAGAGAGAGGGGAAGCGCGCGCTCGGCCTCCTTGGCAGCAAGTGCGCAGGCGGCGGGGCCGAGGGGACTAGCGGCAGTCTGCGGCGACGGAACAGCGCCGGCGGGAGCCGTTGGGGAGAAGAGAGAGAGAGAAGAACGGCGTGGCTGGGGGGGGCGACGCGGCTCTCCCTGGCACGTGCAGCGCACGCGGCCGGGGAGCGCGGGCCAGAGCGGACCGGGCCGAGGCGACACGCGGCCCAGCCGGAGGGGGCGCGAGCCGAGGCAGGCCGCGGGAGAGAGCTAGGCCGGGAGACGGCCCAGGGAAGGAAGGAGGCCGGGCGGCCAGAGGAGGGGACTGGGCCGGGAGGCGGCCCGAGGAAAGGAGAGGGCAGGCCGAGAAAGAAATCCAGCCCGAGGGCAGCGGGAGGAAAATTAGACTTTTCCTGAGAGTTCGAACTGGTAGGATTAGAGCTCGGATTCGAAATCCGATTTCGCGGTTTTCTCCGGGATTGAACTGAGAGGGGAAACACGAGACCTTGGCACACAACAAGACTCAACCGAAGAGCAAACTTTCGCAATTAGGGTTTTTAGCAAAGTAGTTTTCCCGCTAACGCCGCGACAAAACGGGCGTTACAATATTTGAACAAGCTGGCAAGGGCTAAAGCTCAACTTGCTCAAGGTACACTCAACTTTACTGAAGGTGGCAGTTCTCTTGTTGTCAATCCTAGTGAATATGATCATGATCATACTCGCCTTTTGATTGCCCATATGATAATTCAACATGAGTATTCATTTAGGATGGTAGAGCACAAAGGGTTTAATATATTGATGAAGTGGATGAATAATAACTACGAGTTCATTGGTAGAAAGACCATAAAAAATGAATGCATGAAAGTTTATGAATCTGAAAAGGACCAGCTAAAGAGAAGTCTTAGAGATGTTGAATCGATAAGTTTAACTATTGATTTATGGGCATCTAATCAAAATATTTAGTACATGTGTTTGGTGTCTCATTACATAGATACTGATTGGGTTTTGAAATGTCATGTCCTAAACTTTGTTGAGTTGGATCCTCCCCACACTGGTCTTGTGATAGCTCAAGCTATTTTTGATTGCTTGGTGGAATGGAAAATAGAAGATAAGGTTATGACAATAACTCTTGATAATGCTTCAAACAATGACACTGCTATCGAAAATTTGAGTTTGAATCTTGTTGCTAGGAAGAATGATCTATTTGATGCTAATTATTTTCATGTTCGTTGCGCTGCCCACATAGTCAATTTGGTTGTTAATGATGGCCTGCAACCAATAAAATCTCTGATAAACAAACTGAGGAACACTGTCAAATACTTTAAGAGGTCCCCAGCTTGTATGTACAAATTTGTGGGAGTTTGCAATGATTATTTAGTCAAAGTAGGAAAAGGGTTGGCTCTTGATGTTAAAACAAAGTGGAGTTCAATGTATAAAATGTTGGATTCTTGTATTGACTATAGGACAACATTTGTTTATTACGCCGAAGTAGACAAAAAGTATGAGTGGGAACCTACAGTGGTTGAATGAAGTTTGTATGAGAAAATCAAACCACTTTTGGGGACAATGGCTGGGGCAACTACTACATTTTTAGGGTCAACCTACCCCACTGCCAATGTTTTCTATCCTTACATAGTAAAAGTTAAGATTGCATTGAAAGCGGCACAACAATCTAACGATGTATTTTTGAAGAATATGGCTGATGCAATGTTAGAGAAATTCAATAAATATTGGGTGGGCAAAAACAATATCATGGTTATTGCTACAATCCTTGGCCCTAGGTTCAAAATAAGGTACATTAAATGGTTCTTTGAAGAAATTTATGACTGCATAAGATCTAATTCAGAGCTTAATGCCATCACTGATGAGTTGGATAAGCTATACAAGACGCATGAGAAGATTTATCGCCAGAAAATAGGTGATAGTAGCCTACATGGTGCTTATTCAGACTCATCTTCGAAGGATTCATGCAGCTCTTTGGCTTCTATTGTTCCTAATAGAGTCCAGTCCTATTTGCAATCTAATGCTATTGAATCTCCAAAGTCTGAATTACTCATTTATCTTGATGAAGCAAATGTGGCCATAGATGACAATGCATTCAATTTACTCAGTTATTGAAAGGTAAATGCTCATAGGTTTCCTATTGTGTCAAGTATGGCAAAGAAATTTTTGGCTATTCCAGCTAGTAGTGTTTCATCAGAGTCCACTTTTAGCACTGGAGGTAAAGTTCTCGATGACTATAGGAGTTCTTTGAAGACAGCAACGGTTCAAGCATTGGTTTGTGCATCAAGTTGGATAAGAGCTGCTCAAAATGAGAATAGTGCTCCAATACTTGTGGTATGTATTGCTCATTTGGATTGTTTTCGAATCAGCTCTGTTTCTCTTATGCCTTTATATCTATACACGTGTATTTAATGCAATAATGCTAATTATTGAAATTCTTTTTCTAGGGAGAAGATGATGAAGATGGCACTGAGTTTGTGGAGTTTCCACATGGTGTGGTGGCAAGCAACTAGTAATTCGTTGATGGTCTTGACTCTTGATGCTGAGGATGGTGTTGTCTTGTTGCTGCTTGATGGAAGAAAGGAGATGTTACTTGCTTGTTTTGCTGTTAATGTTGGCAACAACTTTTGTGATTCTGTGATGATCAATTTGAACCTGATGTTTTGGATTGTAATAGTAATATCTAATCTAGTTGCATTGCATCGCATAGTTGCATTTTGGGCTTGTCACTTGTGGCATATGCTGATATGCACCATTGCATGGACGATGGACATGTCATTATGTTAATTATGGACTTATTTATCACTTGTAGTTTTTCTTGTTGCATATAGTGCATGTTTGATAGACTCATGGAGTCATGGTCTCATTGACATGTAATCTGGGCACAATATTGATATGGCTCGCGAGCTAAACGAGTTACCTCGAGCTAGCTGTCGAGCCGAGCCAAGTCAGCCTCCTAGCTCGTTAGTATAACGAGCCGAGCCGAGCCAGCTCGGTATACTAATGAGCCAGGGCGAGCCGAGCCGAGCTGGCTCAATATCCACCCCTACCCACGTAGTTTTACCCCCATGAGTCCGACACCGCCGCGTGGCCACGTGGAGCCGCTCGGTCTCCGCGTCCGTTCTCCCGTGCGCAGGCAGCCGGGCCTGCCTGCCAGTGGGAGAGACAGTCTGCCTCCCACTCAAGCACGAGAGACCGCACTCTCCACTCGCGCCCGCTATGTGTAGTCGCGCTGTAAGAACTCCCGCGCTCGCCCACGCTTTCTTCATGAGCGGCCGAATCGGTGAGCGCCATACGTCCCGCGAGAGCCGCGCCTCCCGTGCGTCTCTTTCTCGTGGTGGGCCCCGCGCCACGCCCCTACTCTGCGTATCGCCCACGCGCGCGTGCGCCGTCGTGGGCCTGATGGGCCGCCAACGCCGTCTTGGGCCTTGCCTATCCGAGACGATGGAGAGGAGATTAGGCCGGCTGGGCTTTGCCCTCTAGGCCACCTTCTTCCATGCCTTCTCCTTTCCTTTTTCTCCACAGCACTCGCGCTCGCACACTTGACCTTGTGAAACCCGTTGCGCAGTCTTCCTGACACGGTGTTCATCCACCATGCATCACCTTGATTTCACCTTCGTCACCCAGAATCCTTGATCGTTTTGGACCACAACTCCTCCCTAAGTTTAGTCCCGATCTACCGTTAATCTAGGTAGACCTCAAGGATCCTAATGTTAGTCCCACCTTGTCACATGGTATTCCGACCACGCCAGACCTTTGCTCCTCCCTGAGCATAGTCCCAGTCCTCGCTATTGACCAAGGTTAACTTCGATCACTTGCACACATTTAAACAAACAACTATTGTCTGGGCACCAATATTACAACCTGACTCATATTAGTCCACGCACACATTTTCTTCATTTCTGGCACTCGCCAATTTTTCATCACAAATAGATCAAAACCACACATGGTTTCACACATAGACAACCGTTATATATGGCTAAAGCACTCCGGAGCTGTCACTGATTCGCCCTCATCTGTAACGGTTCTTCAACCGTTACATATAATTGGCTGACCAATTCTTTTGTAACAGCTTGTCGAGCCGTTAGAGATAGGCCGGACTGTGCTTTTGGCAGATGCCTGATTGGTAATGTAATCTTTCATGCATGTTCTTGCAAATAACATCACCTACATGCATCATGCATTCTTCTGTTCTGTATATATAGCGGAGGATTAGCCTCTTGTTTATTACATCGATCGAATTGTGGGGTTTATCTACTTATCTGGCCTCAACAGCAAGTTGATGGAAGAAGAAAATAGTAGGTTTCCTTTGACAGGGCGTAGGCGAGGTTGAAGCTACGTGGTGCCTATGACACAAGTGCAACTTACTATAGTGAATATTATCTCATTCGTCACAGAAAAAGTTAATCTAGTACAGAATGTGACATATTGCTATGAATCGGGATGAAAGAAGTAGTAGACTGATTAATGATTAGAGCCCTTCTTCCAAAATCTACGCGTTTAACCGTAGTGGTGTTGTGTCCTTTTTTGTCATAAGTCCAGTCAACACTGCTCACTATTGCTAGCTAGCTGTTACTACTCGTTCGACACTCTAGTTAATTTCAGTCCAATTTCGTCGATGGAGCTAAGGAAGTTCTAGAGAATGTACTACTCCCACAAGTTCTGGGGATCAGGATGCAGATATTGTTTGTATCTGTGTCTGTCATTCACATGGCGACAAGTTATGGCATGGATATTACGCGTTGATAGTCAAGCAGTCAATTAACCGTCAATTTTTCAATCTGGTCGTACACTAACACGGTGAAAAGAGAACTCTGACCGGCGAAGCTGCCGCGCGCTTCCCGAGAGGCCAGAGGAGAACTCCTGGCCGGGTGAAAGGAAACTCACAGCATTGAGCCATTGACGCGACCGAGGCCAGGCCCACCACCCCGATGATCGTTGGTGATCTGATCTTGAATGGATAACGTTGAAAAAAATACGAAACCGCGTGTGGCCTTGCAGACTGTATATATATATATATATTATATATATATATATATATATATATATATATATATATATATATATATATATATATATATATATATATATATATATATATATATATATATATATATATATATTCTATTCCGTTGAGTCTATTTTGCTCTTTTCCAAAAGATGTTTGTACTATAGTATTGCAAGCTTGGAAGTTCGTGATGCGGGTTAGGGTAAAACTGGGCTTTGGGTATGGTGTGCGACATGCGGGTTAGGTTTATTCCAACCCTATCCGTAAAAAAAAACCTACTTCTAGACACATTCAATACCTAGAAGTAGTTTTTTTTGACAAAGGGAGTACGTCAAATCGATGCTCGGATACTAATAACGATGATGAAACACATGACATGTGGGTTTTACGTGTAGTTAGCTGATGAAGCCTAACGACACCCGTACGTCTTGATTGTACTAGATTTATTTTCTTGTGACATGATTTTATGGTTCTTGAGGAAGTGTTGGTAGGTATCGTATTTTTTTAGTGTAAAAGCGAGAGAGGAAATACCTTTTTTATCTTGATCGATCAACAATGCTTAGCAAAACCATAGATTTCGTGGACGCGATATTGAAGGCAATGAAAAACCCGAGCTTGATGAAGCTGAAAGAGAGGTCTCAAGCCTGCGACGAGAAGAACTAGTCGCCACGTTCTACAGGGTGCACGAATTATTGGCTGGCGGGCTGTGCGCGTCCTTCTGGGATTCAGACTGAGTGAACCGAAATTTGGTGAATTTCACCCGGTAAAGCCCGTGACAACACTAAACCGGCCAAACTATTTCGGCCCAATTTGAATTTTTAGGCCAACCTAAACACCAAACAAGCCCACAAGTATCTTTCCTGGGTATAAAAAGAAGGAATAAGTTCATTTAGGTCCCTTAACTTGACAGCGAGTTTGATTTTTGTCCTTGAACCAAAAAACCAGATACGACAGGTCCCTCAACTATCAAAACCGGTGCAATAAAGGTCCCATGGTAGTCTAGTGGTTGGTTTTGTTCGACGTGTCAATTTGACCCGAGTCAACAGTGCTGAGTCAGCGTGGGTCCAACATGTTAGGGTCTCTTTACCTCTCTCTCTTCCTCCCCCTATCCCCATCTCACCAGCCACGGTCCAGACCGATTGCACCGTTGAGGGTGGTGGCAGCGAAGCAGTTGGGACATCGAGCAGCGGCAGACTCACTCGCGACAGGCGAAGGGGATGTCACATTCACCGGTGGGGACGGCGTCACAAGTGTTGGGGTCGGTGTCAGTGGAGGTGCTGAAGGCGTCATTGGAGAAGGATGGCAGCGGGCGGTGAGCGATGAGGATGCGCTCCTGTCACGCCCCAAACTAGCCCCGAGCGGAGGCCAGTATAAGGCGATCCAAATTAACCTGTATGCCTGTACCAGTCCCAGGAAATAGCGCGGGTACAACAGGAAGACAGAATATCACAACAACAGCGGTCTCTTTATTAAGAGTAGGATTACAACCAAGGTTGGAACTGCGGACAGAACCCGAGTTCGCAACAGCATTACAAAAAGGCGGAAGCGGAAAGCGGAGACTAGCCCTAAGCCACAAGCAAAGCTTTGGGGAAAGGCCGAAACCCTACTACTGCTCGAAGTCCGTTTGCTCCTGGAAGAACTCTTCATCAGCAGGGTCCACCTCTTCGTCTTCGAGAACTGGGGGGGTTTATTTATATAGAGCAAGGGTGAGTACGGAAGTACTCAGCAAGTCAGGGGAATTAAGTGTTTAATGCAAGCTTCAAGGGAAAGCCAGTTATTTTCCACAATTGATTTTAGTTTAAGACTTCAGAAACAACTAAGTGAGTGCTTCTCAACGATACAGATGAGAAAGTGCGTCTCATCCGATCGGAGCAGTGAAAAAGTATCGATTGATTCTTGTCGGCACGAGAGGCTCCCTGCCCATCGTTCACCAACACCGACTGCACCAACAGCCACAATTCACATACGCCGGTACGAGAGGCTCCCTGCCAATCGTTCACCGACACCGGCTGCTCCAACAGCCTAACTTAAGCACAGGAAGGAATTCTCACACCAACAGCAGTTCACAAGGATCCCATTAAAACTACGCTAAGGAATCACCTCACATCCGCCCATGACCGTGGGCACGGCTGTTCGAACAGTTGTTAACCTCTGCAGAGGGGGTACACTTTACCCACACGACGTTACTAACCTCGAGTCACCCAGCCCGCGACTCTCAGTCACGTCTGGCGACCTTGAGGCTTTCACGACAAGGCATTTCGAAAGCCGACTCAGGGTCATCTTATGCCAATGGGAGGGGTCCCACGGACCAACACCTGGTTAGGTCCTAGACCATACTGTGCCAGGAAGCCCGGGGGTCCTCCTCGACACCACCCCGACGAATCCACTTGTCCCTTGGCATCAAGATTTTCCTGGCCTAGCTAATTACTCAGCCAGGGGCATCCCATATCACCCATGTGGTCGTACTTGACATATGCTCGGATGTAATTCCCAAGGAATCGGTCCTTAGAGCGAGAACGGGCAGATCGTACCTCCAGTACGTCTCCCGTACCGTGAGTTTTAGAAACTCACTTTATTTTCAAGGCACCGACCCAAGTGTCGGGTTTTTCAAGCATTGTGTAAACTCAAGTTTTACCCAGGTGATCATTTTAAATTTGGAGGGGAGTCTCGATATTCGTTCACGAGGTGCGAATACCGAGACTTCACTCGAGGGGTGACAAGGGTGTCAGGGTATTCAATAGTCAAGGAAGGTAAATGCAGCAAATGGGTAGGGCCTGACGGTTATCTTGCAAACCGAGGCCAAGTGCCAAGTGTAACCTAATTAATGCATAGTTTGCGGGATCAAAATACTTAATTTAAATTATGGGTTCAATTGATCAAAGGTGACTTGCCTTGCTCGAGATCTTGAGCTTCTTCCTCGAAATCCGCGCACTGCGGGTCTTCGGGCTCCGGAACTACACGCAAAACGAGACGACTCAACAAAGCGGTAAAAAGAAGCCCTATTAATGACCACTAAGCGTGCCATCGGATAGATCTCGATTTTTGAGGAATTTTGGAAGTGGAACGGAGTTAATCGGATGAACGGTTGAAAAGATATGAATTTCCGAAGATTTAATGATTTTCTGTCTAAAGGAAAAGGAACTATCAATTCCCTGGAAAAGAAAAAGAAAAGGGCGACTGGAAATGGACTTTATTTCGAGGGGATCGGCCTAGGCCGAGCAAGGGAGGCCGATGGGCCGAGGAGACCGATGGACCGGCCGACGGCCCAAAAGAATTGGCCCACAACCGATCGGCGCGCGAGGGGTGGCCGATGGGCCTAGCGGCCGATGGGCCGGAGAGAAAGGGAGGCCGATGGCCGAGCAGCCGAGTGGCCTGGTTCGGCCTCCCGAGTGACTCGAGGCCGACTGGGCTCCCGAGTGACTCGGGGCCGACTGGCCGAACCGAGTGACTCAGGCCGACTAGCCGGAGGCCGAGTGGGCCAAGGAGGGACGAGAGACCGAGTGGACGAGGAGGCCGATGGCCGACTGTGCCAATCGAGGCCGAGTGAGAGGCCGATCGGACCGAGGCCGATCGGGGCGCACCGGCTGGCACTCACGTGGTGCCTACGTGGCAGCCACGGAGGCCGGCGGGTGGAAGGGGACGCGCCGGCTGGCGCTCACGTGGCGCCTACGTGGCAGCCACGGAGGCCGGCGAGCGGAAAGGGAAGGGGGACGCCGGGATCAATGGCGTGCGGCAGCGGCGGAGCCATCGGGCGACGCGGCGCGAGACCGGCGAAGGGGAACGGCACTGGGCGAGAGGGGAGAGAGGGAAATTGAGCCACCGGCTCGGATTGGGCCACGGGGCTGCGACGGCGGCCGACAACGGTGCGCGGCGGCGGTGGCAACGGCGGCTCGGGGAGAGGGCGGAGGAGAGGGCGACGGCCACGGCGGCGCCCGGGAGAGGGTTCTACGCGCTACCGGAAAGCCTAAACCGAGGAGAAAGGGGAAGACGGGTGGGAGGAGGAGGTTACTGTGGAATGGGGGAGTTCGCCGGTGAGGGATGGCCGACGGCGCGCGGGCGGACTCGGCGCGGCTTCGGCCGAGGGAGAGGGCGAGGGGGACGGCGCCCGAAGCTCCTTCGGGAGCCCTTGGCTGTGGCGGCGGGCGAGGACGGCGGTGGCGGTAGAGGGGAGCGAAGTCGGTTCGCGGAGGTCAGTTTGGGGCTCGGAGAGGCGGTTCGAGGGCGCGGGGAGGGGACCGGCGCACTCCGGCGCTAGCGGCCAACGGCGCTGTCAGGTGACGTCGGCCGTGGTCGGGGAAAAGAAGAAAAGAGGAAGGAAAGGGCGCTCACTCCATGCCGCTTCGAGCAAGGGCGCGCGGGAAGAGAGAGGGAGAGGGGCGCGCGCTCGGCCCCTTGGCGGCACGCGCGTAGGCGGCGGGGTCGGGAGCGGCGGTCAGTGGCGACGGAACGGGGCGCCGGCAGGGGAGAGCTCCGTGGGAGAGAGAGAGAAAAATAACGGGAGAGCGGAGGAGAGGGAGAGAGAGTGCTGGCTCTTTCTCGGCTCGGCGCGTGCGGCGCACGTGCCTGGCACGCGCGGGCCGAGCGGCCTGGCACGGCCCAGCGGGGAGGGAGCGAGGCCGAAGGCTAGGGGTCTGGGCCGGTGGCGGCCCGGGAAGGAGAGGGAGAAGGAAACAGGCCGAGAAGGGAAACGGCCCGAGGACAGAGGGAGGTAAGACAGACTTTTTCTGAGGATTTGAATTTGGGAGGATTAGGGCTAGGATTTGAAATCCAATTTTGCGGTTTTCTCCGGGATTGAACTGAGAGGGGAAACACGAGACCTTGGCACACGACAAGACTCAACCGAAGAGCAAACTTTCACAAATAGAGTTTTTAGTAATTAGGTTTTCCCGCTAACGCCGCGACAAAACGGGCGTTACAGCTCCCTGCCCAAATGGTCGCGGCCACCACTGGTGGCCTGCACGATCGCCTTGCTCCAGTAGCTCCTCCTCCACCCGGCCGCCCGCCGCTTCTCCTCCGCCCATCCTCGCTCCTGGCCACCGCCACCACCGGCGGCTTGCGCGGTCGCCTCACTCTAGCAGCTCCTCCTCCACCCGGCCCCCCGTCGCTCCTCCCGCCCGTCCTCGCTCCCTGTCGCTGCCACCACTGGCAGCCTGCGAGGCCGTCCTCGCTCCAGCAACTCGTCTTCCACTCAGCCCCTCGCCGCTCCTCTTTTGCCCCTCCTCGCTCCCTTCATCCTCCTTCTTCGTGTGGTCGACGTAGCGGTGATGAGGGTCTGGGGTTGTGCTGTTGCATCAGATGGAGATGGTGACGAGACAAGCCAACGATGATGACGTTAGCGCCGCCGTCGCGGGCCCTGATCTCCCTCTGCTCCTCGTCCGCCACTACTACTGCCACTTTGTTGTGTTCCGCCTCTGCTGCCGCTACCTCTATGCCACTGCTGTAACTGGCGACAAGCTTCATCCGAGCCGACGCCGATGTCCTCCCCCCTCCCCAATAGGCGTCCCTCAACCCTGCTTCATCGGGCGGCAGGATTGGACTCAGAAAAAGGAGAGAGAAAAGGACAAAGAGAAAGAGGGAGAGGCGAGAGGCCCACGCTGACTCAGATTGCCACGTCGGATAAAACCACCCGGTATACTGCTATGGGACCTATATTGCATCAGTTTTGAGAGTTGAGGGACCCGTTATATCTGGTTTTTCGGTTTAAAGACTAAAATCGAACTATCAAGTCAAGGGACCTAAAATGAACTTATTCCATGCATAAAAGTGACGTGCAATCTAGAAACCATAAACTATTCATTTTCATCCTTGCCTCCTCCCCTGGTGGCTGCTGGTAGATGGATCTGCGAGATGAAAGCCGCCGCCGGCGTCGGAGCAGCATGCTGGTGTCCTCCTCCTCTGTTTCCCCAATACTATCTCCCTCCACCATCTTCTCCCTAAGTCCCCAATCCTCATCTTTGCTGATGCTCTCCCGCGGTCAAATCGGCAATGGCCGTGTGAGCAGCAGTGGCGCCGGTGGTGAAGACAACAGCGCCAGCAGCCAGTGAGGTATAGGGGCAACGCAATTGCTGATGCTATGCTCCAACCAGAGCTGTAACGCTGTATTCTTCGCTGATGCTTGGATGTACCAATGCTGTAATTCTCCTTGTGTTGATGCTTGTATGATCGCCTAATCATTTTATCTATCTTTACTGATGTTTGTTAACAAATTGCCTCAAATTTTCATATGTATCTTTAAATTTTGCAAGAAATTCGGTTAAATTTTGTCTGAAATTTCCGAGATTCCCAAAATTCACCCATTTCGGTGAGGCCCGAAATTGTTCTGCAATCGAATCCCAGAACCCTCCTAATAGGTGCCTTGCCTTCACCAGACACCCAAGTCGCCAACGACGGCGACAGAAAGGCAAAAAAAAAAAAAAAAAGAATGAATCGAATAGAATCAATAACGAGAGGAGGTTTCGAGCTCTTGACTCTTGAGTCTTGAGCGCGTGAATGGCACCTTTACAAGAAGGCCGGCCCGAGTCCGTTTCGCCAGGCGGATGTCAATTATTCTTGTAGGCTTGTGGCTCATAAGCAGGTTGTCGTAGGCTCTTCTCGCAAACCCAACTGGTAGCAGCATAGGCCGAACATTCATCCTTAAATTTGCTGGGCTTTGTGGGATTCCTTTTTTTTTACCCTGAAAACTGGATAAACAGATAAGCATCTTCTTTACATTGTGTACATATACACTATACGTTTATATATTCAGTAACTTGGTTTTGCTATTTCACTTGCGACAAATTTTTGGACTCCTATCTTTCAATTTTTTGCCTATAAAATTTTGCAACAAGATTTGTGTTCCTATATCCAACTTATAGTTACACTTAGTTGCACTTACACTCACTTACAATGCACCGAAAAAATATTTTACAACAGTTTATTTTTCTAGATTTACGATTTTTGATATGTTTGTCTCTCTTTTTTGTTATTTCATTTAAAACGACCTATATCCATTAGTTAAAAATTCTGCAAGATTTGAAACTATGAATACATGGAAAGATCAATAATAAGATCAATAAGTTCCGAAATCGCTGGTGTTGTCAATAGTGGATTAGCAGCGTGCAGGTCGATCGGGCTACTAGATTTTTGACATTTTGATCCTTTTAGAAAACTTATTCTACAAATAGAATGCTCAACAAACTTATTTTAGAAATAGTTATTTTTAGGACGCCAATGTCATTGGCGCCGTGGTCCAACATGACGGCGCTAATGACGTTGGCGCCGTCCCCCTCGCCTCCCGGTGGACCAATTTGTATTTTTTTGAAAAAGGACCTATTTGTAATAGAAAAGGATCTATTTGTAATAAAAAGTACTTACAAATAGATTCTCAGCGTCGTTATTGGTGCCAAGAACCTATTTGTAAATATTTTTTATTATAAAATGATCCTTTTGTGCAACAAATAGGTTCTTTTTAACTTTTTTACAAATAGGTCCTCGATGTCAACGACATTGGTGCCGTCTCCCTTTACATTAGTGACTTAGCTTTCACTGGAGGCGAGGGGGACAGCGCCAATGACGTTGGCGCTACGAAAAGGACCATTTCTAAAATAAATTTTTTTTAGTGATCTATTTGTAGAATAAGTTTTCTAAGAGAATCAAAATTTGAAAAATGATGGGTTACCCATTGCATCGCACGAGCTCGACTGCTGTCTCGAGGTTGGCCGCGACTTCCGAAAGTGCCGGCCTGTTATTTCCCTCTAAATTCAGGCAGCGCGCAGCCGTCTGCGCCACTAGGTCCACCGCCTGAAGCTGCCTCGGCGTTGGATCCTCTACCGGCCGCCTGTCCAACACCTTCCATAGCTCCCCCGCCTCAATCAGTGGCATCGCAAAGGACGCCAAGCTGTGACAACCAAAGACGTACTGTTTTCCCCTCTACTTCCCTTCCTTCGGTTTTTCCAAGATATGCTCTCTCCCCCGTCAATACCACCAGCATCACAATGCTGAAGTTGTATATGTCATTCGTCGGCGTTAGCCTGCCTTTGATGTAGTACTCCAGGTCAATTTATCCATACGTACCGTAGATCGGGGTATCGCGGTCTGGCGATTCGTCCCAGGTGAGCGACAAGCCGAAGTCCGTCAAGTGCCGCGCCAAGGTGTCGTCGCGCAGGATGTTGGACGGCTTGATGTCACGGTGGATCACCGGCCGCTCGTCGTACGACTGTAGGTGCTCGATGGCCCTCGACACACCCAGGAGTGTCTCCATGCGTGTCGTCCATGACGTCACCACTGGCGATGACGACAGCGGGTCGTGAAGGTGGCGGTTAAGGGAGTCGTTCTCCATGTACTCGTAGACAATGAGACATTCCTCCTTACTTTTCCGAAACAGGCGCTTCTCCGTCATGCGGCACCAGCCTAGGAGGCGGACGATGTGCTTGTGTCGGATTCTGGACAGGATTGTGATCTCTGCCATAAACTCTTCTTCACCTGGATATGAGTCCACACTTTTGCGCTTGACGGCAACCTTCCCCCCGTCGGGAAGCATTCCCATGTAGATCCTGCCGAATCCACCAGTCCCGATCTGCTTCTCAGGTGAAAAGTTGTTGGTCGCCGCTGCTAGCTTTGCCAGGGTGAACACCTTGCCTCCATTGTCTCGATGGAAAGCCGTCTCCTCTGCAATCTCCTGCTAGGACGAAACGACAGAGACATGCAACACAAGACCAAACTCACTATTACAGTTTTCAGGAATGGTGGAGATCAGGTCGATTAACAACTAATCTGTTTAGTATGTACATACCAGCGCATGAGACTAGGAATTGTTTGCAGATGGAGAAGCCAAGATCGTGTCGTCTGGAAGCAGAACTTTGTAGATTCGATCGAAACAGCGAGTGATGCCGATGTGGCTGATGAAGGGGAAGACAAGGAGGTACGAGTCAATCTTGCGCTCAACATCTCTGAACCTATCAGCCTACCTCTCGGCCATCACAAACCGATACACCATACTTTTCTCCTGGCAAGAGGTGACGAGCTCATGTGCTTCTTGTAGCGCCTCGTCGAGTCCAGCCAGCAGTCTCCAGACCTCTGGCCGCCGAATCACCTCCGGATCCTACAGGCGCGGCAGCAGCTCGGTGTCACGGCAGATAACCCTATCAAAACTACTAGACGGCCTGCGAGGGCGAGACGGCCCAATATCCGCGTATCTCGGCAGGAGTGGGTGTAAGTGTGTGGGCTGGGTATGTGTATATAAATACCCAGACACAGAGTTGGAAGAGGCATCAAAAGACAAAACCGACAATACTATTCCCCATCTAATCCAAGACTCTAAACTCCCCTGCTTCTCTATCTCGTCTTCCCCTATCTCTTCTTCCTCAAGTGTTCGACGAAACTCCCAAGCAAGATCGTAACACTCGGCGATCACGAAGACACGCCGGGTAAGCCGCTCGCACTCCTTGTTCTGCTGAGCGGTCACAGCCGCCTGCATAATCATGGAGATTAGCCTGCCGAAACATCCGCCCCAGCCAGCTGCGCCACTGTCGCCGCCTGCCCCAGCCCAACCCACATCTTGCCGTGCCAATCTCCAAACTCTCAAGAATTGCGTGGTTGCTGCTTGCTAGCTACTAGTTGTTGCTACCTGCCAGTGCAATGGAAAAGAGTAAAAGCAGAGTGATCTGATACAGGATGTAGATTAATTGTATGTAGTAGTATGAAATTATGTTCAACAAGACAAAAAAACAACGTGCAACTTGAAAGCATACCGCATTTCCAATTGTCTTACGAAATTACGTCCTGAGTCAAAATCCATTAGACCTACGATGACAGGTTTGGCTAGATTAAAACATACGAGATCATTAATTCTATGTGTCGAGCTGAAACCCATTAGTTATAGATATAGTTGGAACCCACTAGTTATAGATATAGTTGGCCAAAAGCCCCAGGCCCGATGGCCTGGCCCACGGCATGGATTTTTGGTCCGGCCCAGACAAGGCACGACTCGACTGGTGTCGAGCCCGTGCCGGCCCGGCCTGACTGTTGGGTCATGTCTGGGCCTCTGCCTCGGCACGATGGGCTGGCCCGGCATGGCTCGGAGATGATGGAGGTAAAATAGACTTGTTTCAGCCATATATATAAGGCATAGCCCAAAATAGGAGGGAGAAAAAACAGACTTATTCCAACCATATTGTTAACGTCAAAATTTGGTAAACCCCAAAATCATCGTCGGCCTAAAGTTCGTATTGGCTTCAGAGTCCTGGAATCAGCCGAAGGGAATTATCAGTCGTCAGCAGTTGGATTCTTAGTGCTTCGGTTTAAGAAATTAATCAATTAAAGGAAACTTATCCAAAAGATACCGAGTTCGAAGAGAATGCAGCGTGACAATTTATCTATTAATTAGGCAGAGTCAGTTAGTTTTCTTTTATTTTTAAGAAAGTGTGTTAGTGTCCGATCAGAACTTAGGTTTTTCCTTTTATCTTCAGGAAGTTTGTGTCATGTCCAATTAGGAATCAAAACGACCTGAGGGGGTCTTTGTAATCTATCTCTCGATCAATACAACTACTCTTGACGCATCACCATCCTCTTTTCCGAGGTTTTTATTTATCACTGGCGGAACTTGGCACCTGACGCGAGACTGCATCGGCTTTGATCTTCGGCAAAGGGGTAAGCCCTACGTTCTGCCGATCTCGATGAATATATCGACTACATTGGTGTTGTTCAAGGCTGTATCGCTTTGAACTCTTGGATTACTCTGGTTCGATTGATATATTTGCCTACTTGATATTTTGATTCTATCTTTAATAGCATTGTGTTTAAACACGCATCAATTTAGTTAGGACTATTTCGATTAGGTCTGATATTCTGTCTTAGCCGATATATTTCTATAATCACAATGATGCTTTAGATAGATTTGTCATATCCATCACATTAGACAGATTTATCGGCTCATTGAATATTAGATTATTATATACAATCTCATGCTGCATCGGTTAGGTTCGACCTACTAGATTGTTGTTGATAATCTAAGTCTTGTTAAGCCGATAGGTTCATGCTAATGTTCCATCAGACGGTTAGCCGATCTTATCCGATGTGTTAAATTTCTCTTTGATGGTTTTACTGTCTTGGTTAAATTTAATATATGACCACCTTGAAAATCAATCAAAGGCTCGATTGTTTAGACCTTATATTTTCTTTCATACTTAGTGCTGCATCAATTCGGTTTGACCTACTAAGTTGTGCTTGGAATTATAAGAACTTGCTCTTTGATTGCTGATAAGGGTAGCATCGGGATTTCAGTCGATGAATTATCTAGATAGTGTTGCATCGGCTTATAAGAATCACATACAAGTTGGTTTTAGCCGATGATAACAAAGACTTCATTGATTATTTAATCATTTAGATTTAACGACATCGGATCTTCAGCCGATGTATGATTTAACTATTGGATCAGCATTTATTCTATCATATCATTATTGGCTGATTAGTTTCTATTGGATTGTATTGTTGTATTATTACAAGTTCTTATTGCTTGTCCGATTGCTTTTATATCATTATTTATCCTAGTGTCAGAAACTATATTAGACATATAGTCAATTATTCAAAACCTATCGACATCGGCTAATATCTTTACATCGTCTTGTTAACCGATCGGCTATTTGATCGTCAATTCATATATCTTATGAGTTGCATGATTAAACTGACTAGCACGCCCGCATCTCATCGAAGTTTAGGATTTGCATTAGAGCTAAGCAGATATTCCAGGCCTTCATGTGTGTCAACATAATTCGCGTTAACACAGATTTGACATCATAGGCTGGATGCGGATTTTTCGTTAACACATATATAAGGCACGAACTAAAGAGAAGGGATGCAAAATAGACTTATTTCAGTCATATATAGGGGACGCCCAAAGAGGAGGGAGGCAAATAGACTTATTTCAAGGATGAGCACGATGGGCTGGTCATGTCTTCGGGCCGGCCCGGCACGACCCGACTCTTATTGGGCCATGTCTGGGTCGTAGGTGCAGCCCGTGGGCGGGTATGGCCCAGCCCGCGCGACACGGGCCATGCCTTGATCATGCCCGGACCGAGCGGCTCATTTGTCCATCTATAGCTATAGAGTGGGAGAAAATGCATCACAACTTTTAGCATGCTGATTTATATATCTAGCTTAAACTCTTTGTTTTCAATTTAAAATGATTATATGAACACAACAGCTATTAACAACCTGTTTGCAGTTGAAGGAATCAAGGGATCTTACGAGTCTATGGGTGTTGCGTACCGCGTACGCGACTTGGATCCCTCATCAAAAGAGAACTTAATAGAAAGGTCAGATTCAAATATAGTATTTTCACATTTTCACCTGGTGAAATGTAGAAGTGCATGGTCAGAAACCTATACCCAACTTTCGATTACTAATGGCAGCATTTCTTCCAGTTAGCATCATTCACACAGCTACACAACCTTTCGACTGCTTGCTCTGTCGTTGTTTCTTTTTCTATCTTTTCTATCCGGGCATGCATGATCATAGTTGAGTTGCCTGTGACGTCGATTGCCACACGTATGTTCCCCGGCCCTGCTCTGAAAACTAGAATCTCTTGCGCTTCTGTGCATGCAGGTGCAGCAAGTATCCTCTCGCGGAACGTTCCAAGCTCGTCAAATTTCAACTAAAAAATTAATTTGATAGATGTAAATATTGTATAATTATTATGTAATTATATTGTAATTTATGTAACTATAGTGTAACTTTTATGTAACTTTCAAAGATCTTTAGATGACATGCTATTTTCGTGAAAACGAAGGTAATGGTACCAAATCCCCTCACATGTGCGTGAGTTGTGATTTTTTACCTCCTTTGCATGAATTTTAGAGCAAATCGAACGGTTTAAGATTACATTGTAGTTACATGCAAATTATATTATACTTACATACAAATTACATTGTAATTATATTTTTGATTTTCGATTGTATTATATTTATATCTGTCAAAATTTTAGAAAAAAAATTATCGATAAATATACACCAAAATCGTATGCATATATCTGCTGCGAGGCATTTCATCGAGCAGTTGAAGTGCAGACCACCGGGTGCGCAGCCCACTGAGACTCCGGCGCAACGGCCCAACCCGTTGCGGCCTATCCAAGTACGGCCTAATTTGTGAGTCAGCACTGCAAGTTAGTTGGACCAATGCTGGCCCAATATATATGGAGCAGCTCCTCGGTTTGTTGGAACAACGATAATAACCTTTAGAAGGAAAAGAAAGTATAGTTTCTCGGAAAAAGTTTCCTTATCTCTTATCTTGACATCAATTTTAAATCACATCCATGAATCGCCTAATACCAAAAATCTTAACCCCACAACTTACAAAACGGATTAAATTAGATCACCTGGTAGTATAGATGGCTGACATCCCTGAACCACGATACCAACATTTAGAAGTACCAAATCAACATTTCACAAACATTAGTTAAAGACGTGGAACTCCATGGCATAGCACAAGCATTAGGGCATGAGTACATTACTGGCACAAAATTCAAAATTACAAAAGAGAGTACGCTGGATATGAAAGGAAGGGCGTTTAATTTTATATCGATATGTATTAAAAAGAGAGTATACTGAATATGAAAGAAATGACGTTTATATCGATATGTATTAAAATGGAAGGGCGTAAAAGGAACATCAAGTAATTTGACTCGGTGGGTTCCACTTGCTGTACGCATTACGGACGATTCCGCAAAACTAGTAGCAAATCTTTCAACACTGTGAAATAGCGTGAAATAGAGAGGGGTACAGGCGTACACACGAATCTCGAAGCAAACAAGTGACATCTAGCCCATGTGGACATTCACTCGGGTAGATCATGTTACAAAGACCATTACTTGACCATTATTTGACCTCATCAAGGACAGCAATCAAGAGTTTGTAACAGCCATATAAATCTCCCTAAATCACCCTTATTGCTCCTTATTGCAATATTGATGTTGTCTAGAATCCTAGGCTTGTAATCTCCCTATATAATGAGACTTTTGAGATCAATGGAATGAGAGGAAATTCACAGTTTTCACTGTTCACCTTGTTCATTTTTAATATGTTATCAGCACGCTCTAAACGAGCAAGAACGGTGAAAGAACTCACCGACACGTGAAGGGTAAGATGGCTCGTCTTCTCGATGCCAAATCCTCCCTTCCCCGCAACCTCCGTTGTCTCATGCAACAGATCAAGCGGATCCTCCGAGCTCCGGTGCACCGTCCTCGACGTGGCAGGGGCCGTGGTGCTGGCATTGCCGCCCGTGGCCCCCGTTCTCCTCCCTCTGGCTTAACCAAACGAGGAGGACGAAGCTGCGACGATGGTGCCGCTGTTCGCGGCAACACCAGAGCCGGCAGCGCTAACTCCAGCACCCTCGCAACTCTCCAAGGGACTCCGGCAGTGACTGACGTGTGCACAGCACTAGAACGCATTCTGGTGGAGTCACCGCATCACTGCGAGTCCCATGGGTGGACAGCGAGGGTGTGGATGCAGCAAAAGAAGCCTGACGTGGTGACGTCCTTTTGCCCTCACCACGGCTGGACAGAGCATCATCGCCGCGTCATTTCACCATCATCGTCACCGGACTACTCACCGGCGACACCGCTGCACACACCAACACTAGTGGATCCACCGGAGTTTCTCCTCAGAGGCACCATCGCCGCACGCCGCGGAGCCCCGCCCTTTTACATGGCAATGGGTGCTTCCAGCAGTGCTGCACCTCCATCTCCACCCCCAATCCCTCCATTCCCTGGTCGCCCGACCGCAGCCGCGGCGGCGAACGCACACCCCGACCTCCGCCGCATCATCAAGACCGGGCATGTCCCGGCCAAGACGAGCGGCAGCGGCAAGGCCAGCCGACCCCCACCCTCGGGTGAGGGGGAGTCCTGAACAAGGGAAGAGGTCAGGAGGTAGAGGGAGAGGGGGTACAGGGCGACGGCAGCAGCAGATCAGCGGTAGCGGTGGTGTGGCGGCGTCGGCCACGGCTGCAGGCGGCCATGTCGGCCACGGTTGCAGGCGGCCACGGCGGCAGCGCCGGCTGCAGAGGGCAAGCGGCCACGGCGGCGCCTGCCGGCGGTGGGGGCGGCGTGTCGGTCCCCCCTCACAGGCAGGCGGCGGCGGCTTGAAGGGGAGGAGGGATTAGGGTTTGCACCCCTCCTCCCACCCCCGCGTGCCCTTAAGCCGGCTGGGCCAGGCCGGCCCATTAGCCGCCCCCGCTAATGGGCCGCCACCCCGCGCCGGCCACTGGGCCGGGCCGCCTTGCGCGCCCGCGCCAACCCCCCCGGCCTCTTGGGCCAAAATCGGCCGGTGGGCCGAAATTAAGATTATTTTGGCCCGCCGCCCAATTATATTTATAATTTTCGTATTTTACATTTTAGTACCTGACCTTCGGTCAATTTACTTTTCGCAAATAACCAGAGAATGTACACTTGCTCTTAGCACCCTGTAATTCTCTGCTATTATAAATATGAGTCTATTTTCAACACTCTATGCATTTTTATGTCTTTTATTTTACAATTACTTTGCAACATTTAATTTATCGCTCTATCATTATTATCATTATTTTAATGCAAATATGCCATAATTTCTCAAAATTTTGGCTATCACAATGTAGGTGAGATGGCAACCAAAGAGTTTGAAATTCTCGCTCTTGATGGTTCCAATTTCCCTGCTTGGGCGATGGATCTCAAAGTAAATTTGTCGACAAATGGACTATACAGATGTATAGATGAAACAACTACGGACAACGTTACCCCCTCTAACATGTCTAAATTCTCTGCCTTAAAAGTAATAAGGAATCATATCCATCAGGATTTGAAAATGGAGTACATGTATGAGGAGGACCCACGTGCTTTGTGGACAGCTCTCAAAAATCGATATGAACAGCATAAAGCTATCCTCCTCCCAGAGGCAAACGCATGAGTGGAACCACCTAAGCCTATAGGATTTCAAAAATGTAGATGAGTTCAACCATGCTGTTCATAAGATATGCTCTAAGCTCCGGTTTTGTGAGAAAGTACCTTCTGAAGTGGATAAGATTGAAAAGACTTTGTCTACAATGCTCCCATCAGAACGGATCATTACTCAGAAGCATGAAGCACACTTCACCTCTCAAACACTGGAGACTGGAGCTATGGACCCCTCCCTTGACAGAGCGGGACCGAGCAAAACCAAGACTCCACCAAGTGAAGAGGAAGCCTCTATGAACATCGACGACATGCTCGTGGAATATGCTTCCAACGACATTTTTGGAGACCTCAAATAGGCTCCATAGCTTTAATTTAAATTTGTAAAAGTAATCATTGTAATAAATACATGATGTTGCCACACCAACTATCAGTTGTAATAGCACACTTGCTATCTTAATACATTCTATGTGTTTTCTATATTTTGCCTTTATCTTACGAATTTAAATTCTGCATTATATAGATTGTTACGGGAGTCAATCCAATGGAAGAAGAGATGTGCCTAGTGGACAGTTGTACCACTAATACTATACTTAGGGAAGTCAAAATTTTCCAAACTCTCACAAAGAGAGAAGGACAAGTTTTGACCATCGCGGGACGCGAAGCTATGATTATTAGTTCTGGTAGAGCCACTATCATACTTCCAATGGATACACAAATAAATATTGAGGAAGCATTATTGTTTCCCGATTCAACACGTACCTTACTAAGTCATAGATATATCCGGAAAAATGAGATTCATGTAGAAACATATGAAGAAAACAATGAGGAGCTCCTCGTCTTGACCAAAGATAGTGGATATGGCAAATAAACACTTGAAAAGGTGCCTTTTCTCCTGTCTGGATTGTACTACACATACATCAAACCCGTACCTTATGTTGTATACAAAGTGATTTTTCAGAATGTGGATACATTCAAAACTTGGCATGAACGCCTTGGCCATCCCGGCATCGGGATGATGAGAAAAATCATGAGCAATTCAAGTGTACATGGTATGAGCGACAGAAAATTTCCGGAATCCTCAGATTTTATGTGCACCTCATGTGCAACTGGGAATTAATTTTGAGACCCTCACATCTTAAAATAAAAGTTGAACCACTAAAGTTTCTTGAACGCATTTAAGGTGACATTTGTGGCCCCATTCAACCATTGTCTGGACCATTCAGGTATTTCATGGTTCTAATAGACGCATCCACAAGATGGTCTCATGTGTGTCTATTATCGACACGGAACCATGCCTTTGCAAAATTGATTGAACAAGTCATCAGACTTAGAGCAAATCAACCTGAACACCAGATAAAATCAATCAGATTGGACAACGCTGCAGAATTTTCTTTCAAAGCCTTCAATGACTATTGCATGGCTTTAGGAGTTGAAGTTCAACATTCTGTACCATATGTTCACACACAGAATGGTTTAGCTGAATCTCTTATCAAGAGAATAAAGCTTATTGCCAGACCACTATTGCAAAATTGTAACCTACCAATCTCTTGTTGGGGTCATGCAGTTTTACATGCTGGTGACTTAATACAATTACGTCCAACTGCATACCATATAGTTTCCCTGCTGCAATTAGTTTGTGGTGATCCTCCTTGTATTTCCCATCTGCGAAAATTCGGTTGCGCTGTATACGTACCGATCTCACCACCAAAGCGTACATCCATGGGCCCTCACAGGAAAATGGGGATTTACGTGGGGTATCTATCTCTGTCGATCATTAAATAACTGGAACCCCTTACAGGGGATTTGCTCACAGCCCGGTACGCTGATTGTATCTTCAATGAAGAACATTTCTCGGCATTAGGGCGAGAATTCAAGTATCACACTGAATGCCTGGAAATAAATTGGGATGCATTTGACACCCTAAAAGAGGATCCTCATACCACAGAATCTGAACTTTAAGTTCAAAGGATCATTGATTTGCAGATTGCTGCAAACAATTTGCCAGACTCATTTACTGTGAGTAAAAGTGTCACAAAATCATACATTCCCGCAAGGAATGTGCCAGAAATAATAGAGGTATCAAACAAAACTATTCAACTCCCTTCCTCAAAAGAGAGTGGGAGAAGTACGGCAAATCCTCGCAAGCGCTCGAGGAAACAGATGAAAGAATCCTCTCACACAGTAAATGAAACTCAACCTCAAGTTGAGAGACACCAAGTGGATTTATCCAATCCACTTCCCACATCAACAGTGCACTCAATTTCTGATGATGGGACATTGGGACACCCCGACGCGGTCTTATTGGGAAATACTGAGCCGACAACTGGGGTACATGAAATTTCCACAAACTATGTTGAGTCTGGAGAAACATTTGACCATAAGACTACAATTGTCGACATATACTTTGCCTCATCAATTGCAGAAACCATCCAAAATGATCCAGATCCAAAATCCATGGTAGAGTGCAAGAAGCGCTCGGACTGAAATAAATGGAAGGAAGCAATTGAAGCAGAATTAGTCTCCCTCAATAAAAGAGAGGTATTCTCATCAGTAATACCTACGCCTCCAAAAACCTTCCCTGTAGGTTTTAAATGGGTTTTCATCCGGAAGAGGAATGAGAACAATGAGGTGGTGAGATATAAGGCGTGGCTTGTAGCACAAGGGTTCACGCAAAGACCCGACATTGATTTCAATAAAACATATTCTCCAGTCATGAGTGGAATTTCGTTCCGATACTTGATATCACTGGCAACTCAAAAGCGTCTATATATGTAGTTGATGGATGTCGTGACAGCATATTTATATGGGTCACTAGATTCGGAGATATATATGAGGGTCCCTAATGGGACCCTATACTGAATGATAGCACAAATCGCAATATGTATTGTGTAAAGCTCAAAAGATCACTCTATGGTCTGAAACAGTCAGGTAGAATGTGGTACAACCGACTGAGCGAGTACCTTCTGCAGAAGGGTTATTCAAATAATGATGATTGCCCATGCATCTTTATCAAAAGATCCTCCACAGGATTTTGCATCATATCAGTGCATGTGGATGATTTGAATATCATTGGTAACACACAAGATATTGATGAAGCCCGCAACCATCTTAAGACGGAGTTTGAGATGAAGGATTTGGGTAAACCAAATTTTGCTTAGGTTTGCAAATCGAGCACCTTCACTCGGGAATTTTAGTGTATCAATCTGTCTATGTCCAAAAATTATTGGAGAAATTCAATATGGACAAAGCATACCCAAATAAAACTCTCATGGTTGTTCGATCTCTCGATAAAGAAAAGGATATTTTCCGACCACGGGAGGAGGGAGAAGAGATATTAGAACAAGAATATCCCTATCTCAGTCTCATCGGAGCACTCATGTACCTTGCAAATAGTACCAGGCCTGACATTGCATTTGCAGTAAATCTATTGACAAGGCACAGTGCTGCCCAATTAAGCGTCATTGGACTGGAGGAAAACAAATCCTCAAGTACTTGAATGGTACTAAGGATCTCGGCTTATTCTTCCAGAGAACTAATGATCCTAGCTTAGTTGGATACACTGATGCTGGCTATATGTCTAATCCCCACAATGCCAGATCACAGACAGGTTTTGTATTCCTTCATGTAGGAACTGCCATATCATGGAAGTCATCTAAACAAACATTAGTGGCTACCTCCACAAATCATTCTGAAATCATCGCACTATTTGAGGCATCACGTGAATGCGTGTGGCTCCGCAGAATGATAAACCACATTGAACAATCTTGTGGTATTGGTTACTCAGAATCACCTACCATTATCTACGAGGATAATGCTGCTTGTATTACGCAGATGCAAACAGGTTACATCAAGAGCAACGTCACCAAACATATTGCTCCTAAGTTGTTTTATCCCCATGAGCTTCAGCAAAGTGGAGAAATAAACATCTTACAAACAAAGTCTTGTGATAATCTAACAGATCTCTTTACCAAGTGTTGACGCCAAATCCGTACCGCCGATGTTGATCCAGCGCGCGGACACACGAAGGTCTGGGAGATCTGCTTAGCTCCAGTGCAGGTCCTAAAATTGATGAAGCGCGGACGTGCCAGTCAGTTTGATCCTGCCACTGACAAGACATGCAGAATAGCAGAACAGAAAGTCTATCGGCCGATAGAGCAAAAACGTATCGGCCGATAAACCAATAACCAAAACAACCGATCGGCCGATAGGCCGGTGGCACAATTCCAGCCGATGTACTGAGCAAACATTTATATAAAGACGATCGACTGACGATAACATGATGATATAACAATAGCATAATCCAATCATATGATAAAATAAATATTGATCTGAAGATTAAAACACACATCGGCCAGAGGTCCGATGGCATAAACTCTCAATAAACAGATAAACAATAAATACTCTGTTGTCATCGGCCAGATCCAATCTATATATCAAACTCTTGGGCCGATGCAACGTCCAGATAACTCATCGGCTGAAACCCCGATGAAACCCTTATTGGCAGCCAACAAGCAGGCTGGAGATTACGGTTCTAATCACGACTTAGTAGGTCAAACCGAACTGATGCAGCACTAAGTATGGAAAGAAACGCAAGACCTAGACAATCAAGCCCTTGACTGATTTTCAGGGTGGTGGATGCCTTAACCAATCTAATCTAGCAAAGCGATTTAATCGATACCGGCATAAACCCTAAAGCGAATCTAGGCCGATAAGGCTAAATCGAGAAGCCAAACCAGATTGCCTAAGATATATGATAGTAGGTGCTTACGTTGACAAGATCAGAACATCGAAGCCCTAGCCCCGACAGCGCAGGCAGCCATAACGAGACTTACCCCTCGCGAGAAGGGCATGAACTCATCGAAGAAGACGAAAAGTAAAAGGTTGGCGATGCGCCGAAGTTGTATTGATCGTGAGATGATTTACATGAGCCTTGGGCTTACATATTTATACCCATAAACTAACAAAGATCCTAACAGATTAGGATTCAAACTTTCCTAAAGATAAAACAGAAAGCTAACAAACTCTTCCTAATTAAAAGATACAAGCCGCATTCCCCTCAAACTCGGTCTTCTCTGGATAAGATCGTCCCGAATCTAACAAGAATCCGACTGCTGTTGGTAGTTGTTTTAAAATAACCCCCATCGGCCGATGTAGAACTCTAGGCCGATACTAGCCTTGAGCCGATATGAACTCGGGCCGATGAGGACCTCGGGGCTTACCAAATTCTGCTGTTAACACATGCCCCCCAGTTTTGGAGTATGAGAAGTCATGCTTCAAAATTATTCTGTATCTGGCCTTGACCACCCCAAAACCGATTCTTCTTTTCCTCTTGACATCGGCTTTTGTAAACCGATACCTTCTGTATTAGATGAGCCAGGCTGTCAAACTCATGGAAAAAGAATACATTCTTAATAGGCGCTGACAACCCTTGGAACGCAAGATCTGCTAATTGTTCATCACTTAGGCTCAAACTATAACATCAGTTGTGGACATCACGAAATCTTTGAATATACTCCACAGCCGATTCCCCTTCTTGCTGTTTAACTAAAATCAAATCTGAAAACTTTAACTCATTGTCCCCAGCAAAGAAGTACAAGTGAAAATGCTTCTCAAGATCGGCCCAACCTCTGATAGAATTTGGTGGCAACGACGAAAACCATGTGAAGGCTGATCCAGTCAAAGATAACGGAAACAATCTAACTGTCAGAGCTTCTTCAGCCGATGCCTCCCCACATTGAGCTAAAAACCGGCTAATATGTTCCATTGTAGTCATATTATCTTGCCCTGAGAATTGGAAGAAATCTGGAATCTTGTATCGGCCTGGAAAAGGAACTCTGTCGAACCAATCAGGATATGGCGGCCGATACACAGAAATCTGATCCTTAGGTTTAATCCCAAACTGCTCCTCCGTTACCTTTGCAATCATATCGGCCCAATCTTCTTTCAACTGATATCTCTGAATTTCTTCTGGCCGATATTGTTGTTGTAACCCATCATACTGATATGCTTGCCCCCCGAGCCAATATTGTTGTTGCCAATGTTGAAATTGTTCGTCGATTTGCCCCCCAGTCTGATTTCTTAATGCAATAACTCTGGGAACTATCTTCTCGATCAAACCATGTAATGTACTCACCAAAACTCCAGATCGATCAAACACAGTGCGACGAACAATTTCATCAACTGTCTTTTGAAGTGTCTCATCATCCATCGGCTCTTCTTCTTCCTCTACCGGCTTGAGAAATTGTTCTTCCTTTTTATCCATCAGCTGGAGGGATTGTTCTTCCTTGGCCTTGACTTCTTGATCAGGCATATTGTTGCAATTGTGGGCTCCACGAACCGTGTAAAAATCTGTTGTCAAGAACACGGTCCCACCGGGCGTGCCAAACATGTGTTGACGCCAAATCCGTATCGCCGATGTGGATCCGGCGCGCGGACACACGAAGGCCAGGGAGATCTGCTTAGCTCCAGTGCAGGTCCTAAAATTGATGAAGCGCGGGCGTGCCAGTCAGTTTGATCCTGCCACTGACAAGATATGCAAAACAGCAGAATAAAAGGTCTATCGGCCGATAGGGTAAAAACATATCGGCCGATAAGCCGATAGCCAAAGCAACCGATCAGCCGATAAGCCGATGGCATAGTTCCAGCCGATGCCGATGCCAGCCGATGTAGTTAGGGTTTCAAACCATCGGCTGTGTACTGAGCAAACATCTATATAGAGGCAATCGGCTGACGATAACATGATAATATAGCAATGTAACATAATCCAAATATATGATAAAATAAACATTAATCTGAAGATTAAAGCACACATCGGCCAGAAGTCCGATGGCATAAACTCTCAATAAACAGATAAACAATAAATACTCTGCTGTTATCGACCAGATCCAACCTATATGTCAAACTCTTGGGCCGATGCAACGTCCAGATAACTCATCGGCTGAAACCCCGATGAAACCCTTATTGGCAGCCAACAAGCAGGCTAGAGATTACGGTTCTAATCACGACTTAGTAGGTCAAACCGAACTGATGCAGCACTAAGTATGAAAAGAAACGCAAGACCTAGACAATTAAGCCCTTAACTGATTTTCAGGGTGGTGGATACCTTAACCAATCTAATCTAGCAAAGCGATTTAATCGATACCGGCATAAACCCTAAAGCGAATCTAGGCCGATAAGGCTAAATCGAGAAGCCAAACCAGATTGCCTAAGATATATGGTAGTAGGTGCTTACGTTGACAAGATCAGAACATCGAAGCCCTAGCCCCGACAGCGCAGGCAGCCATAACGAGACTTACTCCTCGCGAGAAGGGCATGAACTCGCCGAAGAAGACGTAAAGTAAAAGGTTGGCGATGCGCCGAAGTTGTATTGATCGTGAGATGATTTACATGAGCCTTGGGCTTACATATTTATACCCATAAACTAACAAAGATCCTAACAGATTAGGATTCAAACTTTCCTAAAGATAAAACAGAAAGCTAACAAACTCTTCCTAATTAAAAGATACAAGCCACATTCCCCTCAAACTCGGTCTTCTCTGGATAAGATCGTCCCGAATCTAACAAGAATCCGACTGCTGTTGGTAGTTGTTTTAAAATAACCCCCATCGGCCGATGTAGAACTCTAAGCCGATACTAGCCTTGAGCCGATATGAACCCGGGCCGATGAGGACCTCGGGGCTTACCAAATTCTGCTGTTAACACCAAGTCTCTACCTGCTTCCTCATTTGAGAAATGTGTTGAGGGAATTGGTATGAGACGGCTCAGAGACTTGCAAGTTTCAGGGGGAGACTCTCTGAATGATGGACCTAGTTAAACGCTTCATATTGTACTCTTTTTTTATGAGTTTTTACCAATAGGTTTTTCTCATACAAAGCTTTTAATGAGATAATATCTGATGCAAACATATGTCTTATCTCATGTTTTTTCCACAAGGGTTTTTTTAGAGATAAAAACAAGACATCGATTACTCCTTAAACCTTGCAGGTTCATGTTAGAGCAATCACCAGTCAAATTATTCCTATTTTTCCCACAGGGTTTTTCAAAGGAATTAAAGAACATATTGATCTCAAGATGGATTCGATCAAAAGGGGGAGCCTTACAAAGGCCATTACTTGGTCATTATTTGACCTCATCAAGGGCAGCAATCAAGAGTTTGTAACAGCCATATAAATCTTCCTAAATCACCCTTATTGCTTCTTATTGTAATATTGATGTTGCCTAGAATTCTAGGCTTGTAATCTCCCTATATAATGGGACTTTTGAGATCAATGGAATGAGAGGAAATTCACGGTTTTCACTGTTCACCTTGTTCATTTCTAGTAGATAAAACTCACCGCCGCCTATGTCGACAGATTCCAAATGGAAACTGATTCCAGCAACCTCAGACCTTGTGCAACATACCTGACAAAAGAGATTTTGCAACAAAACATGGTTAGTCCTCTAAACAACAAAACATGCACTCAGCTATCAGATCTAGTGTAACATAGCTCAAGACAGATTCCACCTATTTGACATGCATATTCCACCATGTTGATTCCAGCACTCAAAAGATCACAAGGATTTGCCTGCAGATGTCAGAAACAAATCCTTCCTGCCTCCCCTTTTTCCTTTGTTGACATGGTTAGTCTACTGAAAATGACGCTTTTTACGGTAACTTCCACTATTAATTAATGGTAGTGATCCAGATTATAATGGTATATATTGATTGATATAGTTATACAAAATACAATTATATCTATAGAAATAGAAGTTAACGATTATATATAAAATTGAAGCCTATAGAAATAAAATCAAACTATTGTATATGTAATTCAGACCTTATAGAAAATAAAGGTTCTATATGAAATCTAAATCTAAATTTAAATCCAAACTACTTAAAAATTCATATTTTCTGATCATCCTAATACGTTTTCGTCCGTCGTAATCTGTTTTCACCTGTCGTTGGCCCATGGTCTTCGTCCTTTCAAGCAATATACAAGAGTCGGAGATGGCAACGTCTGGTCCCCCGCCCCACCGTCTGAATCCACTCAACTCACTTCATGTTCGTCTTAACCAATCACAATTTTTTTCATTTAATTTCATCTACTTTCTTAATACCTATGTCCAATTCTAGAAATACTTACATTTTAGAACTGACGGAAGAGCAGATAGAATTTTAACGCATGGCTTCATTTATATGAGTAATAAAACAAGATGCAACGGTGGAAGTAGCTTGCAAAGGGCACGCAGCTAGCCAATATATACAATCCAAAGAATTTCATTTATTTGAACGTACATTATGATGTTAGTTTATAAAGAGCAGGTAGCTAGTGGGTCAACACAAGCCAAATGATAAGGACGACACATGCTGAAAATAAAAGATTGAAAAGTATCGGAAAGAGTAGTGACAAAGTTCATGAATATATATTTTCATGTTGAATTCCTCATGAACCCTTATGCTTCTTTAGTTATCTGAACCCGAGCCCTGTTTTTCTGAGGCAGTCTTCTTAGGAGGGAGGGGCATCTCTAACACGTCTTTGATTTCTAGTATAAAGTTTGGAAACCGCGCAAGACTGAAATTTCGAAGCCATGTGATGCAGCCCAGCCTCCTGAGTAGCATTACTTCCCCGAAAGCTACCAAGAAGATGAACCAAAGGACGTCGAGGACCAAGAAAGGTGCCGCGATAGCACTGGAAATGTAGGCGATTCTCACAGCAGTCGGCGGCAGCACGGCGTAGAGTCCGAACAAGAAGGAGGCAACTAGGGCCTTGGATGAGCAGTAGACGAAGAGGATGGACAGCAAGAAGTTACTCATGCGTGTGCGGATGTCGACGGTGGCCACCCCAGCGAACATGACGTTCATGGTAGCTAAACCCGAGCAGACCAAGGCCAGTGTGTTGGCGACGATGAACAACTGGAAAACAATGCTGTCGGAAAGCATCGCGGTGCCCTTATGTGTGTCTTCGGCGGCTCGGAAGCCACCCGGTATGGTGATCGCTGCTGCCATTGTCACGGTCACGATCAGCACCGATCCGACGCCAATAATCTGCGAAGAATCCCTTATCATCTTGTCCAGCTTGCTCTGATCCACTTTGCTGCGGACATGCTTGTCGACGAACCAGTCCCACTTGTATGAACCATTTTTAGCTCCAGCACCTTTAAGCAGTAGATGTATCCTAACTCGTGGGTCCTGCTTGCAACAACAAATTAAATTAATTAATTAGGTAGTTCACTGGAAAAGTTAAATATTATAGTGAGCTAGTGTTGGCAATTCTAGCTAGCTAGGGGAGAGTAATTACGTACTACTGTTTAGATCAAAAATCTTACCAGCCCATAGATAATCCCCTGGGGCCTGTGCTTCCATGCGATATCCAACGGAGTTTGGCCCCTGTTGTTTACCAAATTCAGTTGAACATGTGGGTTCTGGATTAGAAAATAGAAGCTCCACTGGTTGCAGACCTTGGCAGCAAGGTGCAGCGCAGTGTTGCCGGCATTGTCCTGGATGTTCAAAACAGCCGTCATGGCAGGCTTCTCCCGCCAACATGCGTATCGGACGACAAAAGAGCATTCCTTCTCGACAGCGATGTGAAGGAAGGTCCTGCCCTTGGCATCCTGCAGCCTGGCACAGCTTGGGTGCTTTTTGACGAAGATGTTAACTACAGAAGGGCTCATGGTCACCGCTGCAGCATGTATAGGGAACGATCCGTTGAAATCGCTCTGAAACGCTAATGATTCGTCTTTGTCCAATAGTAATTTGATCACCCTTCCACAATCCTTCCCCCATGTTGCGGCAAAGTGAAGTGGTGTGCTTCCCGTGGTTCGGTCCCGTTGTTTGGTGAGATCAATATTCCATTTCAGTAACTTGTCTGTCATATCTGCAATCGTACATGTTATTCATTTTAATCTAACTGTTAGCCAGCTATGTGTGTATTAAAAGTATCTGGGGCTCCATGGTGCCTGGGCACCAATTCATGATACCCGCATTTGTATCAAATGAAATTTCAAATTTGGGTATGTGTAATGTTGTATACCCTTGAACTTATTTCATACTTCAGGTACAAAATTCAAAACGTGTTTGGACAGGTACTAAATTGACCTCGCAGTGAAACTTCAGGGACCATATATATTGGCTATTCACCCTTTTATGTTCTATTGTAGACAATGCAATCCTCCTGCTCGTCGTGCAATTTAAAGGAGCTTGGAGCATTATACGGCCAATATGATTGGTCGTTTATTTTTTTTCTAGTCGTTTAGTGTCTTAAGATGTCTCTGCTGAAGCAATAGGTTCCTAGAGGTAGGGGTGAGCATTCGGTCAGATCGAACATTTCGGCCTCGGTCTTCAGTCTTTATGGCAAATTTAGTCATCAAAATCTCAAGAACAAAATGCATTCGAAACTAGTCAAGACCAACTAATTCGGTCTCGGTCACGACCCAAATCATCAACAATTTCAGAAATGCAAAATAATCATAGAATCATTAACAATTTCAGAGGTGAAAAAATTCATATAAATCATCAACAAATCAAAAAATAATCATCAGCTTGCTATCCCATAGTACCAAAAACCGGACCGGGGGTCGACCCGCTCTGGCCGTCGGTTCACCAGTTCACCGGTCGAACCGCCAGGTCAACGGTCAAACCGTCGGTTTTTTATTTATTAATATTATATTTGATTTGCATTATTTTTAATATAAAACCATCACAAATTGATGAAAATATGCATAAATAAACCAGTATATCAATTATTATATGGCCACAACATCAAAAAATAAATATGGTGTGGTAACATAATAAATTCATAATGCCATACTGCCATAGGACAAATTAAAAACCGATTCGATTTAAAAAACCGTCACCGGTTCAAAAAAACCGTCTAGTTCATCGGTTTTTTAACTGGTTCGATTGCAGGGACTGTCTTTGAGTAGAACTGAGCCGCTAAGGTCACTGGTTCTAGTTTTTTTCGGTTCAACCGCTGGTCTGGTCCATTATTTTTTACTATGTGCTATCCTCCTCCCCCTGTTACCAGTGACCACGCCTTCTCCACCGGCACAGCTGTCACGCCCCAAACTAGCCCCGAGCGGAGGCTAGTGTAAGACGGTCCAAATTAACCTGTATGCCTGTACCAGTCCCAGGAAATAGCGCTGGTACAACAGGAAAATAGATTATCACAACAACATCAGTCTCTTTATTAAGAGTAGGATTACAACCAAGGTTGGAACTGCGGACAGAACCCGAGTTCACAACAGCATTACAAAAAGGCGGAAGCGGAAAGCGGAGACTAGCCCTAAGCCACAAGCAAAGCCTTGGGGGAAGGCCGAAACCCTACTACTGCTCGAAGTCTGCTTGCTCCTGGAAAAACTCTTCCTCAGCGGGGTCCACCTCTTCGTCTTCGAGAGCTGGGGGGGTTTAATTATATAGAGCAAGGGTGAGTACGGGAGTACTCAGCAAGTCAGGGGAAATTAAGTATTTAATGCAAGCTTCAAGGGAAAGCCAGTTGTTTTTCACAATTGATTTTAGTTTAAGACTTTAGAAACATCTAAGTAAGTGCTTCTCAATGACACGGATGAGAAAGTGCGTCTCATCCGGCCGGAGTAGTGAAAAATGTATCGATTGATTTCCGTCGGCACGAGAGGCTCCCTGCCAGTCGTTCACCGACCCGGCTGCTCCAACAGCCACACGCGAGAGGATCCCTGCCAATCGCTCACCAACACCGGCTGCATCAACAGCCACAAATCAAACACGTCGGAACGAGAGGCTCCCTGCCAATCGTTCACCGACACCGGCTGCTCCAACAGCCTTAAACCAAGCACAGAAGGGAAAACCTCATGCCAACAGCAGTTCACAAAGTAACTATTAAAACTACGCTAAGGAATCACCTCACATCCGCCCATGACCGTGGGCACGACTGTTCGAACAGTTGTTAACCTCTGCAGAGGGGGTACACTTTACCCACACGACGTTACTAACCCCGAATCACCCAGCCCGCGACTCTCGGTCACGTCTGGCGACCTTGAGACTTTCACGACAAGGCATTTCGAAAGCCGACTCAGGGTCATCTTATGCCAACGGGAGGGGTCCCACGGACCAACACCAGGTTAGGTCCCAGACCATACTGTGCCAGGAAACCCAGAGGTCCTCCCCGACACCACCCCGGCGAATCCACTTGTCCCTTGGCATCAAGATTTCCCTGGCCTAGCTAATTACTCAGCCAGGGGCATCCCATATCACCCATGTGGTCGTACTTGACATATGCTCGGATGTAATTCCCAAGGAATCGGTCCTTAGAGCGAGAACGGGCAGACCGTACCTCCAGTACGTCTTCCGTACCGCGAGTTTTAGAAACTCACTTTATTTTCAAGGCACCGACCCAAGTGTCGGGTTTTCCAAGCATTTTGTAAACTCAAGTTTTACCCAGGTGATCAATTTTAAAGTTTGAGGGGAGTCTCGATATTCGTACGCGAGGTACGGATACCGAGGCTTCACCTGAGGGGTGACAAGGGTGTTAGGGTATTCAATAATCAAGGAAGGTGAATGCAGCAAATGGGTAGGGCCTGCCGGTTGTATTGCAAACCGAGGCCAAGTGCCAAGTGTAACCTAAGTAATGCATAGTTTGCGGAATCAAAATACTTAATTTAAATTATAGGTTCAATTGATCAAAGGTGACTTGCCTTGCTCGAGATCTTGAGCTTCTTCCTCGAAATCCGCGCACTGCGGGTCTTCGGGCTCCGAGACTACACGTGAAACGAGACGACTCAACAAAGCGATAAAAAGAAGCCCTATTAAAGACCACTAAGCGTGCCATTGGATAGATCTCGATTTTTGAGAAATTTTGGAATGGAACGGGGTTAATCGGACGAACGGTTGAAAAGATATGAATTTTCGAAGATTAAAGGATTTTCTGGAATAAAGAAAAGGAATTATTAATTCCCTGGAAAAAGAAAAGAAGGAGGGATGCAATTTAGACTTTATTTTGGGCGGCTAAGGGCAGCCCAAAAGAATAGAATGGGCGCGGCCGAAATAATGGGCCGAGGCCCGAAGGGAATTGGCCCATGGCCGATCGGCGCGCGAGAGGGAATAGGCCGATGGGCCTAGCGGCCGATGGCCGAGTGGGCCAAGCGGGAAAGAGGCCGAGTGGGCCGAGTGGAGAGAGAGGGGGCTGAGTGGCTGCGCGCGGCCCAAGTGGCCGGTCGTAGCGGTGCGGCCCGGCCGACGCGTTGAGGGCCATTGACCGGTCTCCCGTGGGACCGGGGCGGCGTACGTGGCGTCCACGTCAGCGAAAGAAGAAAAAGGGAGGGGCTCGCCCGGGGTGGACGGCTCACGGGCGCCCGGCGGCGAGTGGCGCGCTCCGGCGAGGGGCAGCGAGCCGGCGGGGCGGACGGCGTCGGGAGGCGCCGGAGGGCGAGAGGAGAGAGGGGGAAAACGAGCCCTCGGCTCGGATCGGAGCGGGGCACGACGGCGGCGGTTTGAGGCGACGGCCAAAGCCGACGGGGAGAAAAGAAAAAGGAAGGGGGTAACGGCGCCGGGGCGGAGAGAAGGCGATTCGCCGGAGAGGGAGTGGCCCCGCGGGTCCACGGACGCGTCCCGAACGTGGGGGGGGGGGACGGAGTGGCACCGGTGAGGGCGGACGACGACGCGGGCTCGGCCCCGAGCGGCGGCGGCGGTGCGGCGGGCGAGGACGAGCGACGGCGGTGCGGGGGCGGCAGCCTAGGGCTCGAACACGCCGCGGTGGTGCTACCTAGCGCCTAAAGAAGGGGAGAAGAAAAGGGAGACGGCGGAACGGAGAGTTACCGCGAGAGGGGTTCACCGGGGAAGAGGACCGACGGTGCGGGCGTGGCGCGGCTCGGCTCCGGCCGGGGGAGAGGGGACAAGAGGCAGCGCTCGGAGCTCCTTCGGCGTCCTAGGCTCCGGCGGCGGATGGCGACGGCGGCGGCGCGGTGCGGTGGATTGGAGGGGGAGGGCGCTAGGTGGGGGAAGCAGCAATGGCGGCCGGGCGGGAGGAGTTTTTGTAGGGGCGCTAGGTCGGTTTTGGGGGGGGAGAAGGGTCGGTTCGCGGGTGCGGCCAGGGGACCGGCGCTCGCGCTAGCGGCCAAGCAATGGCTGCGGTGACGTCGGCCGGCGGTCGGTGACCGTGAAAAAGAAGAAGGGGAAGGGAAAAAAGGGGTGCTGTCCCCATGCCACTTTGGGCAAGGACGCGCGCGGGGGGGGAGAGAGAGAAAGGGAGCGAGCGCGCGCTCGGCGCCTTGGCGGCATGTGTGCGGGCGGCGGGACTGAACGGGGGCGCCAGCGGGAGGCCTCCGGGAGAGAGAGAGGGGAAAGTGAGAGAGAGACCGAGAGGGCTCGGGAGGAAGAGAGAGAGGAGAGCCCTCTCTCTTTGCCACACGTGCGACGCACGCGCGTGGCGCGGCAGGCCGCGCGGACCGGGCCGGGAACAGCGCGGCCCAGTGGGAAAAAAAAATGGTGAGCAGGCCGAGCGGGTGGCCCGGGGGAAGAAAGGGGAGAGCGGGCCGAAAGGCGGCCCGGGAGGGAAGGGAAAGCGGGCCGGGAGAGAAACGGCCCGAGGGCAGGGGAGGAAAATTAGACTTTTCCTGAGAGATCGAACTGGAAGGATTTGGGCTCGGATTTGAAATCCGATTTCGCGGTTTTCTCCGGGATTGAACTGAGAGGGGAGACACGAGACCTTGGCACACGACAAGACTCAACCGAAGAGCAACTTTCGCAAATAGGGTTTTTAGCAAATAGTTTTCCCGCTAACGCCGCAACAAAACGGGCGTTACAACCACTGCCACTAGATCTTTGGTCGAGAAGGCCCCACCGCCACTGCCAGGCACCTGCAGGGGTTGAACGGTGCGGAGGAGGGCAGGAGGCAATGGCGCGGCCATCGGGTGTTAGGTGTCAGTGTCCTAAATATGGGACACCCCACAGATGTGCACATAGCATAAACCATGTCCTATAGGAAAACAAATCCCCAAACATGAATAGAGTCTTGAGCATATAAGGTAACATACCCCAAAAAAGGAATGACTCTACCTATTCCTATTCGGACCCAACCAGGACTGCTCAAGATGTATCTTAATTTATCTCTCTAGTTCTACATGGATAAGAGGGCAACCTAGGGGTATAAATACAACACCTCCCAGGAGAGGAGAGGGAGAGATCTCAACCTGAGACAAGACAATACGAGCCACTCCCAATCTCATCTAGTTGACGTTGGACGAAGCCCAAAGACAACTAGCCGTCGACCACCATACCAGAGTTCAACGCTGACATAGTGGTAGGCTAGATTAGGCTTTTCATCCCCATACTTTGTACTCATGAATTGATATAGTGGAAAACACCATCCTCCGGCCAAACAGGAGTACGACTATTACCCAATATGGTGTCCAAACCTATAAAAAAAATCCTTGTCTCCCTTACTCCCACTACATCTTTATTTGCATCATCATCAACGTTATCCTACATACACAGATACTGTGATCTGGTTCTAATCCAATGACATCGGGGAAGATGCATCGTCCTAGTCGCCAGATGTCGAGGAGACGAGGACAATGTGCTGTCAAGGGTGGCGACTGCGCCGGGTTGATCTACGGGAAGGGGAGGAGAGCGGACGAGACAAGGACGCTGTCGATGGCTGCGGTGCAGTTGGTAGAGGTGGCGGCTGAGAGACGGGATGCAGCAGGCTAAAGGCAGAGGCGGCACCTTGATGGGAGCTAGGACAAGATGAGCAGAGGAGATAGCGTGAGGGCACTACTACAAAAACGATTTTTCCATACGGCCAAAACCTATTTTTCCATGCGGTTGGGCTAGCCGTCTGCGCCAAAAGGTTTGCAAAAATAGCGATTTTTCCATGCGGGTGGCACAACCGCATGCGAAAACATGCGAAAATCCGATTTTCGCATGCGGGTGCTTATGTCGATCACATGCAAAAACAAATAAAATTGTGAAGAAAAATAAAATTCCAAAAACTAAAAAACCCAAACCCTAGCCCCGCCGCTGCCCGCCGTCGCCCGCGCCATATCAGTCCCGTCTTGGCCGGATCCACGCGCGTGGGGGGTGGAGCGGTGGCTGGATCCACCGCCGTCGCCACACCTCTCGCCCGCCCAACGGTGGAGGAGGTGGTCCCGCCCGTCACTGGAGCCGCCCGCCGCCAGATCCGGGTGGGGGACGGCCCCACGCTTCGAGCCCATCGCCCGTTACCGCAAGGATGACGAGCGCCTGCTGTCGAGCTCGTCGCCTGCTGCTGAGACGACATCGTTAAGCCCGTCGCCCGCTCCTTCGCCGGCCGCCACCTGTTGCCACAAGCCGTCGCCGTCGCTGTCGTCGAGTCCGCTCAAGGCCCCGCTCCTCCCGTCGTTGCCCGACCGCCGCCTACTGTCGAGCCGCCTGTCGCTGCCTGCTGCCCAGCCGGCCACCGCCCGCCGCTGCCCGCTGCCGAGCCGCCTGCTGTCGGTCAGTACGCCGCTAGTGCCGCTGTGAGAGAGAGGAGAGGAGAGAAAGTGAGAGAGAGAGGATGAAGAGATAAAGTGAGTGACATAGAGAAAGTGAGGATAAGGATGATGAGGTGAGAGAGATGGAGAGAGAGGATAAGGATAAAAATTTTAAAGTGTTGAGAGGGAAAAGATCTAGAGAGGAGGGAGGGTATTTTCGCATGCGGTCCTCTTAAGGGGCCGCATGCGAATACCCTCATTTTTACATGGGACTACTTAAGAGGTCCATCTGCGAAAATCGACTTTTGCATACGGGCTTCTTAAGAAGCAACATGCAAAAATGAAGATCGATTTTTGTAGACGCGATCAGTTACAATCCATCTGCAACCTAAAGAGTGTCTTGTCTAGGAAAATGTTTCTGTAGTAGTGGGGACTCAGGGAATCCTCCTCTCTGCCCTCTAGTGTTTACTTTTCTCTTGTTGGATTTGGACTTATTGGGCCTATTGGGCCAAAATTTGGTGTATTTGGTGAACCGAGGGTGGTGACTGAATAAATTTTGATTTTTTTTCTTGGTCCCGGTCTAATTCTGCCCACCCCTACCCAGAGGGAGTTCAACACCTCCTTTTACTTCCGATCTTTCTTTCTTAAAAACCAATACATAGCGCTCCAATGTGTAGGGAAAGATATAAATTTGGTATTTCCTTAATTATCTCTAGGCTTCACCAAAGTCACAATAAACCTAATAATCTGTATCAGTTATATCCATGTACTCTAAAGAAAGTTAAATTGACACACATATATAATTTAGATATACTTAATTAACCTTGAAAAAATAAATGATAATATGTTACGCACCGGGGCTCCTGAGAACAGCAACATGCAAAACATTTTGCCCATCTGGTCCAGAATAGGATAGCCTCTTGTTGTTTTGATACAATGTTTCAGCAATATCATAATGCCCTAACATGACGGCCAGGTACAACGGCGAGGTGCCGTCGGTGCTGTCAATACTAGTCAATTCAACATTATATTGCAGCAGCATATGAACCATTTTCTTCAGGATCTTCTTGTCACCCAAGCGAAGGGCGTCATGCAATGCCGTATCCCCTGGCACTGGCTGTGATGAATCTAGAACGAAAATGACCCCGTGTGTAAGACGTGAGATGAACACACACATATATGTATTGTATATTACTATTAATTTAAACTAGAAAAGTAACCCTCGCATACGCGTGAGCATGTTGTTTAATGTTGTTTGAATTTTTATTATGAATGTTTATGCGTGGATGATATTTTTGAAATATTTTTTGACTCTATTTTAAACATGGGTTCGTTAATAATTGGTTCGGGCATATTAACTGTACATCGTCAAATTTATTAGAAAAAAATAGGCCACAATAATGAAGTTGGTTCATATCTATTTGTCCTATGCGTGATATTTTAAATATTTTTAGAGTTCCCAAACTTTAAGTAACATTTTTTATTTTGTATGCTATAGATGACTGTAAGCAACATTTTTATTTTATTATATATTAATGAAGGATATTTTCTATTAAAAATATTAAAAATATAGCTAATGGTACTACTTCATTGGACCAAAGATAGTTTATATACTTATACTCCATCAGTCACATAAATCGAAGGAGTTAAATTTTATCCCAAAACAATACGAGAATTTATATGTAATTGAAACAAAGTAATTTTTTTAAATACTACCACGATAATCTCCAAAGCATCATATTATTGATTATATTTTGATAAATATCTATATTTTATTGCCTGCTTGTTTAGTGTATGGTTTGTTTTCAACACCTTGTTACTAATCACATGAGACACCTTTACTAATTTGACACCTTTACTAATTTGAAGAATACATATATACATTTAAATTAGCATTGTATATTCGTCCAGTGTCTTTTGACACCTAAAATATGATGTGAAATTATTTAAAAGATTACCATAACATTAATTATTACATGTTGGTCCCGTATGTTGTGATGTATTTAGGCTAGGGCTATAGACATTAATAGTTTGTTTAATTAAAGGAATACAACGGGACCACAAATTGGATATATAATTTTAAAATAATTTAAAAAGTAGAACGCTTAAAAAGCATTGATTGGATATTTTATATTTATATTTCCTTAAATTTGAAGATTAATATAGTTTATCTTTAAATTGTAGAAAATTTTATTTCAAGGACTGTAGATTTTTTTTGGCTTTATCATAAGTACGTGCGTATGGTTTTCTGTTCTTCCGATGAACGATACGTAAGTAGTATTGTTTTTTCTCAATCATACATACTTGCAGAGTACTTTTTCCGACCAACAGTTATATATTTGTCATGTATCCGTATACAGAAGAAAGGTATTGTTTTTAAATAATAAATCTAATCTAATAGTATAAAATAAAACGACTAAAATTGTGTTGTTTTAATTTTTACATATGTAGATTTAAATTAGCGTTGTATATTCGTCAAGTGATATTTGACACCTAAAATACGATGTGAAATAAAAAAAATCATAACATTAATTATTATATATCAGCCTAGCTCATGTGTTAAAACGTTTAAAGATGATTGATTTGATATTTTATATTTGTAATATAAATCTAGTTTAACGATGTTGCGTAAATTTATAGAGTAATATATTTTATTTTAAATAGTATAAAATCCTATTTCAAAAGACCGTCGATTTTTTCCCAATGGTACATTTTTTTTGGCTTTATTGTTTCTATAGTAGGTCCGCGCATAGATTTTTCTTTCTTCTGGTGAACAGCAGGTAAGCTTCTTTTTCTTTTTTTAGTCGTACGTATTTACGGACTACTTATGTTTTTTTTCTTTTTCTAGTCAACGGTTATATAGTTCTCCCGTATACGTACACACATAAGTAAGTGTTAGTTTTCTAAATAAAATACATCTAATCTAATGGTCGGATCCATCAATTTAAGTGAAAATCGACGGTGATATTTGCTTAAATTTATAAAGTAATATATTGTATCTTTAAATAGTAAAAAATCTTATTTTAAAGATCATCGATTTATTTTCAATGGTACTACGTACGTACGTTTTTTTGCTTTATTGTTTTTTATAGTAAGTCTGTGCGTAGGTTCTTTTTTTTTCTTCCGACGAACAGTAGGTAATAAGCTTCATTGTTTTTTAAGTCGTATGTAAGTACTTATGGAGTACTTATGTTTTATTCTTTTTCCGGCCAATAGTGAGGTATTAGTTTCTTTTTAAATAAAATACATCTAATCTAATCTAATGGTCTAAACTATACGTACGTACTTATGGAGTACTTATGTCTTTTTTTATTTTTCCGGCCAACAGTAATGTATTAGTTTCTTTTTAAGTAAAATATATCTAGTCTAAACTATCGGGTCCATCAATTTAAGTGAAAATTGACGGTGAGATTAGGTATTTCCACGTGGCGGTCTAAGAGCGTTTGTAGAAATGCTACGTGGCGACTTAAGAGCGTTTATAGAAAGTTTAATAGACTTTTAATGTACGTACTTATGTCTTTTTTCTTTTTCTGGCCAACAGTAAGGTATTAGTTTCTTTTTAAATAAAATAAATCTAGTCTAATCTAATGGTCTAAACTATCAGGTCCACCAATTTAAGTGAAAATTGACGGTGAGATTAGGTATTTTCACGTGGCGGTCTAAGAGCGTTTATAGAAGTGTCACATGACGGCTTGAGAGCGTTTGTAGGAAATTTAATGAACTTTTATTATATAATAATAGATAGATAGAAGATAGATATATAGTGTTCCTCTAAAAAATATATATATAGTGTTATTTTATATTTAATATGCATGAGGAAAACATCTGAAAATAATAGTATTTCCAAATTTTACCAGTCGTCTTCCTTTTCCCGTTCTGATTTTTCAGCATCTCCTTCAACCTTGCGTTGCCACCGACGTCCGTATTTGTGGCCAGATGGATGAGGTGAGAAACCATTCCAATGCTCCCAGCTCTGGCAGCGCATTGCAAGGGCGTGTCGCCGTTGCTGTTGAGCGCGTACAGGAGCTGTGCGTCCTTGGCGTAGATCACGGTGGCGCTTTTCAAGAAGTTGGCACCGTCCCCACTGGACGCAACCACATGGAGGATGGAGTCGGCCGGCGGCCCAACGGCAGCCGACTCCCCCGTTGGACGACGAGCATTCGCAGTCGCAGGGGTACTGGTATCATCGATGTGGACGACCACCAACGGAGACGATGGTGCATCTTCATCTTGGCTGTTGAGAAGCTCATTTAGTTTCTCCCATTTGCCTCCGCGAGCGGCCATCAGCAGCTCGAGACGCAGCTTTTTCGCTTCGCCACTCGCGATCACCTCCAACCCCATCGTCCGAATGCACACCGATCAACAATAATATGTGTGTGTTGATTGGTAGCAGTAGCACCCGCTGCACTTGTTCTACGAGCATGCCTACGTATATATAGCCTTCTGGCTTGATTCGTCGTACGTGCGGCACTAGAGATCAATAGTACGCATACCTACTGCTCATTATTCTAACCAGGAATCGCACGCAATCAGGTGTGCATCCATGCGAAAGGTCGATCCAGGCAAAACATCGTATACGCCCACGGCAGAGAGCATCTTCACATGTGATTTCGGTTTTGTGAAGATGCTGATCTCTGGGTTCAGCCCTTGGACGGGCTAATGTTTGCCTGGATCAAGCTGGAGGAAAATTAATAAAACTAGGATAGTAGCCGCGCATTCATGTGGACATGTATGTTATAAGGCTGTATTTGAGAAACTTACAAGGATTAAGTATTAACCATATAGCATTTGCCAAGCTTTAGTAGTATTTTTCTTCATAAATTTATTTGTCGACTTTGCTTAAATAACTTTTTTAGATATTTGTTACCTTTATACTATGTAATATTTAATTCATCCATATAAGCAATTATTATTTTCTTCTTCATCATTTAAAAAGGAGGAAGACTTGGTTTGTTTAGAAAATATGTCTAACAAATTAAGTTTAAATTAAAAGTAAGGTGTTTTTTTAATTGAATGTTTTGGGGCTCTTTTTTTTAAGAAATCTTGAAAAACTATTATTGCTAATAATGTATACCATTAAGCAAGCCCTCCTTTTAATTGGTTCAAATTAACACAATTTGTTGTGTATATTTCCATATGGATCAATAAAGATGGATTAGATATACATATCCCAGATCTTGCTTCCAGGGGAGACGTGCACATGTACATACAACAGGAGGAGGGGATGAGTTTTGTTTCCGTTGAGATAGATCCAATGATTTCACCAATTTGAATTATCTATATTTATAAACATAATAATGACCCAAAGTAATGTAATTGTTTTACTTGTTAAATATCTACTTTCTAATTAAACTTCTTATTATTATAATCTTATTAATTAATTTTATGTGTTGCATATTGTTCTATTAAAAGCTATGTGTTGTTAAATAGATCATTAAAATACCTATATGATTTCCCCTATAAATGTGTTTTATCTTTTACTTATTAAATATAGTTAGTTTGGGTCTTGAATTATAAATTTTGTTGTAAATAATCTAATGATGTATGTGGATAAAATATTATCTATATGATTTAAATCATATAATTATTCAGAATTTATTATCATAAACTATATTTTTCATATAATACAGCATGATCAAAGAGGAGGAGGGGAGTAGGTATGGCGTATGTACGTGCACTGGCGTGCACTGGAGTGCACGTACACGACACGGATAGTCCCTGTGGGCCTTTTCTATTTGTTAGATTTTTTTATTAAGCTAAATCCAATAATAAAAAATAGTGGATCCACCGTATTTAAAGTAAATCGATGGTTAGATGTTTTTATTTTTTTATAGAATTGTTAGGATTTTTCTATAATTTATTAGAGTGTCACGTGACAGTTTAATTAGGAGCGTTTATAGGAGTCATACGTGGCGGTTTGAGACCGTTTGTAGAAAACTTAATGCACTTTTAGTATATAATAGATAAATGAAGCTTTAATTCCAGAAAGGTTTTCATGCTGCCTTAAATTTTGACAAGTTTTTTTCATGCTATTTGGTTGTCTGGAATGATTTTTTCGGACTAGTTTACGGATGCAAAATTTTCACGATAGGAGGTATGTATGAAATTTGAAGTTTGGTCCACGATCAATTGAGAAATACCATGTGCTATACAAATAAGCCATCAAAGAACTACACATAAATTTTAGGTACACACTACGTGCCATAAACAAAAGAACTGCCTTACAAAATTGGTTCACTCTATGCATTGGATACATATGCATATATATGGTATTTGTTGGCTCGAGCAATATATAAAGGCAAATTTTACTACGGAAACATCACGATTTTGTGATTTTAGCTCCTGGACACGATAAAAGTCAACCTTTGAGAGAAAACACTTTCAAAACGTGGATATTTGCTGTTGAACATCACACCTATTAGAATATTTATTTTCAGTTGAATAGGAGAGAGAAATAGTATAAATATAAGAAATACCCCTGGACCCACCTGTCATATCCTTCTACTTCCTTCTTTTTTTCCCCTTTCTCCATTGTGCATGCGTTAGGAGCAGAAGCCACACGGCCAAGCCAAGGGGCCCTTTGATGGCTGTTGCATGTGTGGCACAGTGGAGGCGGCGGGGGACGATGGGGCTAGGATTTCGACAACGATGGGTGGCAAGCTCCATGCGAAGTAGGCCAGGCGCGCTAGCTGCTGCGGCACCTAAGGGAGGAGAGAGAGGGGAGACCTCTTCTTGTTTAGCTTCTTCTTCTCTCTTTTCCCTCTTCTTTGCTGTGGCGGTGGTGGCCTCTGAGGGAGCTAGGGTTTCATTCATTTATGAGGAGGAGAGAAAAGGATGGCGGTCGGGGATGCACTGCAGCAGCTGTGCGAGGAGGCCTGCTGGTCATACACTGTCTTCTGGAAGGCCATCAGCGCCGCCGACCCCATGTAAGCCCAAGTGAATATTTGTGGCACAATAGAGAAAGAGTACGAGAGAAGTGAGGAAGAATAAGGATACGACAGGTGGGGCCAAGGGTATTTATGATATTTTACATAATTTTTCTCTCCTATTCAATCAGAAATGAATATTCTAATCGATGCAGTGTTTAGCAACAAATATCCATGTTTTGAGAGTGTGTTCCCGCCAAAACTTAACTTTTACTGTATCCAGGAGCTAAAACTATAATTAAAGTCACGATGTACTACAACAAAAATTGCTATATATAAAGTACCTAGAATACCATGGTGCCTGGACACCAATTCATGATACCCATATAAATTGGGGTATGTGAAGTTTAAAGTGAGTTTGAACTTTGCTTTCAATTTAATTAGTTCAATTATATATATACCGTGACTATATATGATGAAATAAATTCAAACCGAAATAACTCAAAATGAATTCGAGAAATTTTGGAGTTTGATACACATATAATGTATTTATTTATGGGTATGAGTATATAGATACATTAAACGTCGCAAATCTCAAAGCACACATCAATGGGTATTGATCATGACACCTGAGCACCATGGTGTACTAGTGATTGAAATTTCAGAACCACCACCCACTNCCCACCCCCCCCCCCCCCAAATCAAAATTTGTTCAAATAATATAAATTCCGTTCGTGCCCCCCCGGTGTAAATATGCAAAATAAAAATGCAAACCCAGCATGGTACCCCTTTTCAGCATTAAAATTATCTAGTTCAGTATACTTGTCTTTTTGCAATTTTTTTGGGTGCAAGTGTACCCATGTCCCTAACCCCTGGTTGTAATGCATTGTGGAAACATGGTTATTACAATTGTGGTGTTATATTTAAAATACCAGATCTAATTTAATTTAACTTAATTAGGTTTGACAGATTTTGTTGAGTTATCTCACACTTTTTTTCATTTTTGAAATGCAATAAACATGCATGTGTTGAATAATTAAAGCATGTGCTTGCAAATGAGACTCAAATAAAAGTAGTTAGCCGAGCACAAAAACTCTAAAATGATTTGCACCAGATAAGATTATTTTAATCCACCTCAATCCCAAACTGGAGAAATATTTAGTCCTGCAAGCTAGGCAATTCAGTCGTGGATGTTTTTATTGTGCCTTGCAGTGAATACGTTAGATCTAATGGATCAAATTCATCGAAACTATATTTGTAGCAGAGTATTAAGAAAGGTGGAAGGATTTCTTAAAAAAATAATGTCCTTACAAATCAACGGATAGCTAGATCTTAATATACTACCCATATACTAGTATATGGTTCATTCTTATCTATATGATATCCTATATAATTATAAAAAAAACTAAGCATACATTAAGTCACGTCACCCATAAAATAATAGCCATTGGATTATTCCCATGCTTCATCATGATCAATAAATATTAAATACTGACAGTTTCTTTATTAATTATTAGTTAACTCAATATTCATTGACCACGTAGTGTAAACCATCACAAGAAGTCATATCATTTTTTATGTGACACTCGAATGATGCTTTTACAGGCCCCCATAAGCTTGTTCATGTCTATACATTAAAATTTTATAATTACATTACACACACAAATAGCCTGCTGCAGGGTGTTTATTCTTTCATTCTTGCTCCCCAGCAACACGGGATGAGACGAGCAGAAAGATTGTTCCATGCATAGTGAAGTTCACATAGGTTTTTCTAAAGAAAGTTCACATCTCATCGAGCCCATTCCCTTTTCACCGAAGATTGGGTTCAATTGCACGTGACTGCCAAGGTTTTCCTGATCAAGCCCTAATTCTGATAAGATTTATTTCGGTCTAGCAAAAAGTATGCAAGGTATCGATACCTTATGATACTAAATCATTTTCGATCGTTGAATCTAGCTGGGTATCGTTAAATCCAACGATCGAAAACAATTTGGTACCCTGAGGTACTAGTACCTCAAGATATTTTTTGTTGGACCGAAGCGAATCTTAATTCTGATAGGTTGTTTTGATTGATAAAATTTGGCCGTTCGATCGTAATGTTCAGGATTTATTTGGTGTAAAGCTATATACGCACACATGACACATCCATCGTCTTTAGGATCGTCCACATATGAAACATGGAAGGGAAGCTATATCATATTCCAGTGTATATAGTACAACTTTAGGATGGATATGATGGGTTTTATTCATCTGCTAAAACATTTTTGTTCATGACACGTACGTCTTCGTGCTTTTTACTTTGATGCAAAAACACTTTGTTTCATACGCCCGGACATGTGGGAGTTCATCAGGAATTAATAATCCTCTGACCAATATTGTATATATATATACGCGGTCTGTAGCAAAGTAAAGTGAAATCGACAGGTTAATTTTCTTGACAGGAATTAAATGGCGAATGGATGGGGAAAGTAGGCGACAATCTGTAGATTGCGGACAAACGGAAGCACACGTTTACAGTGACATCAGAATTTCATGTGCTTTCTTTTTTGATTCGATCGAAAGGACGATCAAATTAACCCATTCTTCCCTGCTCGCTCGAGGCACGTAAGATAGCAGCTACTTTAATTTATTCTTTCTTTCGGGAATGTATAGGGATAATTAAGCTTGAGGGTCATATCTTATTCTATTCCTGCTTTACAGTTCCAGTTCCCTTCCAGCTCGATCTATATATGCACGGATGGTACATATACTGTGTGTGCAGCTTTTCCTTTTGGTACAGGCAACATGACGACTCCAAGTATCCGCGCCAACAGCAATACATTGAAAGTCACCTACATTTATTCTAGGGTTAATTTGATCCATGCAATTACAAAGATGCTGTATTTAACACCATTACTATTCGTAAAATCGGGTGGATGTCACTGCAATCTTTTAAAATTAAAACCGTGTCACTCCGTCAAAATTTTTGTCATCTCTATCACATCGTTGTCTTCATCCCGTCCCCCTCCCTATCCCTCAACCGCCACCTCCCTCATCGCTGGCCCCAGTATCCTGCCTCGCTGATGATCTTCTTCTTCCCTGTCCCTCGCGCCTCCCTCCCGCCGCTCCCTGTCGTCTACCACCACATGATCTCCTCAGTCCCCATCCCTCGCGCCTCCCTCTCCTTGCTCCTTGTCGTCTACCGCCGCTTCGCCACCCTCCGTTCCCGTCTCTCATCAGTGGGGATGTTGGCTGAGCCACTGGTCATGGTGGAGGGGAGGAAGTGAAGTGGATTAGGCAATGGCGGACTCCGCGAGCTCCATGCATCGAGATGAGGATGTGGAGATAAATCTGGTGGCGGCGAGCTCATGGATATGGCAGTGGTACTCCCGCACAAGCTCGACGGCCTCCACCTCAGCCTCGCCAAGCTGCACGCACAGTCGCTCCTCAGCCTCCACCACCATGTCTGCATGCCGCCACCATCCTCCTCGTGTCGCTGCCATCCTTGCTTTCCTTCCGCGGCCCTCCTTGCGCCTCCATGCGCCGACACCACCACCCTCCCCGTGTAGCCATCGCCATCCCGGCTCCTCCACGCGCCGCCGCTGCTCTCAGCCTCCTTCTCCCCGTCCTTCTCCATGCGCCGACGATCTTGCGAGGAGCTCCGAGGAGGAGTAGCAGGCACAGTGGTGGTCCAGCTAGGAGCTCCGGCGAGGAGCAGCAGGCGCGGCCGGCCGGCGGGGAAGAATGAGAAGAAATGAAAAGAAGGGAGGAAGAAGGAGAGGAGAAAATAAGAGAAGGAAGGAGGAGAGCACGATGGCAGTGGCACAGATGCAATTTTAGAAAAATTCAGTGACACCTAGTCCGATATTGCGAATAGTAATGATATGTTTCTAATATATAAAATTTGTAATGGCATGGATTAAATTAACCCTTTATTCCAAACTAGAAAGGTAGCCCGCGCATATGCGCAAGCATCTTATTTTGATGTTTTATAAATATATATTGTTGCAACTTGCAACAATAGAGTTGCTTCAAATGAAATTTTTTTGTAAATTAATACAATAAGTATTTGTTCTTGTTAATACATGAAGTTGACGCATAGCATAATACTAATTTTACATTTTCATCCCCGCTACCACTACTCTACATGCTACAAATTTATGGGTACGCATAGCACCTATCTTACCACCATAACCGCAACCACTTCTAGGACACTTGGATTCAGCAACTCGTCTGAGCAACTCCCTCATTCTTCATGGACAAGCTTCCCAAACGGCTAAACGGTGTATTTCATGCAAAACTTTATATTCTTTGTTTTCATATTCTCCTTGCTGTAATGTCAAAAATATATTTACATATTTTCTTATGGGGTATCTAGGTCTAAAAATGATTGGTTTTATTTGGGGTCTATGATTTATTTTGATTAATTTGCATTGCCAAAATGACAAAGTTTTTTATAATAAAAAGTTGGATAATTCTATTTTTATGTTTACCAGGCTACGAGCTAGCTTCATACTTAGTCTTTGATGCTACTGTAAGAGAAGCATTACACTATACACACTACTAGAATTAGTAGCCAAGGGTATTTGTTCCGACGTAATGCCTATAAAATAACTAGCTGCTCGTACGGATATGGTATGTGGACATGGACATGCTCCATTAGTTATGTCTGATCAGAGAAAGGGAGAGTTCATGGACGTGCTCCATTAGTTGTTGTCTTGCCTGATCAGGTAAAAAGTGGAAATGCTGGAAAACGAGAGAAGGGAAAGGGGAATTACTAACGTGTCGATCGCTCTGTCCATGTAACCTCACGTGGAGATGGGATGGACCGCATATCTCCAGTGTGGCATTTCGTCGCACTACTACAGAAAGCGTTTTTCTGTACGAGGGGGCTATAGGTTGCATGCGGGCGACTTGTGGCCGCGCTTACAAAAATCGCTCATCCCCCGAGACGGGTCAAACAGCTGCATGTGAAGATGCATTATCGCATGCGGCTGCTTAAGACAGCCGTATGCGATAATAAGCCTATTTTCGCATGCGGTCGTTTTAAGGGACCGTATGCATTATCGCATCCGACAAGCGTGGCACCCAGGCCGCGTTGAGCAGGATGTTGGACGTCTTGATGTCACGATGGATCACCGGCCGCGTAGGGTGGGTGTGCAGGTACTCGATGGCCCGAGAAACGCCTAACAGTATCTCCAAGCGCATACTCCAAGACGTCGTCATTCGGAAGCGGAACTCTGTATGTTCGATCAAGGCGCCGGGTTATATCGATGTAGCCGATGATGGGGAAGACGAGGAGGTAGGAGTCGATCCTGCTCTGAACATCTCTGAATTTCTCAGCCTGTCGACCTGCCATTACCAACCGGTGCATCGCGCCCTTCTCCTGGCAAGACATCACAAGCTCGTGGGCTTCCCGGAGCGTATCGTCGAGCCCGACCAGCGGCCGTCGGATCTCCGGCCGCCGCATCATCTCCGGGTCCTGCAAGTGCGGCAGCAGCTCGGCGATCATGAGGACTCGAAGGGCGAGCTGCTCGCACTCCTTCTTGTTCTGCCGAGCCGTCACAGCCGCCTGCATGATCATGGAGATTAGCCCGCCGACGTCCACGCTAACCAGCTGCGCCACCGTCGCGGCCTGCCCCAGCCCGCCCCACAGCGCCATGGCAATCACCAAGCTCGAAAGGATTCGTTTTTTCTGCTTGTTGCTAGCTGGTAACAAGAATAAACACGGTAAAGGGATTAGGGGCGAAAGAAGAGGGCAGAGGCTGATAACGCGGGAATACTGGGTCATAGATGGTTAAGTTTTCTCCGCGTGTGAGAAGTTTCTCTATGTCAATCCTTATAACCAAGAATATTCGGCGATTTCGGTCGGAACCGGGAAGTACTCCCTACATCTAAACATCAAAGTACTGGACATAAGCGAGTGATAATTAGGCCAAGAAAAGTACTGTGCATGTATGTTGTTTGCCCAAATATAGTGGATTCTCCGTGCAAACAACTAGTCAATAGTCTCACGGCCCAAATCACTGTTTTCTTTTTTCTATTTATTTTTCTTTTTAATTTGTATCTGAATATACATGAATCCGTTTCTAAAAAAATAAAGTTTAAAATATATTTTCACGTAAATGTTCTCTTAAGTTAGATTTAAAAACTGCACTTGTGAACACGTCTAATTTAAAATTAGACTTTATATCGGAAACTCTTTTTTTTAAAAGAAAATATCAGCAAATCTCTTTTTAGATATTTTGTGCATAGAAAGTTTAGAGATAAAAAATTTATATGTGTAAACTTTACTTGTATAAACTTTATATGTATAAAGTTTACTTGCATAAATTTTATATGTATAAATTTATGTGTAGAAAGTTATGTTTAAATTAGAAATATATATAATGGGTTAGAAATATGCATGTGGGCTTTTTTTAAAAGAAAGAGTATGTTTTTCCTCAAATACGTGCGTCCAAAAAGAAAAAGATTGTCTAGGGGTTATTTTTGGAGATAGCCCGTGTGCCTGGCTTGCTTGGGCTCGAATTCAAATATCTGAAACAAAATACTAAAAGGTTACGTGGACTCGGAATGGCTCGACGGGTTTTGCCGGGATGCATCACGCGACCCGATCACTCCATGTGCGCGTGTGAAACACGGATGAAACGCGAATGGGCACGTGTTGTTTTTTTATTGACTCCGATCACTCTTCTCCTGCGTAAGCAATCACTCGCGCATTAGAGACATCCCCATCTATTCGATTTTCCCTCATTAAACAGTCAAAAATTACCTTTTTTTTAATCAAATCTACCCTTACACTAGTTCTACTATAAAAATATGAGGTGTAGTAAAATCAATTGCAGTGCGTTAGATTAACACAAACCGACGGTCCATATCTAACCAAGGTACCTTAGAAAGAGAGGCAAAGAACTTGGAACCACAATAAGTCCAGTGTATTCCATCAAAGCCATTTTGATGATAAAAAAGAAGACGATTAACCTTCCTCTCCGTCACTCTCTAGCCGTGTGTGAGACGCGTGATCCCCGCAGGATTACGCTGCTCTGTGAGCTAGCAGGTCAGGATGAGGAGCGCTCCTGGCGACAGCAGATGGTCTTCTTTTTGCACCACGGATCCACGGCGGAGGGAGTTGGAAGGAGAGGGATTCTAGTCATCCGGCTGGATTTCTAACTATTTATTGCATGTTAATTATTATTTTTTAGAAATTTTTTGACAAGATGCATTAATATAAAATATATCACTGCAGAAACGTGGAAGCTTAAATGCAACATTATACATATTTTAATTTCTTATTTTGTTATAACTCGTAGAAGTTAAATTTAAATTGTTATGTTTATGGAGTGATATACATAGAGTAGAGTTTAGTATAAAAATACAATTTATAACTAATTAAAATTTGAAATTAAAAAATAAGAGAATTAAAAACAAAGGTTAGAGTCCATAAAAAACAATTTATAAATAAAATTTGAAAATTAAAAAACTGGGATTGAAATAAAAGTTTAGAATCCATATAGAAATACAATTTAGAAATAACAAAAATTCGAAATTAAAAACTAAGAAATATTGGAAGTAGCTGGTCTAAGTCTATATAGAAATTTAGAACTAACTAAAACTTGGTATAAAAATAATACAATTAAAAATTAAAAATAGAGTTTAGAGTCCATATAGAAATATAATACAAATTACTAAATTTGAAATTATAAAATAAGAAATATTAGAACAAGAATCTAGAGTCCATATAGGAATAAAATTTATAAATAATTAAAATTTGAAATAAAAAATAAGATATATTGAAATAAGAGTTTAGAGTTCATATATAAATACAATTTACAAATAACATAAATTCGGATTTAAAAAATAAGGAATATTGAAAGAAGAGGCTAGAGTCCATATACGAATACGATTTAAAAATAACTAAAATTAAAAATTAAAAATAATAAATATTAGAAGAGAAGTCTAGAGTCCATATATGAATACGATTTAGAAATAACTAAAATTCAAAATTTAAAAAATATTGAAAGAAGAGTATAGGATCCATATAGGAATAAAATTAGTAAATAACAGAAATTTAGAATTAAAAAAAATATTAGAAGTAGAGCTTAGAGTCTATATCGAAATACAATTTAGAAATAACTAAAATTTAGAATTAAAAAATAATTAATAACTATCACACATATACAATTATACATTGATTGGTTAGTTTGATCAAGTTAGTACATAATTTAGAATTATATTGCCATTTTAATATATTTTAATAAAAATATATGAAAATATATATGTTATTATGTGAGAAAAAATATAACGATGCTAACCGCGTAATATGCATAGGCCGATATGGGTTGGACAATGAGTTTTATGTCTCGGGTCAGGCATGTTCTTATTATGCCCGAACGGACCCAGCCCATTATCAATCATAGCTGCGAAATACCAGGAAGATATGAACAATGGTGCGTAATAGATGGTTGCGGTCTTGCAGTTGCAGACACATCAAGCTAGGTGGTTTTACTACCATTAGCACAAAAAGATATCAATAATCAAGTTTTAAGAGATTAGAAGAGCCTCCCTGTATATATTTCAAACCTGTCCTGTTGACAGGCATCAAAACATTGAAGTCCTTTAGCACCTTCTGAGCATGTGAACATCAGTCCACGTCGGCTGCGGTGTTGCACCTGTGTCTTCTGCGACTCCGGCCGTCCAACCATTTCCAGCCTCTGCATTTCCCCTTATGTATGTGTTGTTCCTCGTCAGTTAGTCAGTTTGTAATAATTCTAACCACACACATTCACGAAATTTTCTTTAACTGCACTGCATTTCTACTTTTTCATGTGTTGTTCCACGTCACTTATTTAGTTTGTAGCAATTCTATCCAAACACTTCCAGAAAATTTCCTTTCGCTGTGTTAGCCTCTGCATTTTCCCTTGTTCATGCGTTGTTTCACGTCAGTTACTTAGTTTGTAGGAATTCTACCCACACATTTTCAGGTTTTTTTCTTTCACCGTGTTAGCCTCTGCATTTTCCCTTATCCATGCGTTGTTCCACATCAATTACTCAGTTTGTAACAATTTACCCACACACTTTCAAGAAATTTTCTTTCACTATGTTAGCCTCTGCATTTCTCCTTATCCATGCGCTGTTCCGTGTCTATTATTTAGTTTGTAGCAATTCTACCCACACACTTCCAGGAAATTTTCTTTCACCGCGTCAGCCTCTGCATTTTCCCTTGTCCATGCATTGTTCCGTGTCAGTTACTCAGTTTGTAACAATTCTATCCACGAAATTTTCTTTCACCGTGTTAGCCTCTGCATTTTCCCTTGTCCATGTGTTGTTCCGCGTCAATTACTTAGTTGTAGCAATTCTACCCATATACTTCCAGGAAATTTTCTTTCATCATGTGAGCCTCTGCATTTCTCTTTATCCATGCGTTATTCCGCGTCAGTTACTCAGTTTGTAGCAATTCTACCCACACACTTCCAGGAAATTTTCTTTCACCGTGTTTGCCTCTATATTTTCCCTTGTCCATGTGTTGTTCCACATCAGTTACTCAGTTTGTAACAATTCTACCCACACACTTTCAGGAAATTTTCTTTCACCGCATTAGCCTCTGTATTTTCCCTTATCCATGCGTTGTTCCGCGTCAATTACTCAGTTTGTAACAATTCTACCCACACACTTTCAGGAAATTTTCATTCACCGTGTTAGCCTCTGCATTTCCTCTTACCCAGGCACCGTTCCGTGTCAGTTACTCAGTTTGTAGCAATTCTACACACACACTTTCAGGAAATTTTGTTTCACCATGTTATCCTCTGCATTTTCTCTTGTCCATGCATTGTTCTGCGTCAGTTACTCAGTTTGTAACAATTCTACCTGTTGGAGATTTTTAATTACAGGATCTTATTACTTTAGCCTATAAACAATCACCTCTCTAATTGCAAAAAATTCACTGACCTGTGTTGAAGCCATTGGAGTTAATTCCACTGATTTACTTCTTGTTATTCTTCTTCTGCCTCTTTCTACTTTTCTTCTTCTCTGTTACAAAAGAAAACACACACGGAGAAGACCTCACCAACCCCTTCCAGTGTCTAACCGATTGGGCAATTCGCTTAGGGTTTAGGGTTAGAGAGAGATTGCTCGGGCGTCCCCTCTGTCTCTCCTCCTCTTTCTTTTATAAGCAACACTGGTGGGGCTCGGGGGTGGATCTCTAGATTAGAAAATAAATTCGTTTTTGTACCGATCACACAAAAACAAATTATCTCTTATTTTATTTCTTTCTTGTTAGGATAACAAAACCTGATAGGATTTCAATCTTATCCTAACTAACAGACATTAGCCGATAAATTAACCAACATTCTCGCCTTGATATTAAGACTAACTGACAAGTCTACTAAAAAAATAGCTCCCCAAGGCAATGTGTCACAACAACATTAAGCATCACTGAGACAACAAGACCTACAGTTTACTATAGTACTCAAATAAACTCAACCTTAACTTAGAAGGTGTTGATTGATAATTTAAGTCCCCCTCATTCAAGATCTTAGTCAAGGCTCTAATTTACACATGTACTGGCCAGAACATATCTTAATTAAGCTTAACTTATGAGCCTTTATAGTATGGATCCATGAGCAAATGCTCAGCTTAATAATTCTATCCTAGGACATTTCTTTCACAACCATATTGATATGTTAGGCAGAATAAAAACACAACATATTGTTACTAGAATAGAAAACTGTGTTTTATCAATGCACAAATTTAACACGGTATAATTATGAGTGGTTTATGAGCGCTATTTACCACTCTTAGTTCCGGGAAATATTCTTAAACATATGATTAATCATAACATGCTTCAAAATCTAACTGCATCGTCGACTATGCAGTAAGAGATTATTTTGGAGCTTTTCCATGGTTATTGCTCCCCTATGTGTGGACACAGCTTAATCTGAACAAACTTAATGATCTTTATGAATGTCCACACATCTCACAAAACAAGTGTCTAAATGACACTAAACTTTAGAGACCATTAGACTTTAAAATATGAGCATGTTACTTAAAGTTGTCTCGCAAATAAAGCAAAACATTCTTAATACCAGCGGTCTAGTCTAGATTTATTTAAATACTGCCAAGATTCCTAGTAAATAATATATGTCAAATTTGTATGCATCCAGATTTGAAATAATAGCAAATTAAGTCAGCTCAATCATAAATAATTTATTTTTAATTTTTGATTGAATGACTCTAACTTAATTTTATAGAACTATTTCTTTAACTTTATGTCAATATATGACTTACAGAAAAAAAAAACATGCCCAGTACTCCTTTAGACCAAAATTTGATGACAAAATTTTCTTTAACTTCTAACAACAATATGCTTTGCTTGCTAATAAAAAATGTCATCAACATAGAGTACCAGTGAATGAATTTTCCCACATTTAGTTTTCATACAGTTGTCCACTTCACTTGAATAGTTCGAAATTTCCATTAGAGACTGGCTTAAAATTTATCAACTCATTTAAATGGCTTGCTATTTTGACTCATTTAGAAACTTCTACTAAATTTTTTTTGACTCATCGATCTCAATTAATCTTATATGGTCTGAAAACCATTTGGATGATTTTTAATAGCTTACGAGGTGAGCAAGCTTCATATAATGTTTGCCACCACAGTGCAATCTTACAACTTCATTTGATTTCTAGCATTAGTTTCTTTAAATTTCTTTAAGGAAATCGGAGGTCGCATGGGTAAACATGGCCATAAGTAATCACTCGCCATAGCGATCACTTATTGGCTAGTCTCTTTAACTTAGTGAGGTAAACATAGCCATAAGTAATCACTTGCAAATTAAACAACATCATTAAAGTCTAAGGGAAAGTATATCTCTATCTTATGAGACGTTCCAATCTCCCTTAGAAATGTGGCATAAACGATAATGATACAATTTCAATGACGTCTCACTTTAATCATTACAGGCATTGATAATAATTGTATAATCATTCAAAGAGACCAAATATATCTTTGTTGTGCATGAAAGCAAGAACAATCACTTTATTATCACACTTAATATAATATGTTCTCTTTGGAAGAATGACGGACATAACCCGTTTCTCACATAATTACTTTAACTAATTAAACTAATAATGTTTCTCTTTAATAGAGGGAACAAATAAGATATTATATTAATTGTAGTTGCTGGAGAGGCTAAGTGTGAGGTCTCCAACGGTCCTCACTTTTTATCTTCAGTCCATCAGCTACTCTGAGTGTTCACTCCCCCTTTTTGTTGCCATTTGGACGGTACGGGGTCCTTGTAATGAGTTAGAAACGTGCACAATGGCATTGAGTCAAAAACTCAAGTATTATGGGAAAATTCACCATAAGGGATTTACTAAATTTAATTTTATTTGTACCTTGCTTAGCTAACCACACTTGGAAGCGTGGACAATTTCTCTGCCAATGTCCATCTGACTTACAGAAGTTGCATTAAGGACTTGTATTTGAAGGAATAGCTGAAGTAGAGGCCTTACTCCCTCTTTGCTTCTGAGAGTTGTTTGGCTTGCTCTTAGAGGATTCCCCTTGATAGATCTTCTTGCCTTTCTCATTGGCATTAGCGAGGTTGAGCTGGTCTTTAATGTTTTGCTTTTCAGCTTTCTGGTGCTCTTCCTCTTCCACTAAGTATGAGATCAATTTCTATATGGTCCATTTCTCTTTTTGAGTATTATAATTTATAATTTCTTTTGAAAAGACCATAGTTAGGACCAAGATAGCTCATGATGAAGTGCACTAAAAATCCATCAGATATTTCTATATCATAGGATTTAAGCTGATATGCCATATGAGTCATCTCAAGGATGTGCTTTCTTATACTATCTTTGCCATCGAAATGGCTAGTTATCATCTTATTTATCAACGTATTGGCATAAGTCTTAGATGCGGATTTGAAATTTTATTCAATGTTTGCCAAATACGTCTTAGCATTGTTGGAATCAACGATTCCTCCATTGATTTCTTGAGAGATGACATTCTTGACATATATTAAGCACATTTTGTGGACTTCTCCTAGTCGGCTAACTTTTTATCGTAAGCCCACTTGAGATTATCATAATCTTCCTTAATTATATTGAGTTCCTTAGCCGGTTGAGGTTCCTTAGGAGGATCCTCTCTTATAGCTAAGTCAAAATCCAACATGGCTAAGTTGATAAGCACATTATTTCCCCACTCAGTGTAATTTGACCCATCAAGAGGTTGAATAATCTTAAGTTGTCTTGTCACTGAAATTTAATTAAACATTAGTAATGTATGCAACTAATTTACATTGGCTTAATTAATCGCATACGAATAAACTTAAATTTTCATAATCAAAACACCATAGGGTAGAAAAGATCATGAATTACAGAAATTAATTTCTTAATCATATCACCGTTGGGCAGAAAATAATCAAGGAATAATATTATCATAAATACTAAATTTAAAATCCTAAATCAAATTACCATAAGGTAGACATGATATAGGAAATAATAGAGTAAGCTACGTTTAAAATCCTAAATCAAATCACTGTAAGGTAGAGATGATATAGGAAATGATGCCATTAGTAATGACATAAAATTAAGATCCTTAGCCACATCACTATTGGGCAGAAATGGTAAAGGAATTAAGCTTATTGACAAATTAAATTCTTAATCACATCACCATAAGGTAGAAGTGAATAATGCACTAATGGCATGAATTAGAAATCCTAAGTCATAATATCGTTAAGGTCAAAATGACAAAGACATAATAAAGACATTTAAATTTTCCTCAATTATATCACCGTTGGGTAGAAAATAATTAAGAAAATAATAATTTTAATGGAATCATAATAACATTCGTTTAATATAATTCCATATTTAAATAAACACTAGTTGAATTTTCGTTGGTTCTATTCAACTAGAAATAATAATCTTAATCTTAGTGAAATTTGTCATGAAATTATAATAATGTAGGTCAAAATAACTTCATATCTTTATGTTTTGGTTAAATTTCTCGTTGGTTCCATTCAACCAGAAAAGCTAAGGAATAATAACAAAATTAAATTTTCCTTAATTACATCACCATTGGAAATAACCAAGGAAAATAATAATCTTTAATAAATTTAGACATGAAAATATTTCATATCTAAATATTTTCTAGTTAAATTTTCATTTAACCAGAAATAATAATCTTATTGATTTGACATGAAATCATATTAACGTTGGTCAAATATAAAATCACATCATTAATTTATTTCTGACTAAATTTCCCGTTGGTTCCATTTAATTAGAAATAATTTACTCAATGACCAAAAATAAATTTTCAATAATTTAGTTAGCTAAAGGAATGCAAAAAACAATATATGACATTGATTTAAGCATTAAGATTTGTGGGCTTAAATTTAAATTATCAATTTTGGCCCATCTTCCCGAAGCCGGCCCAAAAATCAGGCCGACCCGTCTTACACACGTGAGTGCGCAAGTGCCGCGTGGCCCAGCCATTTCCGGAGTCAGGCCAAGAAAACGGAGACGGCCCGTTTTGCGCGAGCGTGCGAGGGCGAGCAACGAGCAGCGCGCGGCCCATCTTACCTAAACCAGCCCAAAATCGGGCCGGCCTAGCTTACACGCGCGAGCGCATGGGGTGAGCGGCACGCGGAGAGGTGGCCCGACGTGCGAACGGCCCGACGTGGGGACGATCTGAGCCATCCGATCTTATGGACGACTCGGATTCGTCCCGTGCCACTAAAATCGCTGGCCGGTGTGGAGTACGGTGAAAACCCTAAACCTAATCTTTCATTTCCCCTTTCTCTCCCGATCCCTTTCTCCCGACGATGGCACGAGAGCGAACGGTGGCAATGACGGCGACGGCGGTCCGGCGAGGTGGGGCACGCGTGCGACGACGAGCGCCGAGTGGCTCCATCTGTGCCGGCTGGGAGGCATGCCTTTTGGGGATTCGGGAATTAGGGTTCTTCGATTTGGGGATTTTTGGCCGATTGAATCCGGATTAGGGTTTCTCAACCGTAGCTTAATTCCCTCTTCCCTTAAATTTCTTAATCTTTACTGCTAAGAATAAGATTAAAACTTAAAACTTGAATTTAAACAATCTAAACAGTAGAAGCTTAAACCCTTAATTAATCTAATATAAATACAACTGAACAATTATTAATTCTTCAATAATTTTGCTTCTTCTACTGTTAACCGAGACCAATTAACAGTATAATAGGGCTTAATCAACAATTAAAGGTGTAAGAACAGTAGTCTTAAAGCAAGCCAAATAGATTAAAGGGATTAATCTACTCTAATTAACTCAAAATTTGCATCATGCTGAATCAATCTTAAAATTTATAAAGATGGCTTCTAATCACAGGGATGATGTGATTATGAGGGATTGAATGAGCTAAAGATCAGCTCTGATACCACAATGTTGGAGATTCTTAATTACAGGATCTTATTACTTTAGCTTATAAACAATCACCTCTCTAATTGCAAATAATTCACTGACCTATTTTTAAAGCCATTGGAGTTGATTCCTCTGTTTTACTTCTTTTGATCATCTTTCTACTTTTCTTCCTCTCTGTTACAAAAGAAAAACACACACAAAGAAGACCTCGCCAACCTCTTCCAGTGTCTAACCGATCGGGCAATTCGCTTAGGGTTTAGGGTTAGAGAGAGATAGCTCGGGCGTCCCCTCTGTCTCTCCTCTTTCTTTTATAAGCGACACTGGTGGGGCTCAGGGGTGGATCTCTAGATTAGAAAATAAATTCATTTTTGTACCGATCAAAAAAACTCTTATTTTATTTCCTTCTTGTTAGGATAACAAAACCCGGTAGGATTTCAATCTTATCCTAACTAACCGACATTAGCCGATAAATCAACTAACACTACCCACACACTTTCAGGAAATGAAGAAGACTACGCTATAAGCCCCACCCCGTGGGTTTATGGAGCAGACAAAGGGAAGGCTAAAGTAGAGTTGAGGTGATCACCGCGAAACACCCTGGAACGTGGATCGGAGGGAATATATGTGTGACCAAGGACATGTTGCGCGTCAAGCCGTCATGAACTCGTCGGTTTGAGAATGCTGGAAGGCCGGAAGGGGCAAGGAAATCAAGGATCGAAAACGGAAGATGAGAAGGGATCAATGGAGGGGAATTTACCGCCGTGAGCGTTCATTCCGCCTCAGTGCCTCACGCGGGGTGGAAACCCGCGCGTCTCTCCTGTGCAGACTTGCGGCGCGGCATTTCATCGAACATCTGGAGCGCAGGCCAACATGCGCTCCACCCGGACGCGGACGATGAAGGCCCCACGGCAATTCCGACGTCGCTTTCCACAGTAGCAGTCTGGAAGGTGGTGTTGATACGGCAGGCGGAGCTCGCTGGCACATACGTCACCGGACACCCAACAGACCCAAGTCGCCAACGACGGCGACAGAAAGGCCAAACTGCCATGGATGAATAGAATCAATAACGAGAGGAGTTTTGAGCTCTTGCCTCTTGAGCGCGTCAATTACAAGAAGGCCGGCCTGAGTCCGTTTCGCCAGGCAAAGGGATGTGAATCCTTCTCGTGGGCTTGTGGCCCATCAGCAGATTCTCGTGGGCTCATCTCGCCAACCCAACTGATAGGAGCATAGGCCGAAGGTGTAGCCTTAAATTTGCTTGGCTTCGTGGGATTTTTTTTTTCTGAAAACAGGATAATAAACAGATAAGCATCTTTACATTGTATGTATACTCTAATATCACCACCGTTGATGTAGAGGCCGGGTTTTATAAACTATCATTATCTAAAAAATATACACTATAAAATACGTTCACATATCCAGCAACTAACTTGCATCGTATCGTACCAGAGCTATTTTTACATTGGAATTTGGAGGTACCAATGATGTCACAATCAAATGACCACATTCTGAACATGCATACATAATCAAACAGAATACGATTTGTTCTGAAGTTGTAACAACAGCCCTTCCCAAGCAACAAAAACACAGTTTGCTCTCCAGGCTTGGTTCTAAAAGTAGCAACAGCAGATAGGAATCAGCAAGTTTAATAATATAGTAAACTACTAGCTTCAAAAATTAAAACATCACTTATATAGCAAACCTAATAGCCCATTTAGTAATAAAAATATATTATAAAATTAATACCTAATTTACCCATATTTTTTACATAATTTATGAGAGCTTGTGCTGTAGCTGGCTATATAAATATGTAGTCTGCTTTTCTTCTTTTTTCTTCACATGAGTATAAATCTGAGATGTGGCACCTTGTACGGTCCACTTACTGTCATTTTATTATACTGGCATTTTATTATACTGGCTCTAAGCTATTTCTAATTAATTAAGTATCGACAACCGATGCATCACCAGCTACCACGGGCGAGCGCCGCCTGGGGGTTGGCCACGACTTCCGAAATGGCCGGCCTGTCCTTTCCTTCCAGCTGCACGCAGCGCACTGCCGTGTGCGCTACAAATTTCAGTGCCTCAAAATTATGATGGCCTAGACTCTCTTTCGGACGCTCGTCCAGCACCTTGCGCAGCTCCCCCGCCTCGATGAGTGGCACCGTGGCCTCAACCAAGATGGTGGGTATACCGCCGGCGTTCGCCGTCCAATCAAACGCCGTGTGCATGTCCTCCTCCTTCCGATTAAAAACTGCCCTTTTTCGTGTAATCACCTCTAGCATCGTGACGCCGAAGCTGTACACGTCGATCGTTGGCTTCACAACACATGTCATACAGTACTCCGAGTCCATGTATCCGAACGTGCCATAGACACGATTGGGCGGATCACCACCGTTCGTCTCGTCCCAGATGAGCGACATGCCAAAGTCCAACAAGCGCGGTTCCCAGGCGGCGTCGAGGAGGATGTTGGACGGCTTGATGTCGCGGTGGATCACCGGCCACTGGGCGTAGCAGTGCAGGTATTCGATGGCCCGCCCCACGCTGATCAGTGTATTGATGCGCATCTTCCAAGACGCTCTCAGCGGTGAGGAAGAGAATGACGGCTCATGCAGGTGGTCGTGAAGTGAGCCGTTCCTCAAGTACTCGTAGACAAAAATGTGCTCGACCAGGTTACCTGCACTGCTACGAATTTAGATTTACAAAGTATAGTGTCTTATATTAGAAGATGAATTTTTATGCAAGAATATCCCCTCGTTTCTCTAAATAGTTATTTTATAACACAGCTCGTATGATTGTCGAACAAGCACGATCGGCGAAAGAACTTGTATGATTGGCTCTTTTATCTTCTCCGCCACCGCCACCTCTCAATCCCAATCAACTGCCTATCTGCGCCTCGCTGGCCATGCCTACATCACTGAAAGAGCTACTTCCTCTATTTCAATATAAATACAACCTAATATAGATATGATTTATTCTAGAATTATGAATTTGAACGAACAGCTGTATTTGATATGTCATATCTGTATTATGTTACATTTATATTAAGACGAAAGGAGTATGTCTCACTGTCACATCATTCTCAGACGCGGCCATTAAGTTAGTATTGGGTACTGTAAAAGCACCGCCGGTTTCAATCGTCCTCTTTTAATACCATCCGATGGTAAGGGCTCGAACTTGTACCCTGCAGGCTGAGCATGAGCAGCATCGCAGCAACTAAAGCAAGAGGACGGCTGCTGCAGTCTGCAGAGAAAAGCTCGAGCTTGTAACCCTTCTAGTGGCTCAGAGGTAGTAAGTAACTGCTATTCGTTGCCTGCCTGTTGGTTCCTGCAACTTCAAAAAAACATTGCTACAGTAGATTTGAAGGATCTTACTGTAATTATCTCGATCCCTCGGCATAGCCAATCTAATCAACAACGTCATTGCTCTGAACATGCATATATAATACAGTAAAACAGAATACGATCTATTCAGAACTTGTAACAACAACCACCCTTCGAGTGGTTTACAGAGTCCGTACCCCCTGTGCTGCTTTACAGAGTTGCTTCGAGTTCGAGCAGAGACAGGATGTAGTACCAGATATATATGTCATATCCTTTATCGTATAAGGCTGCACATATCTATATATCAGATCGATAAGAATACCGTGCAAGAGATCATTGATTGGCATCACCGGCGCCGGCCGTGCTACCCATCGCACCGGGCGAGCTCAAGCGCTGCCTCAAGGTTGGCCACGACTTCGGAAATGGCCGGCCGGTCCTCCCCCCGCAGCCGCACGCAGCGCTCTGCCGTCTGCGCCACCAGGTCCGCCGCCTCCAGCTGCCTCGCCGTTGGCTCCGGCGTCGGGCGCCTCTCCAACACCTTCCACACCTCCCCTACCTCGATGAATGGCAGTGTGACTTCAGCCAAGACGGCGGGGATACCGTTCGGATCCTCCCAACAGTTAAACACCTTCTGCATGTCCTCCTCTTGATAAAAAAGTGCCCTCATCCCCATCAACACCTCCAGCATCACGACGCCGAAGCTGTACACGTCGATCGTCGGCTTCGCAATCACTGTCGTGACGCACTCCCGGTCGATGTATCCGAACATAAACAGCATCAGGCCAAACACTTCTCGTCGAGTGATCACAGCGGACCGACGCGCCGAAGTCAGCCAAGCGTGGTGCCCAAGTGGCGTCGAATAGGATATTTCACGTCCAATGGGTTAGCGGCGCAGAGCGGTGGCTGTGACCAGCTTCCCCTCATCAGGTGCCTGAGATGTGGTGGAGCTGTTCTCCTGTTCACTTCCTTCTAGGCCGGGTAGCTCAGGCAGGAGGTTCTATAGGTGTGAGAATCAAAGTGTAAGTTGAAGTTGTTTTTTGTGTTTGATACAATTGCAGCTTGGGATCCAAGGTCCTTATTCGTGTCTATGTTTTGTGTTTTGAAGAATGATCCTGGTGCTTGTTCTTTCTGAAAATGGGAGGAGCATTACATCAAGTTCCTCAACTCTGGCCAGGGTCTTCAAGCAAGTGTTGCAGATAATCCTCCAGCAGCATTTGCTAATCGGTGGCCGGATGAGGTCGGGCGGATGTTGGAGGAGATTGAATCACAGCTCAAGTTGCTAATGACTATCTGCGTGGGCATTCTCGTCGTGTTGTTTGCTGGCTGGATGAGCAAATGATCCCTGTCTTTGCTAATTGTTCAATATTAGATATGTTTATCAGTCCTGAGTAAGATGATTTTGGATGTTTTTGGTTGTAATAGGAAATGTATCATCTGTTTGACATAGTTTGCCCTCCTAATATGAATAATATGTTGTAATTGAGGCGCTATTAGATCAATATTAGATATGTTCTTCAATTTTTTGGTTCTCTGCTTAACAGAGCTGATGAGTGTTGTCTAATCAACAGTGTTTAATGTTTTTATTTTGGACCTTTGTGTTGTCTTGTCTATCTACAGTGCGTCTATATCTGCTTTTCAGCTGCACCCCACTGCTGATTAAGTGTCGACTTTATGCTTCGATGCAGAATAGCCTCCTCCACTGCCTCCAGCAATACAGTGTTGAGCGGTGACCACCTTGGCTGGATGAAAAACCATGGAGGTATGTTACATGAACAATCTGGCTGTTCTTCGTTCCAATATACCTTGTTGCTGCCTTTGCGTGCCACATTTTCTCATTGATTTAGATTTTCTCCTACTTGTAAGTTCTCTTCATATGTTGGATATAGTTTGGCCGCCTAATGGGAGTTTGAGTATTTTGTTTGAACATTTCTCTTACTTCTATGTTCTCACTTAATTTGGTAGTCCGTAGGACTTAGGCAGTGGTACGCAGCATTACTTTATTTTCCATGAAAACATGATAAACAGATAAGCATCTTCTTTACATTGTGTGTACACTATACGTTCATATTTATATTCATCAACTTCCGAAATTGCCGGTGTTGGCAACAGTGGAGGTAGCAGCGTGCAGGTCGATATGGCACGATGTAGGGTTTGTAGCCGGTCTGCCCAGGATATTTTTTTGATGTGAATTTTTATCTCTCGATAGGATGACCTCTTCTTATAATAAATAGTCATTAAAAAAATTTAAAAAATTAAAAACATAGATTAATATAAAATATATCATTCTATAACCTGTAAGGTCAAATTTAACTTCTATAAATTAAAAAACAAATTAAACTGAAAATAGTTTGGTAGATTTGTAGTTATATTTGTTATTATTATTATATCTTGTAGCAACTTATATGTTTGTGAAGTGATCTATTTTATATTAATCTATCTTTTATTTTTTTTTATATTTTTATATGATTATTTAGTTGGTATGTATGAAATGAAAGAATTTTTTCTCGAGATGAAAATACTTACCATCGGACAAGCTCAAGCGCCGTCTCGAGGTTGGCCACGACTTCCGAAATTGCCGGCCTGTTCTTTCCCTCCAAATTCAGGCAGCGCGCTGCCGTCTGCGCCACAAGGTCCACCGCCTGAAGCTGCCTCGGTGTTGGATCCCCTGCCGGCCGCCTGTCCATCACCTTCCACAACTTCCCCGCCTCAATCAGCGGCATCGCGAAGGACGCCAAGCTGTGACGACCAAAGACGTACTGGTTTCCCCTCTCCTCCCCTTCCTTCGGTTCTCCGAAATACGCTCTCTTCCCCGTCAATACCTCCAGCATCACGACGCCGAAGTTGTATATGTCATTCGTCGGCGTCAGCCTGCCTTTGATGTAGTACTCCGGGTCAATGTATCCATACGTACCGTAGACTGGGGTATCGCGGTCTGCCGCTTCGTCCCAGGTGAGCGACAAGCCGAAGTCCGTCAAGCGCGGCGCCAAGGTGTCGTCGAGCAGGATGTTGGACGGCTTGATGTCACGGTGGATCACAGGCCGCTCGCCGTAGGACTGCAGGTGCTCGATGGCCCGCGACACGCCCAGCAGTGTCTCCATGCGTGTCTTCCAGGACGTCACCACCGGCGACGACGACAGCGGGTCATGCAGGTGGCGGTCAAGGGAGCCGTTCTCCATGTACTCGTAGACGAGGAGACGCTCCTCCTTACTTTTCCGAAACAGGCGCTTCTCCGTCATGCGGCACCAGCCTAGGAGGCGGACGATGTGCTTGTGTCGGATTCTGGACAGGATTGTGATCTCTGCCATAAACTCCTCTTCACTTGGATATGAGTCCACACTTTTGCGCTTGACGGCAACCTTCCGTCCGTCGGGAAGCATTCCCATGTAGATCCTGCCGAATCCACCAGTCCCGATCTGCTTCTCAGGTGAAAAGTTGTTGGTCGCCGCCGCCAGCTCTGCCATGGTGAACACCTTGTCTCCATCGTCTCGATGGAAAGCCGTCTCCTTTGCAATCTCCTGCTAGGACGAAACGACACAGACATGCAACACAAGACCAAACTCACTATAACAGTTTTCAGGAACGGTGGAGATCAGGTCGATTAACAACTAATCTGTTTATAGCACGTACATACCAGCGCATGAGACTGGGAACTGTCTGCAGATGGAGAAGCCAAGATCGTGTCGTCTGGAAGCAGAACTTTGTAGATTTGGTCGAGACGGCGAGTGATGCCGATGTGGCTGATCAAGGGGAAGATGAGGAGGTACGAGTCGATCTTGCGATCAACATCTCTGAACCTGTCAGCCAGCCGTCCGGCCATCACAAACCGGTACACCGCGCTTTTCTACTGGCAGTGGCAGGACGTGACGAGCTCATGTGCTTCTCGTAGCGCCTCGTCGAGTCCAGCCAGCAGTCTCCAGACCTCCGGCCGCCGAATCACCTCCGGATCCTGCAGGTGCGGCAGCAGCTCGGCGATCATGAAGACACGCCCGGTAAGCCGCTCGCACTCCTTCTTGTTCTGCTGAGCGGTCACAGCCGCCTGCATAATCATGGAGATTAGCCCGCCGGCATCCGCCCCGGCCAGCTGCGCCACCGTCGCCGCCTGCCCCAGCCCAACCCACATCTTGCCGTGCCAATCTGTCCAAACTCTCAAGAATTGCGTGGTTGCTGCTTACTAGCTACTAGTTGCTATCTGTCAGGGCAATGGACAAGAGCAAAAGCAGAGTATGACGTAGGATGTAGTCATGTAGATTAATTGTACGTAGTAGTATGAAATTATGTTCAACTAGACGAAAAACAACGTGCAACTTGGAAGCATACTGCATTTCCAATTGTCTTACGAGATTACGTCCCGATTCAAAATCCATTAGACCTACGATGATAGGTTTGTCTAGATTAAAACATAAGAGATCATTAATTCTATGTGTCGAGCTGAAACCCGTTAGCTATGGGGAGAAAATGCATCACAACCTTTAGCACGCTGATTTATATATCTAGCTTAAACTCTTTGTTTTTCAATTTAAAATGATTATGAACACAACAGCTATTAACAACCTGTTTGCAGTTGAAGGAATCAAGGGACCTTAAGAGTCTATGGGTGTTGCGTACGCAACTTGGATCCCATGTTCTCGGGTCTATCCACATTTGCCTCAGGCAGAGCCCATGTTCTTGTCTCCTCCTTAATTTTTACAAGCAGATTATGGGTTGCAACCTCCTTGTGCTCGAAAACACGTTGGTTCCTCCCGTTCCAGATCTCCCAAGCGATCAGTAGTAGGATCAGGGTGCGTAGACCTTTCTTGGGCACGCGTTTTGTGTTTGCCAGTATCCTCTACTAGCTTTCAACATCGTGAATCGGCCTCTATTGATCAGGATCTAGCTGTTGGTATGCCACCCATTTGGCAATTAGACTCTAAATTCTTCTCGTATATCTGCGTTGTACAAGCAGGAGGATCGTTGTCTCATTTACACTGTGGCATAGAGGGCAGAGTACATTGTTTGGCCATCCTCTAGTTGTCAGGCTGTCACACCCCAATCTGGCACCGTCGTACAAGAACACCTGACAGGAGCGTCTCATAAAAAAAACGACGCGAACTGCTTCCTACGAGACCGTGATATCGATACCAGTCCCAGTACATAGCGCTGGTATCCACGATGATAATTATGAATCATTGTATTCTTTAAATTAAATAGAGAACTTATTTATCTTGAGTTAGGTTGCAACTCTCGATAGAAGCCCGAGAACGCAACTGATGATGCGGAAACAACAACAGCAGAAGCAAAGGCAGCGGAAACCAAAAAACTAACACCCAACACCACAGGCAATGCTGGCAACCAGGACGAAACCCTAATCTTCACTTCATTTCAACTTCACTTTCAAAGCTGAGAGAACTATAGAGAGCAAGGGTGAGTACTTACGTACTCAGCAAGCTAGGAAAACTTAGGTGGTTAATGCAAGTTGCAAGAGGAGGCTGTTTATTTCGCAAACAGTTTTGTTTTAAGGTTTTGAACAATCTAAGTGTGTGCTTGTCCATAACCAGAGCGAGACAAGGTCTCAGATCGGATGGGGGTGCGTTAATAGCAAAAATTGGTAAAGATACATCAAGATGGAGTTAGATGGAGTTAGATCTGAAGCGGATTTGAAGGAATAAAGTTGTTTCCAAAAGGTAGGGTAGCGCATCAGCTGGAAGCCATATCGGTCGATATGGAATCGGACTCGGTCAGCCGATACGGGCAGCCTGAGTTTGTGTCAGGTTTGGAGAAGAGTTTGAAGATGTTGCCAACCAAGGATTGAATCCAGAAGAGGCAACTGTATCTATTAATTAGGAATAAGAATTAGTTATTTCCTTATACAATTTCATGGTAAGAGTCCGCCTAGGGACTTGTTTGTTTGTTTTGTAATAAGGCAAGTTTTGAGTCGTGTCCGATATAGACAAGGTTTGTATGTTCGGGTATAAATATGTGCTCAAGGCTTTGTAAGAGAAGAACAACAATTCAATACACTCTCGGCACATTGCCACAATTTTACTTTTACTTCTCGACGAGTTCTTGTTTCGAGTTGGGCTGCATCGGTTTCGATCTCCAATAAAAGGTATAGCTTGTCCCAGCGGCTTGTATCGGTGGATTAGCGCATCATTTTAGATGTTCTAATCTATCTTGTACATCTGTTGGTTATCATATATCTTAGCTAATCTAAATCGATGACTCGATTTACTTGTATCGGCCAAGCCTTACCTAAGGTTTTGTCGGTATCGGCTAAATTGTTTTGTCGGCTTAGATTAGCTAAGGTATCCACCACCCTGAAAATCAGTCAAAAGCTTGATTGTTTAGGCTCTATACTTCTTTTCACACTTTGTGCTGCATTAGCCCTAGTCATGTTTAGAATCATAGAAACTAACATGCTTCTTGATTGCTAATAAGGGTAGAATCGGGGTTTCAGCCGATCTTACCTAATATAACTTGATAGGTTTGTTTAAATTCCTCTAATCATGCTTTTCATGTTATATCTGCCCCTTATACAAGCGTGTCACACTATTTAAATATATCAAGCTTACTCTTGATATATTTGGTTAGATTGACATTCTTGTATAAGACTGTATCGGAGTATTAGCTGATACAGTATCTTTTCTAAACCTAAGTATGGTATCATCGGCTATGATATAAACGAATATAATCTTTGCTCATATATTACATGTTTGATTACATGCATAGCCGATGGAACATATTTTAGGCTTGCTCAATTTTATTCATCTTACACCTCACAACCGATTCGGTCAGATCGCATCGGTTAGGGTTAACATGATACGTCATCGGCTCAAGCAGCCGATTGGTTATCGTAATCTAACTTGTTTTATTGTATATCTTGTTGGTTGCAGAATCAAACCAACTAGCACGCCCTGAACCCGAAAGCAAGATTTGGACCTGCATTGGAGCTAAGTAGAACTCCCAGGCCACAGTGTTTTCTCATCAACAGGGTGAGAAGTGACAAATTTTATTTTCATGTTTGCACAACTCCCAGAGTTGGCCTCAAAGCTGGTTTCCCAAACCAAACCAATTTTCTAACCTTTCAGAGATACGTGGTCTCCAAACAATCAACTACTTCTAGGGACTCCCTATCCCGCTATCTCCCTCACAACCACTTGGTTTCCAAACGATAACACCTTTTCACAAAGCAGGGTAAAACAAAAACTATGCTAAGGAATCACCTCACATCCGCCCATGACCGTGGGCACAATTGTTCGAACAGTTTGTTAACCATTGCAAAGCAGGTACACTTTACCCACACAACGTTACTAACGCCGGTCACCTGGTCGGTGCACAACAGCCACGCATAGTGACCTTGAGGCTTTCACGACAAGTCATTTCCAAAGCCGACTTAGAGTCACCTTATGCCAATGGGAGGGGTCCCACGGGCCAACAACAGATTAGGTCCCAGATCATACTGTGCCATGAAGCCCAGGGGTCCTCCCCGACAACACCCCAGCGAACCCATTTGTCCCTTGGCATCAAGGCTTCCCTAGCCTAGCTAGTTACTCAGCCAAGGATGTCCCAGTTCACCCATGTGGTCGCACTTGTTATATGTGAAAGGACCTAGATATCACCTAGAGGGGGGGTGAATAGACACTATGACAAACTTAAAGAATATAAGTGGAAGCAAATTGGATATTCCGATATAACATCGGATAATCTGATGTATATCGGATACTCTGATGGTGTTAACGACGAAATTTGGTAAATCATGCATTGGATTTAGAGTTAAAGCCGAAGCCGATTGGAGGAGATAAGCAATTACAGAAAACAGAGTATGACTCGGCTGCAAGCCAAATCGGCTACGGTGTGCATCGGCTGAAACAGAATCGGACAAGGATAGCCGATGTAGCCGATTCCGACGAGGAGATGGCAGGATTATTGTCGGGTTCGGTTGATGTGCTTCATGAGGATTGCCACGTGCGGATTGAGTCCGAAGAAGGCAATTGTATCTATTAATTAGAATATTTGTTAGTTTCCTTTTATCTTTAGGAAAGTGTGATGCCTCGGTATCCGTACCTCGGTACGAATATCGGGACTCCCCTCAAACTTTAAAATTGATCACCTGGGTAAAACTTGAGTTTACAAAATGCTTGGAAAACCCGACACTTGGGTCGGTGTCTTGAAAACTAAAGTGAGTTTCTAAAACTCGCGGTACGGGAGACGTACTGGAGGTACGGTCTGCCCGTTCTCGCTCTAAGGACCGATTCCTTGGGAATTACATCCAAGCATATGTCAAGTACGACCACATGGGTGATATGGGACGCCCCTGGCTGAGTAATTAGCTAGGCCAGGGAAATCTTGATGCCAAGGGACAAGTGGATTCGCCGGGGTGGTGTCGGGGAGGACCCCTGGGCTTCCTGGCACAGTATGGTCTGGGACCTAACCTGGTGTTGGTCCGTGGGACCCCTCCCGTTGGCATAAGATGACCCTGAGTCGGCTTTCGAAATGCCTTGTCGTGAAAGCCTAAGGTCGCCAGACGTGACCGAGGGTCGCGGGCTGGGTGATTCGGGGTTAGTAACGTCGTGTGGGTAAAGTGTACCCCCTCTGCAGAGGTTAACAACTGTTCGAACAGCCGTGCCCACGGTCATGGGCGGATGTGAGGTGATTCCTTAGCGTAGTTTTATTGAACACCTTGTGAACTGCTGTTGGTGTGAGGTTTTCCGTTCTGTGCTTGGTTTAAGGCTGTTGAAGCAGCCGGAGTCGGTGACGATTGGCAGGGAGCCTCTCGTACCGATGTGTTGACTTGTGGCTGTTGAAGCAGCCGGAGTCGGTGACGATTGGCAGGGAGCCTCTCGTACCGGCGTGTGTGAGTTGTGGCTGTTGGTGAGCAGCCGGGTCGGTGAACGATTGGCAGGGAGCCTCTCGTGCCGACAAGAATCAATCGATACAATTTCACTGCTCCGGCCGGATGAGACGCACTTTCTCATCCGTGTCGTGAGAAGCACTCACTTAGATGTTTCTAAAGTCTTAAACTAAAATCAATTGTGAAAAATAACTGGCTTTCCCTTGAAGCTTGCATTAAACACTTAATTCCCCTGACTTGCTGAGTACTCCCGTACTCACCCTTGCTCTATATAATTAAACCCCCCCCAGTTCTCGAAGATGAAGAGGTGGACCCTGCTGATGAAGAGTTCTTCCAGGAGCAAGCAGACTTCGAGCAGTAGTAGGGTTTCGGCCTTCCCCAAGGCTTTGCTTGTGGCTTAGGGCTAGTCTCCGCTTTCCGCTTCCGCCTTTTTGTAATGCTGTTGTGAACTCGGGTTCTGTCCGCAGTTCCAACCTTGGTTG
>BDMV01000011.1:34834438-34998980 GCA_008326285.1 Oryza officinalis | reverse complement strand
ATTCGCTCGAAAATATATTTTTATTATTTAGCTAAAATAAAAATTCGAAATTCAAATTTTTGGTATGTGTTAACGACGAAATTTGGTAAATCATGCATTGGATTCAGAGTTAAAGCCGAAGCCGATTGGAGGAGATAAGCGATTACAGAAACAGAGTATGAATCGGCTGCAAGCCAAATCGGCTACGGTGTGCATCGGCTGAAACAGAATCGGACAAGGATAGCCGATGTAGCCGATTCCGATAAGGAGATGGCAGGATCATTGTCGGGTTCGGTTGATGTGCTTCATGAGGATTGCCACGTGCGGATTGAGTCCGAAGAAGGCAATTGTATCTATTAATTAGAATATTTGTTAGTTTCCTTTTATCTTTAGGAAAGTGTGTTTAGTGTCCCTTAAGGACTTTATGTTTTTCTTTTATCTTTAGGAAAGTTTCTTTCTTGTCCTCAAGGACTAGTATCTCCCCATGGGTATAAATATGTAATGCTGTTGTGAACTCGGGTTCTGTCCGCAGTTCCAACCTTGGTTGTAATCCTACTCCTAATAAAGAGACCGCTGTTGTTGTGATATTCTGTCTTCCTGTTGTACCAGCGCTATTTCCTGGGACTGGTACAAGCATACAGGTCAATCTGGACCGCTCTATCCTGGTCTCAGCCCGGGGCCAGTTTGGGGCGTGACAGAAGATGGTATCAGAGCCCAGCTTTGGCCTAGGACGAAACCCGACGTTAGATGACCGTAAGGATGCTAAGTTCTGAAAAAGCTAATTGCGAAAGTTCGGTTCTTTTCTTCTTCTCTTACTCTGTTTACAAAACTGGTTACTGACTTCTCTTTCTTTTTCAAAATTGTAGATGGCAGTCAACGCCACCCACAGTTCCCACGGCGTTGGTGAGGGTCACCACGTCGACCAGCTGAGAGACCTCGCTGCCTTCCTTGGCTTCTCTTGTCCCGAGTACGCTGGGTACTCCGTAGACCGCTTCCCTCCCCGCTGTGAGCTGTCCGTGTACCTTTACCCCCGCGGAGGTACACACAGCGCTGGCCTTCGCCCTCACCACTTCAACCTGGCTCGCCGCACGCTCCAGCTCGCGTACCAGGACCTCTCCTGGACCGCTCTGCGTCGCTTGGCCTACGACTACCGTCGTTGCCTTGCAGGTTCGGCCTTCCGGCTGATCCCGCAGCTCCCTCCTGGCCGTGCAGACAGCCGCTACCCTTGCCCTTACCGTGAGTCGCACCCTGCGCTGACGCGCATGGTGGAGCTTTCTGGCGCTCAGGCCACTCAGCATGACCTTCTCCTTGAGGCTTACCGCTCCTTGGCTCGCTGCTACGCCGCGCTGGAGGCCCGCCTTGCTGAGGAGGGTGTCACCTCCGTGGACACTACCTCCTGGGACTCTGGCCGCCTTTGCCACTCCAGCCACCTATCCTTCTACAGTTCACGTGGTTCTGCCCGCACCCCCAGCGGCCCACGCTCCTCCAGCCCGCGTGTGCCGTACTCGCCAGTCTACTCTCCCTACCCCCACCGTGCCAGCCCCTCCTACACCCCAGGTCACACCCCAGCGTCAGCCGCCGTGGGCTCCGACTGATCCGCACCGCGTGGAAGCGCGTTGTGGGCTCCTCCACCATGTTCCGTTTCGACCACCCAGCTCCTACCCCGTCAGCAGGCCGCCCTGCTGCCGGCCCTCGACAGGTTCCGCCGGTCCCTTCGCGTGCGCCGATCGACGTGTCCTCTTCAGACGAGCCGACCACCGGAGCCAGCCAGGCAGGAGAGCAGTAGAGTTCGTCTGCTGCAGGTGGAGTCGTGTGCCAGACCTTTTGTACCGCCGCCAACTCTTTCGGAGTCGTGGCGAGGTAGTGTGTGAGTGTGTTGTTGTGGGTGTTGTCTGGTAGTCTGGATCTCTGAGGTGGTGTGCGTACAGTCAAGCTCGGCGCAGCTCTGTGACTTGTCCACACCCGATGTTTTAGGTGCTTTCCGAGTTGAGAAAAGCTTTATGACTAGTGTGTGCTTTCTGAGCTCGTTTACTTTACTTCTTCCCTTTTTAAGTGCTGCTCTGTTTTCTTACCCCGCCCTTTTCTGGGAGATTAGATGGCTGCCCGTCCCCGTCGTGTGGCTCGTGCTCCAGCTCGTTTGGGTTACGAAACCCGCAGGGAAGAACCAGAATCGGAAAATGAGTCAGGGAATGAACCGGTTAATGCTCCAGCCCAGGCAGATACTGCAGCAAACCGTGCACAGGACTTACCCCCGCCTCCCCAGCTTCAGGCAGATTACCAGCACATGATGGCAGTCCAGACTCAGATCTTGCAGGGCTTAGCCCAGGCCATTGCAGGCATCCAGCAGAATTTGCAGCCGCAGGCTCCACACCCAGTGCCTTTCCATAACAACAATCACAGATCCAAGCTAACGGACTTTCTAAGATCCCATCCACCGGAATTCTCTCACACCGTCGAGCCCGTTGAGGCCGACGATTGGCTAAAGGATGTTGAGAGAAAACTCAACCTAGTGCAGTGCACCCCAGTGGAAAAGACCCTTTTTGCTGCACATCAGTTGAGAGGTTCTGCAGCCGACTGGTGGGAGAATTACTGTAATGCCCATCCGGACGCTGTCAACATTGAGTGGGCAGAGTTCGCCGATGCCTTCCGTGCAGCTCATGTGCCCGAAAGTACCATCAACATGAAGAAAGAAGAGTTCAACCGTCTGAAACAAGGTACAGGAAGCGTCAATGAGTACCTGAGTCGCTTCAACAAATTGGCTCGGTATGCTCCCGAAGAAGTGGACTCCGACAAGAAAAATATCAGGAAGTTCTTGAAGGGAATCGCAGTAGGGTTGAGAATCCAGTTGCTTGCCCATGACTTCCCCACCTTCCAGCACATGGTCAACAAGGCCTTGCTTCTGGAGGATGCCAGAAAAGAGGCAACTGAGGAATATAAGAAGCGCAAGTCTACCCACCAAGCGCCCCCATTCCGAGGTGCGCCACGCCCTCGTGTTGGACATCCCATGCAGTACCACCAACCTGCCCATCAGGTCAGTCACCAACCTGGCTTTACTCCCCGTCCGCCAGTGCCCCGCCTTACTCCGTCGCCCCAGCAGCATGCCCCTAGTGGCAACACCGCAAGGAACAGTGTCTCCTCCTTCAATTCGCCCTCAGGAATGGCAAATGTGCAGTGCTTCACGTGCAAACAATTGGGACATTACGCCAGGCAGTGTCCTCGGAATCAGGGAAATTCTAACCCCGGACGCTCTGATGCTAGCTTCCCCAGGACGCCAGCACCTGCACAGTCCCGTCCAGTCACTCAGACAAGTGGACAAGGTTCTCGCGCCTCCAACAACTTTGGACGAGGTCAAGTGAACCACATTCAAGCTGAAACCGCCCAAGAGGCCCCCGACGTGGTGATGGGTATGTTCTCTGTCAACTCCATACCCGCACTCGTTCTGTTTGATTCAGGAGCTTCTCATTCGTTCATATCGCAAGCTTTTGTGAAAAGAAATGGTTGGAAAACCCAAAATTTACAAGTACCTTTGGTAATACATTCCCCTGGAAGGGATATAAGGGCAGATAAACTATGCCTGAAGGTTGATCTAGTGATAGAAGGGGTTAGCTTCGCAGCCAAACCCATAGTCCTAGACTCCCAAGGTCTGGATGTCATCCTAGGGATGAATTGGTTGGCTAAGCACAAAGGACAAATTGATTGTGCCGATAGGACCATCACTCTGCAAGGACCCGAAGGAAAACAAGTGCGTTTCACTCCTCATCTTCCCGGAAATCGGTCAACCCTGAACAGTTTACAAGCTGCTCCCTTGGAAATGGTACCGATAGTCAACGAGTACCCCGATGTGTTCCCAGAAGAACTACCCGGAATGCCACCAGATCGAGAAATTGAGTTCTCTATAGAGCTTGCCCCAGGCACCGCTCCTATCGCCAAGAGACCCTACAGAATGGCAGCCAACGAACTGGCAGAAATTAAGAAACAGATCGAAGAACTTCAGAACAAGGGTTACGTGCGACCCAGCTCGTCCCCTTGGGGAGCCCCTGTACTCTTAGTAAAGAAGAAGGATGGCTCTGAGAGAATGGTGATAGACTATAGAGTCTTGAACGAAGTGACCATCAAGAATAAGTACCCTCTACCACGGATTGACGATTTGTTCGACCAATTGGAAGGAGCCAGAGTATTCTCCAAGATCGACCTACGATCTGGGTATCACCAGCTCAAAATCAGATCAGAAGATATCCCCAAGACCGCTTTCTCAACGCGGTATGGCTTGTATGAGTTCACCGTGATGTCTTTCGGACTCACCAATGCTCCGGCATTCTTCATGAACCTGATGAATAAAGTTTTCATGGACTACTTGGATAAGTTCGTTGTGGTCTTCATCGACGACATTCTGATTTACTCAAGAGATGAACAAGATCATGCAAATCATCTACGGAAAGTAATGGAAAGGTTGCGTGAGCACCAACTCTTTGCCAAGCACTCAAAGTGTGAGTTTTGGTTGGATAAAGTAGCCTTCCTTGGCCATGTCATTTCCACCAAAGGTGTCGAAGTAGACCCCAGTAAGGTCGAGACCGTCCTCGCCTGGAACGCACCCAAGACGGTGTCTGAGATCCGTAGTTTCCTCGGTTTAGCGGGTTACTACCGGAGGTTCATCGAAGGATTTTCCAAACTGGCCCGACCAATGACGGAACTGCTAAAGAAGGAAAAGAAGTTTGAATGGTCGGAAGCATGTGAACGCAGTTTTCAGGAACTCAAGAAAAGATTGACGACTGCTCCCGTCCTTACCCTGCCTGACATCCGAAAGGATTTTGAGATCTTCTGTGATGCATCGAGACAAGGTCTGGGTTGTGTCTTAATGCAAGACCGAAAGGTGGTGGCCTACGCTTCAAGGCAACTCAGGCCCCATGAGGTCAACTACCCTACGCTTGACCTGGAATTGGCAGCTGTGGTTCATGCCCTGAAAATTTGGCGTCACTACCTGATTGGAAACAGATGTGAGATTTACACCGATCACAAAAGTCTCAAATACATCTTTACTCAGAGTTAACTGAATATGAGACAAAGAAGATGGTTGGAATTAATCAAGGATTATAATCTCGGTATACACTACCACCCTGGAAAAGCAAATGTGGTCGCCGACGCGTTAAGTCGCAAGACCTACGGTGCTACCGCCCTAGTTTGGCCAACACAGGATGACCTGTGTCGAGAAATCGAGAAGTTGAAATTGACCATGGTTCCCACCGGAAACCTTGCCAGTCTTACAATGCAACCTACCCTAGAAACCCAAATTCGAGAAGCGCAACAAGAAGACGAGGGTATGAAAGAAATGAAGGATAAGATCCGTAAGAAAAGTCTCAAAGGCTTCACCATCGACGACCAGGATACTGTTTGGTTCGGATCCCGCATCTGCGTGCCAGCCAAAAAGAAATTAAAGGACCTCATTCTGAGAGAAGCTCATGAGTCAGCGTACTCCATCCATCCAGGGAGTACCAAGATGTACCAAGATATCAAGGAATACTTCTGGTGGGCTGGAATGAAGCGAGATGTTGCCGAATATGTAGCCTTATGTGACATCTGCCAAAGAGTAAAGGCCGAACATCAGAAACCCGCCGGTTTGATACAACCCCTCCGAATTCCCGAGTGGAAATGGGAAGAGATCGGTATGGATTTCATTACCGGTTTACCAAGGACCCCTAGTGGGTATGACTCCATCTGGGTAATCGTGGACCGCCTAACCGACCCGCAGTGCGCGGATTTCGAGGAAGAAGCTCAAGATCTCGAGCAAGGCAAGTCACCTTTGATCAATTGAACCCATAATTTAAATTAAGTATTTTGATTCCGCAAACTATGCATTAATTAGGTACACTTGACACTTGGCCTCGGTTTGCAATAAACCGCAGGCCCTACCCATTTGCTGCATTCACCTTCCTTGATATTTGAATACCCTAACACCCTTGTCACCCCTCAGGTGATGCCTCGGTATCCGTACCTCGGTACGAATATCGGGACTCCCCTCAAACTTTAAAATTGATCACCTGGGTAAAACTTGAGTTTACAAAATGCTTGGAAAACCCGACACTTGGGTCGGTGTCTTGAAAACTAAAGTGAGTTTCTAAAACTCGCGGTACGGGAGACGTACTGGAGGTACGGTCTGCCCGTTCTCGCTCTAAGGACCGATTCCTTGGGAATTACATCCAAGCATATGTCAAGTACGACCACATGGGTGATATGGGACGCCCCTGGCTGAGTAATTAGCTAGGCCAGGGAAATCTTGATGCCAAGGGACAAGTGGATTCGCCGGGGTGGTGTCGGGGAGGACCCCTGGGCTTCCTGGCACAGTATGGTCTGGGACCTAACCTGGTGTTGGTCCGTGGGACCCCTCCCGTTGGCATAAGATGACCCTGAGTCGGCTTTCGAAATGCCTTGTCGTGAAAGCCTTAAGGTCGCCAGACGTGACCGAGGGTCGCGGGCTGGGTGATTCGGGGTTAGTAACGTCGTGTGGGTAAAGTGTACCCCCTCTGCAGAGGTTAACAACTGTTCGAACAGCCGTGCCCACGGTCATGGGCGGATGTGAGGTGATTCCTTAGCGTAGTTTTATTGAACACCTTGTGAACTGCTGTTGGTGTGAGGTTTTCCGTTCTGTGCTTGGTTTAAGGCTGTTGAAGCAGCCGGAGTCGGTGACGATTGGCAGGGAGCCTCTCGTACCGATGTGTTGACTTGTGGCTGTTGAAGCAGCCGGAGTCGGTGACGATTGGCAGGGAGCCTCTCGTACCGGCGTGTGTGAGTTGTGGCTGTTGGAGCAGCCGGGTCGGTGAACGATTGGCAGGGAGCCTCTCGTGCCGACAAGAATCAATCGATACATTTCACTGCTCCGGCCGGATGAGACGCACTTTCTCATCCGTGTCGTCGAGAAGCACTCACTTAGATGTTTCTAAAGTCTTAAACTAAAATCAATTGTGAAAAATAACTGGCTTTCCCTTGAAGCTTGCATTAAACACTTAATTCCCCTGACTTGCTGAGTACTCCCGTACTCACCCTTGCTCTATATAATTAAACCCCCCCCAGTTCTCGAAGATGAAGAGGTGGACCCTGCTGATGAAGAGTTCTTCCAGGAGCAAGCAGACTTCGAGCAGTAGTAGGGTTTCGGCCTTCCCCAAGGCTTTGCTTGTGGCTTAGGGCTAGTCTCCGCTTTCCGCTTCCGCCTTTTTGTAATGCTGTTGTGAACTCGGGTTCTGTCCGCAGTTCCAACCTTGGTTGTAATCCTACTCTTAAATAAAGAGACCGCTGTTGTTGTGATATTCAGTCTTCCTGTTGTACCAGCGCTATTTCCTGGGACTGGTACAGGCATACAGGTCAATCTGGACCGCTCTATCCTGGTCTCCGCCCGGGGCCAGTTTGGGGCGTGACAGAAGATGGTATCAGAGCGCAGCTTTGGCCTAGGACGAAACCCGACGTTAGATGACCGTAAGGATGCTAAGTTCTGAAAAAGCTATTTGCGAAAAGTTCGGTTCTTTTCTTCTTCTCTTACTCTGTTTACAAAACTGGTTACTGACTTCTCTTTCTTTTTCAAAATTGTAGATGGCAGTCAACGCCACCCACAGTTCCCACGGCGTTGGTGAGGGTCACCACGTCGACCAGCTGAGAGACCTCGCTGGCTTCCTTGGCTTCTCTTGTCCCGAGTACGCTGGGTACTCCGTGGACCGCTTCCCTCCCCGCTGTGAGCTGTCCGTGTACCTTTACCCCCGCGGAGGTACACACAGCGCTGGCCTTCGCCCTCACCACTTCAACTTGGCTCGCCCCACGCTCCAGCTCGCGTACCAGGACCTCTCCTGGACCGCTCTGCGTCGCTTGGCCTACGACTACCGTCGTCGCCTTGCAGGTTCGGCCTTCCGGCTGATCCCGCAGCTCCCTCCTGGCCGTGCAGACAGCCGCTACCCTTGCCCTTACCGTGAGTCGCACCCTGCGCTGACGCGCATGGTGGAGCTTTCTGGCGCTCAGGCCACTCAGCACGACCTTCTCCTTGAGGCTTACCGCTCCTTGGCTCGCCGCTACGCCGCACTGGAGGCCCGCCTTGCTGAGGAGGGTGTCACCTCCGTGGACACTACCTCCTGGGACTCTGGCCGCCTTTGCCACTCCAGCCACCTGTCCTTCTACAGTTCACGTGGCTCTGCTCGCACTCCCAGCGGCCCACGCTCCCCCAGCCCGCGTGTGCCGTACTCGCCAGTTTACTCTCCCTACCCCCACCGTGCCAGCCCCTCCTACACCCCAGGTCACACCCCAGTCGTCAGCCGCCGTGGGCTCCGACTGATCCGCACCGCGCGGAAGCGCGTTGTGGGCTCCTCCACCGTGTTCCGTTTCGACCACCCAGCTCCTACCCCGCCAGCAGGCCGCCCTGCTGCCGGCCCTCGACAGGTTCCGCCGGTCCCTTCGCGTGCGCCGATCGACGTGTCCTCTTCAGACGAGCCGACCACCGGAGCCAGCCAGGCAGGAGAGCAGTAGAGTTCGTCTGCTGCAGGTGGAGTTCGTGTGCCAGACCTTTTGTACCGCCGCCAACTCTTTCGGAGTCGTGGCGAGGTAGTGTGTGAGTGTGTTGTTGTGGGTGTTGTCTGGTAGTCTGGATCTCTGAGGTGGTGTGCGTACAGTCAAGCTCGGCGCAGCTCTGTGACTTGTCCACACCCGTTGTTTTAGGTGCTTTCCGAGTTGAGAAAAGCTTTATGACTAGTGTGTGCTTTCTGAGCTCGTTTACTTTACTTCTTCCCTTTTTAAGTGCTGTTCTGTTTTCTTACCCCGCCCTTTTCTGGGAGATTAGATGGCTACCCGTCCCCGTCGTGTGGCTCGTGCTCCAGCTCGTTTGGGTTACGAAACCCGCAGGGAAGAACCAGAATCGGAAAATGAGTCAGGGAATGAACCGGTTAATGCTCCAGCTCAGGCAGATCCTGCAGCAAACCGTGCACAGGACTTACCCCCGCCTCCCCAGCTTCAGGCAGATTACCAGCACATGATGGCAGTTCAGACTCAGATCTTGCAGGGCTTAGCCCAAGCCATTGCAGGCATCCAGCAGAATTTGCAGCCGCAGGCTCCGCACCCAGTGCCTTTCCATAACAACAATCACAGATCCAAGCTGACGGACTTTCTAAGATCCCACCACCGGAATTCTCTCACACCGTCGAGCCCGTTGAGGCCGACGATTGGCTAAAGGATGTTGAGAGAAAACTCAACCTAGTGCAGTGCACCCCAGTGGAAAAGACCCTTTTTGCTGCACATCAGTTAAGAGGCTCTGCAGCCGACTGGTGGGAGAATTACTGTAATGCCCATCCAGACGCTGTCAACATTGAGTGGGCAGAGTTCGCCGATGCCTTCCGTGCAGCTCATGTGCCCGAAAGTACCATCGACATGAAGAAAGAAGAGTTCAACCGTCTGAAACAAGGTACAGGAAGCGTCAATGAGTACCTGAGTCGCTTCAACAAATTGGCTCGGTATGCTCCCGAAGAAGTGGACTCCGACAAGAAAAAGATCAGGAAGTTCTTGAAGGGAATCGCAGTAGGGTTGAGAATCCAGTTGCTTGCCCATGACTTCCCCACCTTCCAGCACATGGTCAACAAGGCCTTGCTTCTGGAGGATGCCAGAAAAGAGGCAACTGAGGAATATAAGAAGCGCAAGTCTACCCACCAAGCGCCCCCATTCCGAGGTGCGCCACGCCCTCGTGTTGGACATCCCATGCAGTACCACCAACCTGCCCATCAAGTCAGTCGCCAACCTGGCTTTACTCCCCGTCCGCCGTGCCCCGCCTTACTCCGTCGCCCCAGCAGCATGCCCCTAGTGGCAACACCGCAAGGAACAGTGTCTCCTCCTTCAATTCGCCCACAGGAATGGCAAATGTGCAGTGCTTCACGTGCAAACAAATGGGACATTACGCCAGGCAGTGTCCTCGGAATCAGGGAAATTCTAACCCTTTCCCCCTCGGGTTTAGGCCGCTAGGTAGGCCGTAGACCCCTCTCCCGGGCGCCGCCGAGGCCGTCGCCCTCTTCTCCGCCCTCTCCCCGAGCCGCCGTGTTCGCCGTCGCACCGTGCCGTCGCCAGCCGCCGTCGTTTCCCCGCGGCCCGATCCGAGCCGACGGATCGAATCCCCTCGCTCCCCTCTTGCTCCGGCGCCACTCCCTGTCGCCGACCTCGCATCGCGCAGCTCGGAACACCCCCTCCGCCGTCGCCGCCGTCGCCCGGCGCCCTCTCCCCTTTCTTTGCCCGGCCGGCCTACGTGGCCGCCACGCAGGCGCCACGCAAGCGCCAGCCGGCGCACCCCTTCCTTTCCCCCTCCGTGCGCTCGGTCTGCGTAGACCGCGCCGCTGCCAGGCGGGCCCCGCCCTAGCACCCGCGTGGTGGTCGCGGTCCACCGGATCGGCCACCCGCGTAGGCCGCGGCCTGCACCGGCCCATCGGCCCCCTCCTCTCACTTGGCCCGTTCGACCTCGCTCCCGCATCGGCCACCCGGCCTCACTCCCCCTTGGGCCATCGGCCCGAGTCCCTCGGTTCGGTCCGTCGGCCTCGTTGACTGGACCAGGCCGCGCCACCAGGCCGCGCACCGCTCGGCCGCTAGGCCCATCGGCCAACCCTCGCGCACCGATCGGCCGTGGGCCAATTCTTTGGGCCATCGGCCGGTCCATCGGTCCCCTCGGCCCAACGGCCTCCCTTGCTCGGCCTAGGCCGATCCCTTCGGGCCGCCGGCCCATCATTTCGGCCTCGCCCATTCTAATCCTTTGGGCTGCTCTTAGCCGCCCGAATTAAAGTCTAATTGGCATCCCTCCTTCTTTTCTTTTCCAGGGAATTATTAATTAATTATTAATTCCTTTTCTTTATTCCAGAAAATCCTTTAATCTTCGGAAATTCATACCTTTTCGACCGTTCATCCGATTAACTCCGCTCCACTTCCAAAATTCCTCAAAAATCGAGATCTACCCAATGGCACGCTTAGTGGTCATTAATAGGGCTTCTTTTTATCGCTTTGTTGAGTCGTCTCGTTTCGCGTGTAGTCTCGGAGCCCGAAGGCCCGCAGTGCGCGGATTTCGAGGAAGAAGCTCAAGATCTCGAGCAAGGCAAGTCACCTTTGATCAATTGAACCCATAATTTAAATTAAGTACTTTGATTCCGCAAACTATGCATGACTTAGGTTACACTTGGCACTCGACCTCGGTTTGCAATACAACCGGCAGGCCCTACCCATTTGCTGCATTCACCTTCCTTGATATTTGAATACCCAAACACCCTTGTCACCCCTCAGGTGATGCCTCGGTATCCGTACCTCGCGTACGAATATCGAGACTCCCCTCAAACTTTAAAATTGATCACCTGGGTAAAACTTGAGTTTACAAAATGCTTGGAAAACCCGACACTTGGGTCGGTGTCTTGAAAACTAAAGTGAGTTTCTAAAACTCGCGGTACGGGAGACGTACTGGAGGTACGGTCTGCCCGTTCTCGCTCTAAGGACCGATTCCTTGGGAATTACATCCANGTCTCTTTGTCATTATTTACATCAAGTGTCAGAATCTACATTGAACACATAGCCGATAGCTCAAAACCCTATCGCTATCGGCTGTTATCAGGATCGGCTGGAATTACTACATCGGCTATGTTGGCCGATCGGTTCTTTGATCTGTCGTTTGTGTATCTTGTCAGTTGCAGGATCAAACTGACTGGCACGCCTGCATCTCACCAAGATTTGGACCTGCACTGGAGCTAAGCAGATCTCCCAGGCCAGTGTGTGTTTTTTTGCATCGACAGATGGCAAGACACAAATTAAGATTTGATATAAGAAAACAAGAGCAACAACTTAAGCTACAACATGATAAGAAATATAGCAATTGAAGCATAGCATAAGCACAAGGTAGTATCACAATTTATGCAAGTATTCCAAGTAAGTGTTAACGGTGAAATTTGGTAATCAACTTGGAAGCGGAAGGGGAACCGAGGCAGAGAGGAAGGATTGAGTTGGAGCCAGATCAGGAATCGTATCGGACCCGGTAGCTGCATCGGACTGGGAAAGATGATGCCATAAAGAGCGTATCGGCCGATACGGATTCGGTTTGATTGAAGGCCGATGCGGGTTATGAGTTGTCAGCGTTTATGCAGGCTTGGTTTGGGCTCAAGATAAGCTTTAAGGAGGTTGCCAAATAGAGATAAAGCTCGGTTTTAGGCAACTGTATCTTGTAAATTGGGTAGTTATACTTGTTTGTTAGTTGTAGATAAGATCGTACCCGACAAGGGTTTTGTTGTAATCTCGGGTATAAATATCCCGATAGTTGGTACATGTTAGCTCTCTCTCAATCAATCACACAATCAAATCAATCTACTTTCGGCGCATCGCCAACCCTCGCAAGAGGTCTTCTTCGACGAGTTCTTGCTTCTTCGGAGCAGAGGTAAGAACTCGTTCCCGACGATCTGCATCGTCGGGGCTAACGTGTCGCTTTAGACACGTTAAGCCTCGATGATGTGATCATCGATTATCATGTCTTGAATAATTTTGACAGGTATCTTAATTAAGCCTTGCCAGCGGTTTACTCGTTTTAGGGTTTATTGCCGACGATGGTTTAATTCTTATGCTTGGCTAGATTGTTCAATGCAGCTACCATCCCCAAAAGCAATCGACGACCTGATTTTCTTCGCGTTAAGTCTCAATTCACACTTCGAGTTGCCATCGACCTTAGTCCTGTTTTGAGATCTAACACGAAGCCTGTTTTCGGTTGTAACTAAGGATAGTACCGGGGTTTCAGCCGGTCTTATCTAACGCATGTGATTGCTTTATGTTTTTTTGCATGTGATTGCCACTTATACGTGTGAATTGGTAAATATAAATATGTTGGTCACAGAGTATTATCAGGATCTCTTTGTGGTTGATGTGTTTGTACCAGCCGATTGGCTCGCATAAGTTTGCACTAGAGTATTAGCTAGTGTAGTTATCTTTGTTCTACTTATTGGCCGATGCCATTAGTTGATATCTACATATCAATGAAGGCCGATAAGATTAGATTCATGTTTTACTTATTTTCTAAGTGAGCCGATATAGCCTTGCCCTATCGGCTGGGCTATGACAATGTGTCATCGGTCTATTAACCGATCGGCCATTGTTTCCTGACTTGGTTTACTTGTTTCTTGTTGATTGCAGATCAAATCAACTGGCACGCTCTGCTTACGACTAGGCAAGCCATTTGGACCTGCACTGAAGTTAAGCAGATCTCCCAGGCCGCCGTGGTAACGCGGAACCTGTTTGGTCGCTGGACGGGTCAAAATTCTGCGCCAACACGCTTTTGGCACGCCCAGTGGGACAACAAGAACACAAGCTTCTCACCAGCAACAAGAACACCTCGAGATGTCGAAGCAGGCCTAGATCGTCGAGGAGAACATCATTCCTGTGACCGCCGACCAGCTCAGCGCAGAACAAAATGCTGAGATGGAGAATCTGGTCAACCAGTTCCAGAATATGTACCTGCAGACATATTCTAGGACTCAGCAAGGCACCTTGATTCAAAAGTCCAAGGTAGTCATGCCGAGTCCCGGAGATGGAGCTGGCATGTCGGCGGCGGCGCACGATCACGCCGTCAAGACTGAAGATACTGCAGCGCCGACGCTGCAAGACAGGATTGACTCCGCAGTCCATTCTGCGCTAGTCAACCAATCGGGGATTTTGGTGAACACGTTGACCAATACGGTCAAATCGATCTTAGACGGGTCAATTCACCAGTACAAACCTCAGGGGCCAATATTCTTGCCAGAAAATAAGTTCCCTGCATATCGGACCCTGAGGAATGACCTGAGCACGCCTCAGCCAACAGCGCCGATGCCACCCCCATCGGCACAGCCGACAACGACAATGCCATTGGTTCTCACCAGGCAGACTGGGGGCAGCCCTCAGCACATTACAGAGGAACAATACGCTCAATGGACCAAGGGGAAGCAACCAGTGGTCGAGCCGATGCAGCAAATCCCTGCCAACCAGCCATCGGCCGGACAACCACAAGGCGCAGCGTTCAACAGTCCTCCACTTCAAGCTGCATACAACGTGCCACAAGGCTATCAGCAGCACGCTGCAGGACAGTATGGCGCACAGAACTTGGATCACCATTACCAGCCGTACTCCCCCAGGCAGTATCAGGCTGAGGGCCTGCAACAATCGTTTCATCAAGACCTCCCACATCGGCCCGCAGGATACTGGACCGATATGATAGCCGAAGTGATGCGAGATCAATTCGGCTTGAAGCCCAAGGAGAACTCTACAGTGTATCGGCACCCGTATCCCGAGGAATTTGACAGAGTACCATTGCCGGGCCGATACAAGATCCTGAATTTCTCCAAGTTTTCGGGACAGGACAACGTCTCGACATATGAGCATGTTAGCCGATTCTTAGCACAGTGCGGGGAGGCATCGGCTATCGAGGCGTTGAGGGTGAGGTTTTTCCCTCTGTCCTTATCAGGGTTTGCATTCACTTGGTTTTCTTCCTTATCCTGTAATTCCATCAGAGGATGGATAGATCTGGAGAAACAGTTTCATAGGTATTTCTACAAGGGCGTACAAGAGATGAAACTGTCCGATCTGACCGCCATCAGGCAACGAGTGGATGAATCGGTCCTAGAGTACATACAAAGGTTCAGAGACATACGGAACAGGTGTTATAGCCTCAATCTGACCGATTCCCAGTTGGCCGATTTGGCATTTCAGGGATTGCTAGGGCCGATACGCGAGAGGTTCTCCTCACAGGAATTTGACAGCCTCGCTCAGCTAGCACAACGAGTATCGGCCCACGAGCAGCGATTCCAGGAGGCAAAGAAGTTCGCTAAAAAGATTAACACCGTTTATCAGTACGCCTCCGACGATGACGATGACGAAGACAGTGATGTCGACCTAGCCGAGTGGGCCCGGATGAGGAAGTCAACAACTTGCCAGTGGGCCAAGAAAGGAGATAAAGAAGATAAATATGATTTTGACATCAACAAGGCCGATAAGATATTTGACCTGCTGTTGCAAGAAAAGCAGATCCAACTGCTAGTTGGTCACGTATTGCCATCGGCCGAAGACATCAAGAAGAGGAGATATTGCAAGTGGCACAATTCCTATTCACACCATACAAATGAATGCAAGATCTTCCGGCAACAAATTCAATCGGCCATCGAGCAGGGCAGAATTAAAATCGATGATGCCAAGCGGCCGATGAAGATTGAAGGCCACCCGTTCCCAGTCAACATGGTGCGAGCGGACAGGGCCGATGGCGGTGGCCATCGGACTGGCAAGCGGCCTCATCAGACCTCTGAGGGCCTGATCAGAAAATATCAGCGGAGGCGGGAGGAACAAGCTCAAGACCAAGCCGATCAAGACAACTCCTACGATCCACACTGGGAGTGCGAGTTTTTTCGTTTCTGCTGGAATGAAGGGATGAGGTTGCCATCTATCCAGGAGTGCCCTGCATGCAATGGTGCAGAAGATTCTTATCAGGGTAGCTCAAGCAGGCAAACGCATCGGCCGGCCAAGCAACGGAAATCTGTGCATGAAAGGCTAGGGCCGATGCACCGAGATCAGCACGATGAAGATGAGGAGCAAGTCCAGAACCCCCAATGGTGCCCAAGCGATGTATTCACCAAGACACAAAAGTGGCGGGTTCAGAGGTTAAGGAGGAAAGAGCAAATCCAAGAGCAACAAGCCAAAATACCCCATCGGCCAACCAAGACCAAAAAAGAGTGGAGGATAAAATCCACGGCGGTCAAGGCCGATGAGGGCACCTCCAATACAGCTCAGAGCTACTCAGCTTCAAAAGGTAAAAAAGTGGCATCGGCGCCTGTTAACATGGTGTTTATATTGCCAGCAGAATACAGTGTGCAGGCAGCCGATGAAGCGATGGCCGATGACGAACAAGGTTCGGCCAGGCTACAGTTGTCACCAGACCAAGCCATCTTCGACAAGCCAGTTGACGCCAGATACAGACATTTACGGCCATTGTACATCAAAGGATTCATCAACGGGCGGCCGATGACGAAGATGCTGGTCGATGGCGGCGCGGCGGTCAATTTAATGCCATACACAACCTTCAGGAAGCTTGGAAAAGTACCTGAAGATCTTATCAAGACAAATATGGTATTAAAGGACTTCGGTGGCAACGCATCTGAGGCGAAGGGGGTCTTAAACGTGGAGCTTACCGTGGGCAGCAAAACAATTCCTACCACCTTCTTCGTCTTCGATGGAAAGGGTTCCTACAGTTTGTTGTTGGGACGGGATTGGATCCACGCAAATTGCTGTGTCCCTTCAACAATGCACCAATGTCTCATGCAATGGCAAGGGGACCAAGTCGAGATCGTGCAGGCCGATCGGTCAGTACATGTCGCCAATGCCGATCTCGCAGTATGGGAGATGGAGGGAATCGACTGCTTGTCCGGGCGAGTCTGGGACGCCGATTTCCTCAAGGTAACTGACTGCGACATCGAGACAATTGAAGACCAAGACAAGCGGTTACTTTAGCGAAGATGCATCATCCGCCGTTGACAATGAACAAGATGACCCCTACACGGACGACGCGGTGGATGAGTTAGACGGCAAGTTGGGACAAGGTTTTACGTCGGCCGATGAATTGGAAGAAATTGATATAGGAATAGGTGATAGGCCTAGGCCGACGTATGTAAGTGCTAATTTGCCAAAGGAATACAAGAATAATTTGATAGATCTTTTGAAAGAATTCAGAGATTGTTTTGCATGGGAATACCATGAGATGCCAGGATTAAGCCGATCGATTGTAGAACATCGGCTACCAATCAAACAAGGCTATCGGCCTTTTAAGCAAGCTCCTCGGAGGTTTAAGGCCGATATGCACGAAGCCATAAAAGCAGAGATCACAAGACTTTACGACGTCAACTTTATCAGGCCCTGCCGATACGCAGAGTGGGTCTCCAACATAGTTCCAGTATTGAAAAAGAACGGCAAGCTAAGGGTATGCGTCGATTTCAGAGATCTAAATAAGGCGATGCCCAAGGACGAGTACCCTATGCCGTTGGCCGATTTGCTAGTCGATGCTGCTTCTGGGCATAAGATCATTAGTTTCATGGACGGAAACGCGGGTTACAACCAGATCTTTATGGCTAAAGAGGACATTCATAAGACAGCCTTCAGATGCCCAGGGGCAATCGGCCTATATGAATGGGTCGTCATGACATTTGGTTTGAAGAATGCTGGAGCTACATATCAGAGGGCTATGAATTACATTTTCCATGATCTTATTGGCTCTCTGATTGAAGTTTATATAGATGATGTCGTCGTAAAGTCAAGAGAACATGATATGCACTTGGCCGACTTACGCAAGGTACTAGAAACGGCAAGGAAATATGGTTTGAAGTTGAACCCTAACAAATGTGCCTTTGGCGTATCGGCCGGTCAGTTTTTGGGTTTCTTGGTCCATGAGAGGGGGATTGAAATCACACAGAAGAACATCGATGCCATCAAGAAAATCAAGCCTCCAGAAAACAAGACCAAGTTACAATCTCTGCTTGGCAAGATCAACTTCGTCCGGTGTTTTATATCAAATCTATCGGGCCGTATAGAGCCATTCACTCCACTGTTGAAAATAAAGGACGACGAAGAGTTCATATGGGGTGATAAGCAACAGAAGGCGCTGGACGATATAAAAGAGTATTTAACTTCTCCTCCGGTTCTAATCCCTCCACAGAAAGGGGTCCCATTCAAGCTGTACTTATCGGCCGATGAGAAATCTATCGGCTCGGTCTTGGTTCAAGATGTTAACGGCAAGGAAAGAGCTATTTTTTATCTTAGCAAAAGAATGTTAGACGCTGAGACAAGGTACACGCCGGTGGAGAAATTATGCCTTTGTTTATATTTTTCATGTACTAAATTGAGGCATTACCTGCTTTCCAACGAGTGCATCGTGGTGAGCAAGGTCGATGTGATGAAATACATGTTGTCGGCCCCTGTGTTGAAAGGACGAGTCGAGAAGTGGATCTTTGCTTTAACAGAGTTTGATCTTCGATATGAATCGGCCAAAGCAATCAAAGGACAAGCCCTGGCCAATTTCATCGTTCAACATAGAGATGACTCAGTTGCATATGCAGACATTGTGCCATGGACATTGTATTTCAATGGATCCGTCTGCAGACATGGTTGCGGTATCGGCCTAGTCATCGTATCCCCTCGGGGGGCAAGTTTCGAGTTCGCTTTCACTATCAAGCCTTACTATACCAACAATCAAGCAGAATATGAAGCGGTGCTTAAAGGCTTGCAGTTATTACAAGAAGTCGAGGCCGATGCCGTGGAAATCATTGGTGATTCACAGCTAGTAATTAGTCAACTTTCTGGGGAGTATGAATGCAGAGACGATATTCTCAAAGTCTACAATGAGGAGTGCAAAGAGTTATTACATGGTTTCCGGATCGTAACGATGAGGCATATACCCAGGAAGCAGAATTTTGAAGCCAATGATTTAGCTCAGGGGGCATCGGGATACAGGCCGATGGCTAAAGACGTTCCGATTCAGATTGCTCTCGTGCAAGCCGATGACTGGAGGTTTGATATCATTGAGTATTTGAGAAATCCTTCCCAATCGGCGTCACGCAGAATGAAATATAAAGTTTTACACTATGTCTTATTGGACGATAACCTATATTATCGGACGATTGATGGTGTCCTACTCAAGTGCCTAGGTCCTGAGGAGGCTAAAACTGTTATGAGCGAAGTACATGAAGGGATTTGCGGCACCCATCAATCGGCCCATAAAATGAAATGGCTGATGAAGCGCGTCGGATATTTTTGGCCAACCATGCTAGAGGATTGCTTCAAGTATTATAAAGGATGTCAGGATTGTCAGAAATTTGGAGCAATTCAAAGAGCACCGGCATCGGCTATGCATCCAATCATAAAGCCGTGGCCGTTTCGTGGATGGGGAATAGATATGATCGGCCAGATTAACCCACCATCAAGTAAGGGACACAAGTATATATTAGTGGCTACAGATTACTTCACAAAGTGGGTTGAGGCCGTTCCCCTTAAGAAGGTTGATTCCAAAGACACTATTCAGTTCGTCAAGCAGCACATCATATATCGGTTTGGGTTACCTTAGACAATAACTACCGATCAGGGATCAATCTTCGTGTCCGATGAGTTCGTCCGATTTGCTGACAGCATGGGCATCAGATTACTCAATTCTTCTCCTTACTACGCGCAAGCTAATGGGCAGGCAGAGGCTTCTAATAAGTCTTTGATCAAATTAATCAAGAGGAAAATTGACGAACAGCCGAGGCAATGGCATACAACGCTGGCCGATGCCCTTTGGGCCTATCGGATGGCTTGCCATGGTGCAATCCAAGTGCCTCCCTATCAGCTGGTCTATGGGCATGAAGCTGTACTGCCGTGGGAAAACTCCGTCGGCTCAAGAAGGATTGCTTTGCAAGACGACTTGACAGCCAATGAGTACCATAATCTTATGGTTGATGAATTGGATGATTTGGCGCATGTTCGATTACGGGCCTTCGAGAAAATCAAGCGTGATAAAGATAGAGTAGCCCGTCATTATAATAAAAAGGTCGTTGCCAAGTCATTTGAGGAAGGAGACCTTGTATGGAAATTAATAATGCCGATTGGTTCCAGAGATAATAAATTCGGCAAGTGGTCACCTAATTGGGAAGGCCCCTTTCGAATTCATCGATGTATTCCTCACAATGCCTATTTGCTCAAGGGATTAGATGGCGAGGTTTATGGACGAGCTCTCAATGGCAAATACTTGAAACAATATTATCCCAGTATCTGGATTGACTCATGATCGGCCCTCTAGCCGATTTATGATTACAGCCGATGTGATTAAGCATCGTCTTTAGATGGCCGATACATACTATCGCCCTTAGTTCAAAATTTCAGAATATGAGCCCTCATCTTCCAAAATTTGGGGGGCATATATATATACAGGCACGGAATTTTTCACCGGAATTTTTTAGGAATTTTTCGAATTTTTCGGGAGTTCTCGCATTGGATTTTTCAGTTGGCAATTGACTTCGGCTTTCTGGCCGATGAGATTGTTTATAATGAGATTGTTTATATTAAAGATATATACATGCACAGGTGTTTTTTAAGATACAATTCATCAGAGTGAGATTGAACTCAGAGGATTTCAGAAGCAATGATTAGGCTGGAATTTTCAAGACAAATTCGGCTGCATGGCCGATAAGGTTCGTATTTGCACATTATGAGGACAAAATATGTTACATCACCCTATGAAGTCTGCAATGGCGGCAATGGCTTTACGGCGAATCTGCTCGACGTCTTCAATAGCCTGGACATCATCGGCCATCGTCCCTGGGATCGGTTTCAGTGATTTGCTCAGGGTCGCGAGGTACTTGGCCGATGCCTTGAGCTTTGCCGTCTGATCTTCTATGGCCTTGGGTGATGCAGCTTTTCCGGCTTCGACTTTTTGGATTTCTCGGCGTGTAGTGGCCAGCTTCGATTCTAGCTCTGCCTCGTGGCAACGGAGTTCTTCAAATCTATTTTTCAATACAATCGGCTCCACCGCTAGCTCGTCCAACTTGGTCTTATCGGCGTTAACTTGAGCTTTGCTAGCGGTCAGGGCCGATTCCAGTTGTTCGCGCTCTCGTCGCTCTGCGAGTCTTTCTTTTGCTTTGTTGAGCTTGAATCGGTATTGTTCCAGGAAGATGGCCGGTGTGAGGATCTCCATCAGGTCTTCGGGCAGTTCATTTTGGATTTCTTGTACCCTGGCTCTGATGGAGGAGCAATCTTCTACCAAGCACTCCAGCGAGGCTTCTAGCCGATTCCCGATGTCGGTCAGTTGGTTCTTTAGATCGTCGGAGATTGGCGTCTTGGCCGCGCTGGGCAGTTCCCTGTCCTCGTCATCGAGAAACTGGCCTATATCAAATGAGAACATATCAGCTAGGCTCTGCAAATGTCAACATAGGTCAAGGTCAGTCTTGTCAAATGGGAGCTGACGAAAGGGGATTGGGCTAAGTCTCATTACCTGAGTTGGAGTATCGGTGGTGCTTGCATCGGCCTCCCTTTGCTGTGTTGATGCAGTAGGCGATGGGGTTGGCCGATGTGGCGAAGGTGCTGGAGCCCTAGGCTGAAAAGCAAGGGATTGGTAAGTAGGGTTGTGAGATTAGCATGATAATATATAAATCAACTCTTACCGAGGCGACCGGAGAGGGTGTTGGAGAAGGAGACAGAGTCCTCAATCGTGCTTTAGCCCGCTCACGCCATTGTAAGGTTGCTTTCTTAGTCCTTGGCAGAGGGGCCGATTGAGTTCTTTCCTTCAGTATAGACGATGCCACAGCCTGAAAAGGATATCAAATTAAAGCCAAGCAATAGGAAGGGGTTATGTGAGCACGGAGAAGAAATTGTGTTTACCTTGCGAATTGCATGTTTGGTCTTTTTCGGTTGGGGGGCATCACTTTGGTCATCGGCCGGTGGGATCTCAGTGGCTTCGGCCGATGTTTCCTTGATAGCTTCAGCCGATGTGTTTTCTTCATATGTATCGGCGGCAGCTGCATCGACTTCTTCCTCCATTACTTGTTCTTCGAGGAACTCTTCTATGGAGGGATCCAGCTCTTCGAGATCTTCTTGGTCGTCAATTTTGGCTTTTTTGCTGGATTTTTGGGCTTTGCCCTTAGATGGCGCTTTCCTCTTGGGGTTTTCCTTGATCATCGGTCCCTGGAGTAGTGATGATATTTTTGGGGCATTGAGGCCGATGATGGACTCCAGGATGGTTGACCCCGATGGAGCTATGGCTTGAGCATAGAAAATCTTCTGTCCACTGTTGCTCACAGAAGGAATCGACTCGTCTGGGACTTGGGGGCTGATGCCTTGGATAAGTTCTATCACATAAAACCTGGCCGATTGATGAAAAATGTGAGCGGCCCATTCTTGCCACCAAGTTTGGAAGCTGATGTGGACGAAGGTATTCAGGTGCAGCCGATCGCAGTCACCAAGATTCGGGAGCTCGATTTCCAGCGCCTTGCTCATGACCAATGCCGATGGAATTGTGCCTCTGCTTTCCAGGAGTTTATGAAGATATAGATTGACAGGAAGTTGCCCAAGCCCGCACTGCCTAGCAGCTATCATTGGGTTGTAAAATTCATAGGACAAGCTGGTGCTCCTTCCCTGAAAAATGCCTACTGGGAACAAGCATGGAGTGAGGCCGATCATAAACAACTCCCTTGACTCCATGTCATCATTTACCAGGCTCAGTTGCAGGTCGTCTGGGAGCTCATAGTCTCGGTCCGATGTATAGACAAACATGTCCATTCTGGCTGATGGAGGGCCGGGGAAGAAACGGATGAACCATGTAGCCATGTCATCGGCGATTGATCTGCGCCACGGTAGACGGAGGCTGCTTCTCCATAAGACATGCATCGTCTGCTCCTGGGGTCTTCGTGATTGGCATACTTCGACGGGAAGCGCGAGTCCGATAGAGGTGGCCGATCAACCATGGTGTTGGTGTGAATTGTTCGCCACAGTTGGATGAACCACCATGGTCCCCCATGTGCCACGGTTTGTTTCAGCATCAAGTCTTGTGTGGCAATGTGGAGTAGCCGATATACAGCTCCTAAGAGATATCGGCCGAGAGGGATTTGTTTTTTGCTGACCAGGGCCTGAGCCAGGTGCTGACAGTTTGTTGTGGGGCCGCAGGTCGATCCGCAGAAGACGAATCTTTCCAACCACAATGTCAGGAAAGCTACATGTTCTCGCTCTGAGACCGATCCTTGTTCCATGTGCTCAGAGATGTACCCAGACCAGCCTCCAATTTTCTTGGTCTTCAGTTTGTGGCTGCTGTTTTTCAAGAGGCTGAAGGGATTAATCTCAGAGTCGATGTCTAGTCCTGTGAGTACCTTGATATCTATGAGGGTTGGGGTCATCGGACCTTGCTTGAACATGAAGGCGTTCAAGGTACTTGACCAGAAGTAACTGGTAGCTGACATTAGTGGCTCATTCTTCTTGGTATCGGCCAGGGACAGAGTTATGCATTGGCCGATTCCAATCTCATCCCAGTGGACTTGTTTGACGGCAGCAATCCTTTTGTGCCAGGTCCTGTATCCGTTTAGCTTCGATGGCCATGACCTGAAGGTGTGTTTCCATGCAGAAACAGTGGGCTTGGCTTGCCTGAAGGGGATTCTGTCGGTTTCGGTGTTGATTAGCCAGGTTGGGTCGCAGTCGCCCATGGGGCCTAGCAGAAAGCGGTGAGACTTGTCATCGGTGGGGATCAAGATTTGGTTTTTGAAGACCTGTATGATGGAAACGACGATGAGGATATACGACCCGGAATTGGGGGGCAGCGAGTAAAAACCCTAACTTGGAAGAATCGGCGGGGAAAGCGCTAATGCAGGATTGAGTGAGTTGACTTACCGTAGGGATCTCAGAGGTGTAGAATGGGGCGGAAGCCATTGTTGTTGAAGAAGGGATCACGGTGAAGGGGGTTGATGTTGATGGGACGCCGAGCGGTCGCCGGAGTTGAAGAACACGAAGAGCTTGTTGAATCGGCGGCGGAAGTTTTTGAATCTGGATGGGCATCTTAAGCTACAACATGATAAGAAATATAGCAATTGAAGCATAGCATAAGCACAAGGTAGTATCACAATTTATGCAAGTATTCCAAGTAAGTGTTAACGGTGAAATTTGGTAATCAACTTGGAAGCGGAAGGGGAACCGAGGCAGAGAGGAAGGATTGAGTTGGAGCCAGATCAGGAATCGTATCGGACCCGGTAGCTGCATCGGACTGGGAAAGATGATGCCATAAAGAGCGTATCGGCCGATACGGATTCGGTTTGATTGAAGGCCGATGCGGGTTATGAGTTGTCAGCGTTTATGCAGGCTTGGTTTGGGCTCAAGATAAGCTTTAAGGAGGTTGCCAAATAGAGATAAAGCTCGGTTTTAGACAACTGTATCTTGTAAATTGGGTAGTTATACTTGTTTGTTAGTTGTAGATAAGATCGTACCCGACAAGGGTTTTGTTGTAATCTCGGGTATAAATATCCCGATAGTTGGTACATGTTAGCTCTCTCTCAATCAATCACACAATCAAATCAATCTACTTTCGGCGCATCGCCAACCCTCGCAAGAGGTCTTCTTCGACGAGTTCTTGCTTCTTCGGAGCAGAGGTAAGAACTCGTTCCCGACGATCTGCATCGTCGGGGCTAACGTGTCGCTTTAGACACGTTAAGCCTCGATGATGTGATCATCGATTATCATGTCTTGAATAATTTTGACAGGTATCTTAATTAAGCCTTGCCAGCGGTTTACTCGTTTTAGGGTTTATTGCCGACGATGGTTTAATTCTTATGCTTGGCTAGATTGTTCAATGCAGCTACCATCCCCAAAAGCAATCGACGACCTGATTTTCTTCGCGTTAAGTCTCAATTCACACTTCGAGTTGCCATCGACCTTAGTCCTGTTTTGAGATCTAACACGAAGCCTGTTTTCGGTTGTAACTAAGGATAGTACCGGGGTTTCAGCCGGTCTTATCTAACGCATGTGATTGCTTTATGTTTTTTGCATGTGTTGCCACTTATACGTGTGAATTGGTAAATATAAATATGTTGGTCACAGAGTATTATCAGGATCTCTTTGTGGTTGATGTGTTTTACCAGCCGATTGGCTCGCATAAGTTTGCACTAGAGTATTAGCTAGTGTAGTTATCTTTGTTCTACTTATTGGCCGATGCCATTAGTTGATATCTACATATCAATGAAGGCCGATAAGATTAGATTCATGTTTTACTTATTTTCTAAGTGAGCCGATATAGCCTTGCCCTATCGGCTGGGCTATGACAATGTGTCATCGGTCTATTGACCGATCGGCCATTGTTTCCTGACTTGGTTTACTTGTTTCTTGTTGATTGCAGATCAAATCAACTGGCACGCTCTGCTTACGACTAGGCAAGCCATTTGGACCTGCACTGGAGTTAAGCAGATCTCCCAGGCCACCGTGGTAACGCGGAACCTGTTTGGTCGTTGGACGGGTCAAAAGCGTGCTTCTGCGCCAACAGTAAGATAAGCAATAACTAAGAGGGAGACAGGATGATTTTTTTTCGAAGTTCGGACCCCTTATAAAGAGGTTCCTACGTCTTTGTTGAGGAGCTCACAAAGAGCCGGGTCTTTTTTAACCCTATCCTCATGAGGTTGCACAAATGCACTCCTCCTTCCACTAAGTGTATCTCTTTCCTTGCGGAGGTGAGATCCAGTCTTCACAAACTTTCTCATGGCACACCACACTCCTTGGGGTGTTCACAAGTGACTCCTACCCGTCTAGGAGATCTCAATCTCCAAGTGCAACAAATACCCACGAAATTTGCTTGGAAATGAACTGTAGTGCTCAAGAATCAAGATTTGTGCCCAACACTAGGAAGCCCACTCAAATCCACACATGCAAAGGCCAAATCACAAAGATTTAAGGGAGATTTGAGAGGAAGAAGGAGAGCTCAAGATTTGAATCACTTAGGACAAGCTCCAAACCTACAAAGCCACAAAGATTAGAAATGAAGGACTAACCTTAGAAAAGGGTTGGTGGGGGGTTTATATAGATCCCCCCAAAATGTGACCGTTGGAAGGGGAATCTTTTAGCCCACGTCGGATAGTCCGATTTCAAGATCGGATAGTTCGATATTTTTGAACTTCCAAGGCAAAAAGAGAATGAGAGATAGAGAATGATGTTCTATGAAATTTCGGACTTTCTGAGACATCGGACTATCTGATGTGAGATCGAATAGTCTGATGTTTTTCAAAGCAAGTTCCTCCTCCTCAAACAAAGACTCAAGTTCTTTGAAATTTTGGAGTCTCTGTATCATCTGACAATCTGACCCATAATCGGATACTCCGAGTTACACTTAGAAAAACTCACTAGAGAGGATTTTTGAAATGAAGACAGAGAATGAACTTCTATGAAAAATCAGATAGTTTGATACATCGGATAATCTGATTCAAATCGGATAGTCTAATGTTGCTCAAGTAAAAAAGGCAGAAACTTTTTACTCCAAAGTCCGATTACGATGATCTTGGACTCTATAGAAAGCTGGTTTCGTGGTCTATCAAACCCAACATAAAACATGGTCCAAAACCTTCAAGAGATGTTGAAAAATTTGAAAGAAAACTTGGTGTAAGTGTTGTGACATGTGAAACAACCTAGAGTTGGAATTTTGGCTTAGGTTTTTCAACTCACACAAAGATAAATCATTTTGAGCACTTGAGACATAACTAAGCAAACATGTTTGCATCCCTCTTAATAGTACGATATTCCTATACTTAGTTCGGTCTTTACTAAAAACACTGAGACCGGTAAAAGGCTAAGAAAAGGATGCTTAGCTTCATTATACCTTTGTCTTGTGCTTTTCCTTGTGGCCTTAGCTTGACAACAAACATCACTCTCTTTAGTCAACACATGATGTTCGCTCATTTTTATTTCTTCAACCCACTGATGCCTTTCAAAGTATGCCATCAATTCATTGCCTTTTATCTATCACTCTTGATGTGGATCAACACATGATTCCCATCTTCTAGCTATTCGTCTTGAGACTTGTGTGACTTGACCTTAGTTGAGCATAAGCACCATTTTCATTTCTTGGGATTTATTTCTTTTATTCAACTCAATGAAATTGTTAGTCCCTAATGATCCGGCTGTCAACCTTCACTTGTTGACCAACCGATCGCATATAACAGGATATGAATAAACTTATGAATATTAACCAACACAACAAATGCCATATGCTCACATATATGCACAAATGTAAGATCCCAATTAAATATAATTGATTAACTTGGATTAAACACATGCATAACAAGATATAGAATATACTCCCCCTAAATATACTCATACAAAATATTTTGAGTGAAACAAGTGTATGCATAATCAGAGATGAAACATTGGGAGCTTATTTTATACAAGAATAGAAGACATTTATAAAATATAGACATAATAATAAATATATACCTTCAGCATCTCCATGTTCTCAATGTAAAGGGACTAAACAAGATAAAACTCAAGTAAAACATTAGTCTCACATGCATATGTCAATCACATAGAAATAATATATGAACACATAATTATGTACATGGAGAGAAAGAGTGATACTTATAGCTTGATCTCCATGTATTTAATCCTTGTTGAGATTAAAGTCCGTCATCAATGAATGCATTTCTATTGCAACTCATATGACGTCCGGGAACAACCTCTCATCATTTCCACTTTCATATCCACATGAGACTAAGAAATGCTCATAAAAATATTAGTCTCATATAATTGGATTTGTCATTAATCACCAAAACCAAATTATTGGCGGTTGAACTTTCAACATGCTTGGATGTAATTCCAAAGGAATCGGTCCTTAAAAGTGACCGCAGAAGTATCCCTCCAAAAATGACCTTGTGTCGTGAGTTTTATCTTTAAAACTCATTTTTCTTTCACAAGGCACCAATCTAGGTGTCGGGTTTTTCAAAGCTTTTGTAAACCAAGGTTTACCCAAGATGTTCTCAGATTTTAAGTTTGAAAGCAACCGTCGATACTCGCACAAGGTACACAAATACCGAGGCACAACACAAGTGGTTACAAGGGAACATGATATAACAATTAACAAAGAAACGATCAAATGCAACAAGTTAGGTAGGCCCAACGATTTGCCTTGCAGATGAGGCAAACAATTTCCAGTGCAATCCTAACAATGCATAAATATTTTGCAAGCAACATAATTAATTTCAAATATATGCTCAATATGTTCAAAGATGACTTGCCTTGCTCAAGGTCTTGAGTTTCACGAATCTTTAAGAAATCTGCTTGGAAGAAAAATCCGGAAACTGCAACTAGGCGCAAACAAACTAAACCTAAACAAAAGACCAAGAAAAAGATCCTATTTAGACTAATTAATAGTTCCATTAGATAGATCACAATTTTATGGATTTACTGGAAGTGGAACGACGTTAATCAGGGTTACGGGTGAAGAGATATGATTTTTGAAATTTTAATCGAATTTTTGGAATAAAGAAAAAGGATTTATTGAATTTATAGAAAAGAATATTCTCTCGGATGTAGGGTCCACATGTTAGTGGGGAGGCCATAGGTGCAGCATGGAGTTGGTCCATGCACCACTTGGTTCGGTGTGAGGGAGGAAGTATGGACTTTGGTTCATGGGCTTCAAGGGAGTGAGCTACGGATTACGAGAGGGATGGGAAATGGGCTTAGTCCAACGGGCCAAGGGAGTGAGCCATGGCCCAATTGGTCGGTGCGAGGGCGTGGCCTGGACAGTGCGCGCGTGAGGCTAGAGGCGGGAAGCGGGCCGACGCCCGGGCGAGGGAGGCGTGGGCCGGCGTGGCTACGCAGCCCAGCAGGCTGGTGGGCCAAGCCCGTGGGCAATGAGAGGAGAGGCGGCTAACGGGGCAGCAGCTTGACTCGGTCAAGCGCGCTACTGTCCACGTGGGCAGCCACGTTGGACTAAGAAAGGGGCGGAGGCACAATGTGGCCGGCGGTGGCGGGAAGAGCGGCGCGACGAGAGAGCGAGAGGAAAGGGGAAACGGCTACGCGGACTCCAAGGAGGTTCAAAGGGAGTCATTGTCACGCCCCAAACTGGCCCCGGGCGGAGACCAGGGTAGGGCGGTCCAGATTGACCTGTATGCCTGTACCAGTCCCAGGAAATAGCGCTGGTACAACAGGAAGACAGAATATCACAACAACGGCGGTCTCTTTATTAAGAGTAGGATTACAACCAAGGTTGGAACTACGGACAGAACCCGAGTTCACAACAGCATTACAAAAAGGCGGAAGCGGAAAGCGGAGACTAGCCCTAAGCCACAAGCAAAGCCTTGGGGAAGGCTGAAACCCTACTACTGCTCGAAGTCGGCTTGCTCCTGGAAGAACTCTTCATCAGCAGGGTCCACCTCTTCGTCTTCGAGAACTGGGGGGGGTTTAATTATGTAGAGCAAGGGTGAGTACAGGAGTACTCAGCAAGTCAGGGGAATTAAGTGTTTAATGCAAGTTTCAAGGAAGGCCAGTTGTTTTTCACAATTGGTTTTAGTTTAAGACTTTAAAAACATCTAAGTAAGTGCTTCTCAACGACACGAATGAGAAAGTGCGTCTCATCCAGCCGGAGCAGTGAAAAATGTATCGATTGATTCTTGTCGGCGCGAGAGGCTCCCTGCCAATCGTTTACCGACCCGGCTGCACCAACAGCCACAACTCACACACGCCGGTGCGAGAGGCTCCCTGCCAATCGTCACCGACTCCGGCTGCTTCAACAGCCACAAGTCACACACGCCGATACGAGAGGCTCCCTGCCAATCGTCACCGACTCCGGCTGCTTCAACAGCCTTAAACCAAGCACAGAACGGAAAACCTCACACCAACAGCAGTTCACAAGGTGTTCAATAAACTACGCTAAGGAATCACCTCACATCCGCCCATGACCGTGGGCACGGCTGTTCGAACAGTTATTAACCTCTGCAGAGGGGGTACACTTTACCCACACGACGTTACTAACCCCGAATCACCCAGCCCGCGACCCTCGGTCACGTCTGGCGACCTTGAGGCTTTCACGACAAGGCATTTCGAAAGCCGACTCAGGGTCATCTTATGCCAACGGGAGGGGTCCCACGGACCAACACCAGGTTAGGTCCCAGACCATACTGTGCCAGGAAGCCCAGGGGTCCTCCCCGACACCACCCCGGCGAATCCACTTGTCCCTTGGCATCAAGATTTCCCTGGCCTAGCTAATTACTCAGCCAGGGGCGTCCCATATCACCCATGTGGTCGTACTTGACATATGCTTGGATGTAATTCCCAAGGAATCGGTCCTTAGGGCGAGAACGGGCAGACCGTACCTCCAGTACGTCTCCCGTACCGCGAGTTTTAGAAACTCACTTTAGTTTTCAAGACACCGACCCAAGTGTCGGGTTTTCCAAGCATTTTGTAAACTCAAGTTTTACCCAGGTGATCAATTTTAAAGTTTGAGGGGAGTCTCGATATTCGTACGCGAGGTACGGATACCGAGGCATCACCTGAGGGGTGACAAGGGTGTTAGGGTATTCAAATATCAAGGAAGGTGAATGCAGCAAATGGGTAGGGCCTGCCGGTTGTATTGCAAACCGAGGCCAAGTGCCAAGTGTAACCTAAACATGCATAGTTTGCGAAATCAAAATACTTAATTTAAATTATGGGTTCAATTGATCAAAGGTGACTTGCCTTGCTCGAGATCTTGAGCTTCTTCCTCGAAATCCGCGCACTGCGGGTCTTCGGGCTCCGAGACTACACGCGAAACGAGACGACTCAACAAAGCGATAAAAAGAAGCCCTATTAAAGACCACTAAGCGTGCCATTGGATAGATCTCGATTTTTGAGGAATTTTGGAAGTGGAACGGAGTTAATCGGACGAACGGTTGAAAAGATATGAATTTCCGAAGATTAAAGGATTTTCTGGAATAAAGAAAAGGAATTATTAATTCCCTGGAAAAAGAAAAGAAGGAGGGACTGAAATTGGACTTTATTTTGGGCGGCTAAGGGCAGCCCAAAAGGATTTGAATGGGCGCGGCCGAATTAATTGGGCCGACGGCCCGAAGGGATTGGCCCATGGCCGATCGGCGCGCGGGGGGGGGGGGGGATGGCCGATGGGCCGAAGAGAAAGGAGAGGCCGATGGGCCGATGCAGGCCTGGCGGCCGAAGCCGACGGCGGGAGCCGACGGGAAGAAAAGCGGCCGAGGCGATTAAGACGACGGCTGACGACGCGGGGCTCGGCCGAGCGGCGGCGGCGGCCGAGGACGAGCGACGGCGGTGCGGGGGCGGCGCCTAGGGTTCGAACGCGCGGCGGCGGTGCTATCTAGCGCCTAAAGAAGGGGAGAAAAAGAGAGAGACGGCGGAACGGGAGTTACCGCGAGAAGGTTTCGCCGGGGACGGGGGCGACGACGCGGGGCGGCGGTGAGACGCGGTCCCGAGCCGGGGAAGAAGAGGGCGCCGGGCTCCTCTCCTTGCGGCGACGGCAGCAAGGGGCGGTGGCGCGACGGCGGGAAGGGCGAGCTCGGGGAGGCGGCAATGGCGGCCGGGCGGAGGGGAAAGAAATTGCGGCCGAGCGGGGGGGGGGGTTTTGTAGGGCGCTAGGTCGGTTTGGTCGGGGGGAGAAAGGCGGTTCGCGGAGGTCGGTTTGGGGCGCGGAGAGGGGACCGGCGCACTCCGGCGCTAGCGGCCAACGGCGGCAGCGGTGACGCCGGCCGGTCGGGAAAAAGGGGGAAAGGGGGAAGAAAAAGGAGGCTTGCCTCCTAGCCGATTTGGGTAAGGGCGCGCGCGCGGGGAGAGAGAGCGTTGGCTCTCTCTCTCGGCTTGGCGCGTGCGGGGCACGTGACCGGGGCGCGCAGGCCGGGCGGACTGGGCCGAGGCGGCACGCGGGAGAGACTGGGCCGGCAGACGGCCCAGGGAAGGAAGGAGGCCGAGAGGCTGGGCCGGGAAGGGGGACAGCCCACGGCAGAGGGAGGTAAAGTGGACTTTACCAGAGAAAAGAAAGAGGGAGTTTGAGGGCTCGGATTTGAAATCCGATTCCGCGGTTTTCTCCAGGATTGAACTGAGAGGGGAGACACGAGACCTTGGCACACAACAAGACTCAACTGAAGAACAAACTTTCGCAAATAGGGTTTTTAACAAAATAGTTTTCCCGCTAACGCCGCGACAAAACGGGTGTTACAGTCATGGAGGACGATGGCGGAAGAAAGTGGGGAGAAAGAAGCCGATGGCTGCGTACGACTACCCGCGGTGGCGACGGGAAGGTGGCGTAGCGTGGGAACAAAAGAGAAGACCAGTGGTCAGAGGAGAGGCTTGCGGATGTAGAAAAGAGCTCCAGGAGGTGTCACACCCCAATCTGGCACCGTTGTACAACGGCACCCGACGGGACTGTGTCGTAGGAAAAAGGCGTGAACCGCTTTCTACGAGACCGCGATATTGGTACCAATCCCAAGGCATAGTGCTGGTACCCACGGTGACAATAATGAATCATTGCAATCCTTAAATCAAATAGATGACTTATTTATCTTAACTAAAGTTGTAGCTCTGGACGCCCTGAGAATGCAACCGACGACACAGAAGCAGCAGCCGCAGCAACATCAACAGCAACAGCAGCGGAACCACTGGACTATCACCCAACACCACAGGCAACAACTGGGAACCAGGACGAAACCCTAATCTTCACTTCGTTTCACCTTCAGGACGGAGGAGCTATATATAGAGCAAGGGTGAGTACGTACGTACTCAGGAAGTCACGGGAACTTAGGTGTTTAGTGCAAGCTTGAAACAGGGGCAATGTTGTTTTGCAAATCCTTTATTTGAAACCACTAAGTGAGTTTCTTCTTTTTATGTTTGTGTCAAAAAGAGACTTGCGTCTTCGACTTAAGAGATGCTTTTCAACATCTCAAATTGGTAATGCATCGACTTCCTAGATCGGTTCATTGATTCTTGGCTCACATAGACATTCCACTTGATTAAGCGGCTCCCCGAGCCATTTTCAATTTCTTGGACTCCAAGAGTCTCGCTGCCCCGTAGCTCTACAATCTGCTTTTACTCGGAAAGCCTAGTATATGATGCCCTCAGACATCCCGGATCACATAGATCGGTTTCTGACCACCCAAGCCATCCATCTACCACAAAGGCTGATTCTAGTAACGATTTCCAATCCACAACAACTTTTCACAAAACACAGGCAAACAAAACTACACAACGGGAAACACCTCACATTCGCCTATGACCGTGGGCACGGCTGTTCGAACAGTCCGTTAACCTCTGTAGAGGGATACACTTTACCCACATAACACGAACTTACTCCAGACACTGGTCAGTGTCGGAGATTCGTGACAAAGCCTTTCCAAAGCCAACCCAGGGTTATCTCATGCCACATAGAAGGATCAGATCCTCTCACAAACGAGTCATTTTCATTTCACAAATCAAACCCCAACACCTTGACCGGTAATCTGGCAAGCTTCTCTTCCTTGCCTTACCAAGAACCCGGAGATGCACCAACCCTCGCATCCCGGTGTTCCACAACTATTGGCATGCGAGGTTTTCCTGAACCGGCTAATTACTTAGCCAGAGTGTCCCATTCCATCATGTGGTTGTACTTGTTATGTTTGATGAATTTCCCACATGAATCGGTCCTTATATGCGAATTCGGGATAGCACCACACAGGCACAATCCCCGTATCGCGAGTTTTCACAATTACTTTTATTTTCAAACACGCAAACACCATGTGCTAGGTTTTCAAGGCTTCTCAAATCCATTTCCCAATGTTTGTGACAAACAACGGTGTATGTGGAGTAGTTGGTACTCGCGCTCATAAAGCATGGGTATCGGAGTACCACAAAGGTGGATCGACAAGGATACACGGTTTGTCGGCCTACAGTAAATAGTGCGACTACTGGGTTGGTCCGTCGGTTTGGCACGCAAACCGAGGCTAAGCAAGTTATGTGTGTATTCCTAACAATGCAAGTTGCAAACAAAATAATAATGACTTTTCAATTATAGGAGCAATATGGTCAAAGGTGACTTGCCTTGCTCAAGGTCTTCACGAAGCTTTTTGAAATCCGCGCTCGAACGAAAAATCTAGGAACCGCAACTAGGCACAAACAAACAAAACCTAAATAAAAGACCAAAGAAAATATCCTGTTTAGGACTACTAATAGTTCCATTAGATAGATCGCAATTTTACAAAATTACTGCAATTGGAACAGGGTCAATCGGAGCTACAAAATTCCTGCCTCCCCTTTTTTCCTTTGTTGACATGGTTAGTCTGTTGAAAAGGGCGCTTTTACCGTACCTTCCACTATTAATAGTAGTGGTCCGGATTATAATGGTATAAATTGACTGATATAGGTATACAAAATACAATTATATCTATAAAAATAGAACTTAACGGTTGTATATAAAATCTAAGCCTATAGAAATAGAATCAAACAATTGTATATGAAATATAGACCTTATAGAAAATAAAGCTAAGGGTTCTATGTGAAATCCAAAACTAAATCTAAACTACTCAAAAAATTCATAATTTTCTGATTGTCCTAATACGTTTTCGTCCATTGCAATCCGTTTTCGCCCATCGTCAGCCCACGATCGATCTTCGTCCTTCCGAGCGATATAAGAGTTGGATATGGCAACATCTGGTCCCCTGCCCCACTGTCCGAATCCGCTCAACTCACATCATGTTCGCTTCAGTCCGCCTCGCACTTGCTTATGATGCACCATCCCAGCCGGAGTAACCAACCGTATCAGATACCAAGTTACCAACAGGACAAGGCAAAAACAAAAACACACGAACAAATCCAAATCCAGAAATCCCCCAAAATTCCCTTTTAAACCCCCATCTTATGAACAAATCAGCCACAAAACGGGGTATAGCCACCCTAGAGCATTCTGAAGATGGGCTGTAGACTGCCTGCCACCGAGATCAGCTCGAGGATGCTATTGCATTGCCATCGCAGCTGACTAGATCTGTTCGAGAAGCCACCAATTGCTTCACTGGAGATCGTTGTTTCCGCGTCATTGGGCAGGAGGAAGAGGGGCGGCTGGGGAGCTGAGGGGAAGAGGAGCTCCATCGGTAGATCGAGGGCTTGAGGGGAAGGGGTGAAGGGCTTATTCCTCGATCTCTAACACTTGTGTTGGTTCTCCAACAAAAAAAAAAGAGAAATTTTATACCCCTTAAGAAAATATCTCGAGGTACTTAAATTTTACACTAAAATTTTTGGTACCTCGAGGTACTTAGTATCTAAAGATATCAAATTTAACACTAGAAAATATGGTATCTTCCGGTATTTTTTTAAGGATGGTAAAATTACCCAAAAAAACATTTGGGTTGGTTTGCTGTGAGAACTTTTGGGGTTCCTGAGGCGGCTTTTGTCATGACATGAACGGCTGGGATGTTTCGTGTGTCAAGGGCAAATTGCTGGCACTGATCTAACATTGAACCTGTTGTCTCTATCTTTCTTTTTCTCAAATGAGTATTGATGGGTTAATTAATACTAGCTTTTTATAAAACATGTCAAAAATCCAATTCAGCTCAATGGCTACACCCCAACAATTTGATTTGATTTCCGCATCGGTCTGTCTCCAATTATATTATATACACCAACGATTTCTATTCGATTGTGTACTGGGAGATTGTAATTGTAATTTGAAGAAATCTGATAAATTGGTGCCCAGCGTGTGTGGGGCCGGTTCTAGCAGGAGGCAACGACTCCAGTCCCAAGCGGAACTGCCGAGATACAGCAGCAATGGTGCATCTGTAGGCCATGGTGGAGACTCTCGGACGGCCGTGATGGAGCCAAGTGTGGAGGCGCCTGTCCACCGCGGTGGCTTGCCAGGCGGTGCGCTACACAGGGTGTGGTTGGAGGGGGCGTTCGACCACACAGGCGCACTGTGAACTACTGCATGTGAAGGGCGCGAGGAGGCAATATGTGGGATCTTCGCTGCTGTTGGCTGTTGAATGAAAGATTTTCTCCATAGTAGGGTTAGATGAAATATTCGTTTGAGGCCTGGAGGCGAGGAGTCGATCTGGATTTTGGCCAGAAGAAAAAAAAAAGAAAGGGGTAGTTTGGACTGGTTTGTTTTAGGCCGTTACTGTTTAAGGTTTGACTGGATATTGTTTTCAGTTGATCGACTACTTTTCTGTCACATGGTCGTGATTTGAACAAAGAGATCAAATTTAAATGAACAAATACACGGTTAATTTGATTGTAATTTAAGTTTGATGTGATGGAGTTAGATGGAACTGAGAATTTTACTTGAGGGTGAAAAATATGTTGGCTCAACAAGGAAAATCTAGATCTCACATAAAGGCAACAAAATCGGTGAAGATGAAGGATGTCGAGTGAGATAAAATCAAATGTGCATGCAACTGCGACTATAAGCCTCTTAGATTTTGTCATATACCATATCACTGAGAAGATTCACTATAAAAAAAGAGGACAAATTGGCAACCATGAGAGGGAATTTGAAACAAATTGATAACCCTAATAAATATAAGTTGTAAGGTAATTAGACATGGATAACACAGGACATCAGATCGCACTCCCCACATGATTGCAATTCTCTCTTCTATCCATCGCTGGAATTTGGAATCCTAAACCACCTCACTAGCTAGGCCATCTGCCAATCGCACTCTCTATTTTTCTCCTCACTTTTGTCTTTCCTTCCCGTAGCAACGCACGGGTGCTTTGCTAGTCCAAATATAGTTCTACATGTAATGGTACCTATAGAAATAAAATTTCAAAGTTGTATATTAAATCTAACTCTACATGAGTTATCTAGCTCCGCACAAAACTGCACAGGGCAATCCCCTATTTCCAATCGAAAGAAAAATTTGGAGAGCCCGACTACACAAAGACTGCAGCCAAATTGGTTTGCAATCCTCACATTTCATTTAGTGGTGCAGTACTGCAGTCTAATCAATCAACTCGTCACTATGGATGAGTTCAAGCGCCCACTTTAGGTTGGCCATGACCTCCGACATGGCCGGCCGGTCCTCCCCCTTCTCTTCCAAGCAGCGCTCTGCCGTGCTTGCCACCAGGTCTGCTGCCCCGAGCTGCCTCGACGTTAGCGTCGCCGCTAGGCGCTTGTCCAGAACCTTCGATAGCGCCCCTGCCTTGATGAACGGCAGAGCAAACTGAACCAAGCTGGTGTACTCCCCCTTCCTATAAAACATTACTTGTTTCACCTCCTCCTCCTCCTCCTCCCATTGAAAAAAATGCTTCCTCCCTGTTAATACCTCCAGCATCACGACGCCAAAACTATAGACGTCGTTTGTTGGCATCGGAGTGGCTGTTAATATATACTCCGGGTCGAGGTATCCTACCTTACCTGCACAAGTCAGATCGCCTTCGTTCTGGCTGACCGCGAGCCCAAAGCCCGACAAGCACGGTGCCCAGCTGGAGTCGAGGAGGATGTTGGACGTGCTGATGTCGCGGTGGATGACCGGCGGCACAGCGGAAGAGTGCAGGTAGTCGATGGCGCATGATACGCCTAGCAGTATCTCGATACGCATCTTCCAGGACTCCGCCACCGGCGAGTAATGGGATGACAACGACGACGGACCATGCAGGTGGTCAGAAAGTGAGCCGTTCTTCATGTAGTCGAAGATGAGCAGGTACTCCTCCTCCACAGTGTTCTTTCTTTAGAATAATAATTTACATATTTATATTAATTTTTTAAATAAAACCAATGATCAAACGTTATGCGAAAAATCAACCGGGAGGCAGATAGTACAAACGCCACATCCTCTGTTTCATTGACTAGTCATTGCCTCCCAACTCTCCGCGAACTGCGAAATTAATTGCCGGCCATGGCTGTCTGGTGCACTCTTGATCCCCTCTCGCGATCGATCCAGCTTCCCAAGGTTTCCGCGGTTCAAGGCTGGAAGAGACAATGAACCCAAGGTTTGACTTGCTGAAGGTTTCGTACGTGTTCAATGAAATGCCATGGCGAGGAAGCCCAATGTTAGTGCAAAACTGCAAACCCAATCGCTAGTCTTTTTGCAAATCTGTATATGTTTTTACTGTATATATTTTGCAAGTTCTAATTTGCAGTATCTAATTAATCCAGTTGCGACATGCAAGAAGGGTTCTTCAGTTTTCACCTGTCGTCATCAGGTACTAGGCCAACTGACTTTACAAATGGACACAAGTTTTGGACAAGAACAGCATGTTTGAAAAAGGAATATAAATTCATTGATAAATTATGGGTCAAACTAGTACATCCTAGTTTCACAAAGTCACAATGCTAGCTTGATGATACTATTTGCTCGGCTTAAAAAGAGCTAATAATTTTATTCGGAGAGCTAGGCAGTCAATGGAAGAAATAAAAGCAACAGCATTTTCTTGGATCAATCACATTCACCAATTCACATCGGTGATCCATGCGTAACGCGTCGAGCGCCCAGGCCGGGGCTACCCATCGCCACGGACGAGCTCGAGTGCCGCCTCGAGGTAGGCAACGACCTCGGAAATGGCCGGCCGGTCCTCCTCACGCAGCCGCACACAGGTTGCTGCCGTGCGCGCCACCAGATTCACCGCCATGAGCTGCCTCCGCGTCGGCGTCGTCGTTGGGCGCTTGTCCAGCAGCTTCTGCAGCTCCCCGGCCTCGATCATCGGCAGCGCCAAGTGCACCAAGGTATCGGGGGCACCACTCCCTTCTCTTCCAAAATATGCCTCCTTCCCGGTCAATACCTGCAGCATCACGACGCCGAAACTGTAGATGTCACTCGACGGCTTCAGAGTGCCTTCCGTTAAGTACTCCGGGGCCACGTATCCCATTGTGCCAATGACTTCATTATGCCTACAATCCATCTCGTCGAAGGTGAGCGAAGAACCGAAGCTCGACAAACGTGGCACCCAAGTGGCGTCGAGCAGGATGTTGGCCGGCTTGATGTCGCGGTGGATCACCGGTGGCGCCATGGATTGCAGGTACTCAATGGCCCGTGACACGCCCAGCAGTATCTCGATGCGCATTCTCCAGGACGCAGTCACCGCTGAGGACGACGACGACGGGCCGTGCAGGTGGTCGTGAAGCGAGCCGTTGTTCATGTGCTCGTATACGAGCATGCGCTGATCATTCCCCGTACAACTGCCTAAGAAGCGTATGATGTGATTATGGCGGATTGGAGGAAGGATTTTAATCTCTGCCTCGAAGCCGACGACGCTAGGCCAATATTTTGAGTGCAATATGCGCTTGACGGCTACCTCCCGCCCATCTGGAAGCATTCCCATGTAAACAATGCCGAAGGCGCCAGAACCTATCTCTTTGTCGGGGGCAAAGTTGTTGGTGGCCGCAGCCAGCTCCGCCATGGTGAACTCTATGCCTCCGTCATCGCCATGGAATGCCATCTCTTGAGCGACAACCTCCTACGACATACAGAACAGGAAACACACTTTAATTTCTGTAGTTTAGGAAGTAAAGCTAATAATAATACTATTAATTATCTAAATATATAACTTTGCATAGGCGATTCATGAATTTAGACAAAAAAAAACTCGATGAAGAATGTATAGTTGGGTACCGGCTCATGAGTCAGGTACCCTGCAGATGCAGATGGCACGGTCGTGTCATTTGTGAGCAGGATGTTGTAGATTCGATCGAGGAGCCGGGTGACTCCGATGTGGCTGATGAAGGGGAAGACAAGGAGGTAGGAGTCGATCTTGCTCTGAACTTGTCTGAACCTCTCGGCCTGCCGCCCGGCAATCAACAACCGGTACACCGCACTCCTCTCCTGGCAGGACATCACAAGCTCATGAGCCTCTCGGAGAGTGTCGTCGAGCCCGTCCAGCGGTCGCCTGATCTCCGGCCTCTGCATCATCTCCGGATCCTGCAGGTGCGGCAGCAGCTCGGAGATCATCAACACGCGGCGAGCTAGCTGATCGCACTCCTTCTTGTTCTGCCGAGCCGTCCCAGCCGCCTGTATGATCATGGAGATGAGGCCGCCGACGTCCACACCGACCAGCTGCGCCACCGTCGCCGCCTGCCCCAGCCCGCTCCATAGCGCCATAGCAATCTCAGTGAACTCAGGAAGAACCGAACAACTGCTTGCTAGCTAGCTAGGAGAGGGGAAAGGAAGGCAGTTCCCAGGAGGTGGGTGGTAGACTGGTAGTGGAGTCTGGAGTGTGATGAACAACAATTAACAACTGGGCAGGACTACCTGTTTCCTGGAGTATATCAAACTGACACGGAACAATTAACAACTGGAGTACTGGACTAGGGAAGAAGCAGAGGCTGACGTGAGGGAAGGAAGAAATTGAAAGTGGGTGGGGGCGGCTCGGTATAGTTGGACGGGGTCACGGAAGACAGCTGCAACCACAGCCGACGTACGCGTCGACGTATATGTTGATGCCTATCAACGTATACGGTTCAAACGGACTAATCAATAATCAGGACAAGTTTGAAAAACCTCGTTAAGCGCGCTGTTGATTTGTTCTTGTGCTTATGGGAGCAAAGCTAACTTAGCTTTTGTGTGTCTGAAACACTGCAACCATCTCTTAAATGTACTCCCTCTCTCAAAAAAATAAACTCAAACCCTACTATTCCAAAAAAATTTTAAAAAGAGAAAAAAAACCACAATGCTTTCAATTAATGTAAACGTTATATTGGTTGATGAATAGATAAAGAGTATTGAAGTAACAAAATTTTTTTCTTTTGCAGATTAGTGACATGTAAGAATGTAGGAGTTGGTTTATTTTAGAATAAATTTTAAACTTTAAAAATTGATTTATTTTAAAACGGAAGTAGTACCATTTTTTCTTGTCATATCTTCCTGATAGCTGTCAAATAGGATGAACATGAAGAAATTGGGTGAGGGATCAGAGTTGTTGGTTCAGCACAAACAGTGGAGATCAGAAACCTCTCAGGTTTACCATTCGTTCGATCTGTTCATCGATCATCTTGTGGAGATAATTCATTTCCTTAGCTACTAAGTACAAGTCTACTTAGTTCTAGAATATGTCAGTACTGGTAGTTTCTTGGCAGCAGCAATAGTAACAGAAATATGTATGGAAATCTCTAGTAGAGTGTATAGTATGTCGGTTGTACATGTGTGTAGAAAAAGTCAAACGAGTTCTGGAGCAGTTTAGCTGCTCAATGTTGGTTGATGTGGCCTATAATATAAATTAATGAGTCCCTTAGGTAGGTGAGCTGCTGCTGAAAAGAGTCATGCATGCATGTGTGAAAGCCTTGACTTTTTTTAAAAAAAATAATTAAAACCCAGCATGTACATTCAAACTAGATGTATACAGCCTAAAGTCATACAAGAATGCTTAAACTCATACTCTTATAAAAAGATCTCGATATCAAAGACATAAAGCACGAGTACTAAAACTTGATTGATCACCTTATAAAAGAGAACAAACATCTACCACAACAATAGCATGACAAAGATGCCATTAAGCATCCAATCTCTTGCTCACGTTCCATCCAAACTCAGAGAAGAAGTTCAAGTCTCTTTCTTCCAACAACTTGGACAAAAGATGGATTGTTTACGAAAGAATCTTTGGACCCATAAAAAGAAGAATTTGTGGCTGTGGAATTTGATAAGCAAACACTTATTCTAAAGCTCTAGATTCTTTAGGCCTACACAACACACTCTACTTACCAACCTATACTTCTTCTTATGTTTATCACATTATCAAAAAATCTAGACCTATAAAAGTCTAGCTTCTTAAGTATACCTTTAGGCACTAAAAAGGACAACATGAACATTGTCAAACTACTCAACTTTGAATTTATCAAAATAATTTCCCCCCTACTGAAAGAAATTTTCCTTTCCAATTGCTTAGGTTCTTCTGAAATCTTTTCTCAATTGTTTGCCAATCCTTCTTCGAAAGTTTTTTATGATGCGTTGGAATACCTAAATATCTGAAGGGGTATGAACCTGTTCCACACCCAAATAATCTGATATACTCCTTCTCTACTTCTTTTGCTTTTCCATAACAAAACAATTCGATTCTATGAAAATTGATCTTTTAAGCCCAATAGTTTCTCAAATGTACTAAGTACAAGCTTAAGATTCTTGGCTTCTTCTATATCATGCTCCATAAAGAGAATAGTGTCATCGACGGATTGCAAAATTGAGAGAGTTATCAATTAGGTGCGGTATCACTCTGAAATTTCCCTTGACCTTTAGCCCTTTGAATAAGAATAGCTAACATATATGCCACCAGATTGAAAAGAATTGGCGACAAAGGATCCCCTTCTCAACCCTTTCGTCTAGAAATAATTCCACATACCATCATTCACCTTAATAACCACACTTTTTTTTACGGGAAACAGTAGGAGAGGCTCCTATTGCAAATTTTCATTGAAAAGAGGGTTATTTATAGGAGATTGTATAGGGGGGATTTACAAATTGTCAATCCATGATTGCCAAGAAGGGCGATCTTGGACCTTTACTCTGAACAAAAGCAGAGTAAAATCCTCCCGAAAGCGGTTTTTCCAAAGGTTGAAGTCAGGTGTGATATAGTTGAATATCAAGTCATTCTTGATTCTCCAAATGTTCCAACTGAGGTTGCAAATACTTCGATGAAGAATAGGAACCCAAGGTTTTGTTTTGCTGAAACCGCCATATTCATAAACTCCATGTATGTATTCCACCCACATAGTTCCAGCATTGTGTAGCAAATGAGCAATTGAAGAACAGGTGTAACATATCTTCCGTAAGAGATGTATTACAAACAACACAATTGAAGCCTGAATTGGTTTGAAAGTTCTTTCTTTGAAGTATTTCTCTTGTATTGAGATGATCCATTAGGAGAATCCAAATGAATACCTTAAGTTTCATTGTGCATTTGCTTTTCCAAATGTAAGTGAGAGCTAAATCTGGCTGGATGTGATCAAAGAAGAGTGAGTAAACCTTCTTGGAATAAAATTTTGCACCGTGCCATTGATAGATCCATTGATCATGAAGATTGGTTTATGGTATGTTTTGCAAAATTTGTAGAAGATCATTCCGCTGAGAAAATGCTTGTGAAGAGAGTGACTGGTGAAATACATCACTCATTTCATTGTGATGTATGGATTTAAAAACAGCTATATCCTTGTCTTTTGCATTGGTAAATAGAATCGGGAATTGCTCCTGCATAATCTGTCCATTTCATTTGTCTTTCCATGGGATAGCAGTATCCTCACTTTCCAGCTTTATTGAGGTGAATGCTCTGAATAGATGTCACGCCCCAAACTAGCCCCGAACGGAGGCCAGGATAAGGCGGTCCAGATTGACCTGCATGCCTGTACCAGTCCCAGGAAATAGCGCTGGTACAACAGGAAGACAGAATACCACAACAGCAGCGGTCTCTTTATTTAAGAGTAGGATTACATCCAAGGTTGGAACTGCGGACAGAACCCGAGTTCGCAACAGCATTACAAAAAGGCGGAAGCGGAAAGCGGAGACTAGCCCTAAGCCACAAGCAAAGCCTTGGGGAAAGGCCGAAACCCTTCTACTACTCGAAGTCTGCTTGCTCCTGGAAGAACTCTTCATCAGCAAGGTCCACCTCTTCGTCTTCGAGAACTGGGGGGGGTTTAATTATATAGAGCAAGGGTGAGTACAAAAGTACTCCGCAAGTCAGGGGAATTAAGTGTTTAATGCAAGCTTCAAGGGAAAGCCAGTTATTTTTCACAATTGATTTTAGTTCAAGACTGTCGGAAGCATCTAAGTGAGTGCTTCTCGACGGCACGGACGAGAAAGTGCGTCTCGTCCGGCCGGAGCAGTGAAATTGTATCAATTGAATCTTGTCGGCACGAGAGGCTCCCTGCCAATCGTTCACCGACCCCGGCTGCTCCAACAGCCACAAGCCAACACAACGGTACGAGAGGCTCCCTGCCAAACGTCACCAACTCCGGCTGCTTCAACAGCCACCAGTCAACACATCGGTACGAGAGGCTCCCTGCCAATCGTCACCGACTCCGGCTGCTTCAACAGTCTTAAACCAAGCACACAAGGGGAAATCTCACACCAATAGCAGTTCACAGGGTGTTCATTAAAACTACGCTAAGGAATCACCGCACATCCGCCCATGACCGTGGGCACGGCTGTTCGAACAGTTGTTATCCTCTGCAGAGGGGGTACACTTTACCCACACGACGTTACTAACCCTGAATCACCCAGCCCGCGACTCTCGGTCACGTCTGGCGACCTTAAGGCTTTCACGACAAGGCATTTCGAAAGCCGACTCAGGGTTATCATATGCCAACGGGAGGGGTCCCACGGACCAACACCAGGTTAGGTCCCAGACCATACTGTGCCAGGAAGCCCAGGGGTCCTCCCCGACACCACCCCGGCGAATCCACTTGTCCCTTGGCATCAAGATTTCCCTGGCCTAGCTAATTACTCAGCCAGGGGCGTCCCATATCACCCATGTGGTCGTACTTGACATATGCTTGGATGTAATTCCCAAGGAATCGGTCCTTAGAGCGAGAACGGGCAGACCGTACCTCCAGTACGTCTCCCGTACCGCGAGTTTTAGAAACTCACTTTAATTTCAAGACACCGACCCAAGTGTCGGGTTTTCCAAGCATTTTGTAAACTCAAGTTTTACCCAGGTGATCAATTTTAAAGTTTGAGGGGAGTCTCGATATTCGTACGTGAGGTACGGATACCGAGGCATCACCTGAGGGGTGACAAGGGTGTTAGGGTAATCAAATATCAAGGAGGGTGAATGCAGCAATTAGGTAGGGCCTGATGGTTATATCGCAAACCGAGGCCAAGTGTCAAGTGTAACCTAAACATGCATAGTTTGCGGAATCAAAATACTTAATTTAAATTATAGGTTCAATTGATCAAAGGTGACTTGCCTTGCTCGAGATCTTGAGCTTCTTCCTCGAAATCCGCGCACTGCGGGTCTTCGGGCTCCGAGACTACACGCGAAACGAGACGACTCAACAAAACGATAAAAAGAAGCCCTATTAATGACCACTAAGCGTGCCATTAGGTAGATCTCGATTTTACGGATTTACAGGAGGTGGAACGGAGTCAATCGGACGAACGGTTGAAAAGATATGAATTTCCGAAGATTAAAGGATTTTCTGGAATAAGAAAAGGAATTATTAATTCCCTGAAAAGAGAAAAGAAGGAGGGACCGAAATTGGACTTTGTTTTGGGTGGCTAAGGGCAGCCCAAAGGATTTGAATGGGCGCGGCCTAATTGATTGGGCCGACGGCCCAAAGGGGATCGGCCTAGGCCGGGCAAGGGGGCTGTTGGGCCAGGGAACCGATGGACCGACCGATGGCCCAAAAGAGATGGCCCACGGCCAATCGGTGCGCGGGGGTTGGTCGATGGGCCTAGCGGCCGATGGGCCGGAGGCCGAGCGGACCGGGGGCTTAGCAGGCCAGCGCTTGAGGGCGCGGCCCACGAGCGAAAGGCCGAGTGGCCGAGGGGCGGAGCAGGCCGGCGCTTGAGGGCACCGATGGGCCAAGGGGCGAGGCCGAAGAGGTCCAAAGGCCGATGGGCCGAGGCCGATCGGGGAGGGCGGCCGGTGCGGGGCCGTTGACCGGTCTCCCGTGGGGCCCTGGGACGGTGGACGTGGCGTCCACGTGGGCTCCACGTCGGACCGAGAGGGGGAGGAGGGGGAGCTCGCCCCGGAGAGGGCGGCTCGCGGCGGTCGGCGACGAGCGCGGACTCCGGTGGGGCGACGAGCCGGAGCGGGCGGCGGCGGGCACCGGCGGCGGGAGGAGGTGAGGCGGAGTCGGCTCGCCGGCGAGGATTGAAGGGAAAAGGGGGGGGGCGGCGGCGGCGGCCGACGGCGGCACCACGCGACAGCGGCATGGGCGCACGGGGACGGAGCTAAGGGGACGAATGGCAGCATGACGGCGGCGTCCGGGGGGGAGGACTACGACGCTCCTACGGCCCTAGACCGGGGAGAAGAGAGGAGGCGGAGGGGAAAAGAAGGGGTTACCGCGGCGACGGCAAGCCGAGAAGGAGGCCGACGGCGCGGGCGCGGCACGGCACGGCTCCGGGCCGGGGAAGAGGGCGGCGGAGGTGGCGCCCGGAGCTTCTTCGGGCGCCCTTGGCTGCGGCGGCGGCGGACGGCAAGGACGGCGGCGGCAGCGAGGCGGAGTGGAGCGGCAACGGCGGCCGGGGCGAGGGGAAATTTGTAGGGGGTTTAGGTCGGTTTCGGAGGGGAGGTGAGGACGCGGAGGTCGGTTTGGCCGGGGAGAGGCGGTGGAGCGCGCGGGAGGGGACCGGCGCTAGCGGACAAGGCGGCTCGGCCGGGTGACGTCGGCGGCGGTCGGCCGCCGGGGAAAGGAAAGAAAAAGGGGGAAAAGAGGCCTTGCCCCCTTGCCGAAACGGGAAGAGGAAAAAGCGGAGAGGGGGAGGGCGCGCGCGCGCGCTCGGACAGCGGCGCAGGGGCCCGGCTGACGACGGCGGCGGTCGGACGGAACGGCGCCGGCGAGAAGGGGAGAGAACGGGGAGAGAGAGAAAACGGGAGCGGGAGAGAGAGAGAAAAGAGAGCGGAGCGCTCTCTCTCGGCTCGGCACGACAGGCCGCGTGGACCGGGCCGGGCGAGGCGCGGTCCAGCAAGGAGAGGGGGCCGAGCGGGAAGGACTGGGCCGAGCGGCCTGGCGCGGGAGGGAGCTGGGCCGGGCGACGGCCCAGGGATGGAAGGGGAGAGAGGGAGCGGTTGGGCCGAGCGAAGGCCCGAAGAGGGAGGAGAGGGGACTGGGCCGGCAGTGGCCCAGGAGGGAAAAGAGAGAAGGGGACAGGCCGAGAAGGGAAATCGGCCCGGGTCAAGGGAGGTAATTTAGACTTTTTCTGAGGGTTTGGGTTTTGGGAGGATTAGGGCTCGGATTGGGAATCTGATTTCGCGGTTTTCTCCGGGATTGAACTGAGAGGGGAGACACGAGACCTTGGCACACGACAAGACTCAACCGAAGAGCAAATTTTCGCAATTAGGATTTTTTTAGCAGATTAGTTTTCCCGCTAACGCCACGACAAAACGGGCGTTACAATAGAGGAATTAGTCTAAAGATATCCTTCCACCAAAAAAATCCCATCTCTTTACATGCTTGTGGGGGTACGGTGTATAGTACCTGTTCCAAATTAGCTTTATCCAAGGAAGGTCTGCTTTGTTGTAGAATTTGTCTAGCTGCTTCATAAGGAGTGCTATGTCTTGTAATTCCAGATTGATGATCCCTAGACCGCCTTTGTTTTTAGGTTTGCAGACCAAATCCCATGCTGCTAGTGAATGTGATTTTACTATAACCTCATTTGTTTTCCTTCATAGGCAATGTCTCCTAGCACTGTCAATGTGTAGGATGACTTTCTTTGGGAGTTTGAGGGTGCATATGTAGTAGGTGGGTAGAGCAGATAATACTGAGTTCACCATTGTCAATCTTTGATGGTAATTTAGATAGCCTGAAATTGATGTAACTCTTCTCTCTATCCTAACAATCAGAGGGGCAAAATCACTAACTCTAGGCTTACTATTTCCCATGGGCAGTCCCAAATAGGTGAAGGGCATTGATCCTTTTTTGCAACCAAAAGTCTCAGCTGGTTCTTCTAGATTATCTTCACAAACATTTATAGGAATTATGCAAGACTTATGATAGTTAATCTGTAGACATGAGTTCTGGGCATATGTTTGTAGGAGGTTCTTTAAACAGAACAATTCTCTTTGATCAGCTTTCAAGATAATGAGGGTGTCATTTCCATATTGTATGATTACGAAAAGCCCATTACTGGTTGGGATTGGCAGAGATATCAAGTGTTGTCTGTGAGCTTTATTGATGATTGATTGTAACAAATCAGCTGCCAATACAAACAGGAGGGGAGAGAGAGGGTCACCCTGTCAAACTCCTCTCTTACATTTAAACGATTTTCCAGATACTCCATTAAGAAGGATTGAGGTACTAGCTGTTTGCAGGATATCTTTTACCCATCCTCTCCAATTTTCATTAAACCCTTTATGCTTCATCATATCTAAGATAAAACCATGCTCCACTGTGTCAAAAGCCTTCTCGAAATTCAACTTAATGATCACAATTTCTTTCTTGCTCTGGTGACATTGATGGATATATTCAAAACACCAAGCGAGACAGTATTGAATTGTTCTACTTCTTATAAAACCATATTGATTTTCATGAATGAGTTTAAGGATGACTGATCAAAGTCTGTCTGCCAAAATTTTTGTCACAAATTTTAGGGATGAGTTCTGAAGGGCAATTGGAATCATTAGTAGATTCAGGTTCTGTTTCTTTGGGATAAGAGATATGTAAGACTTGTTGAGTTTTTCTATGGAAATATTACAATGGAAAAAGTTGTTTGCCAGTTTGTAGAAGTCATCTGAAATGATATGGCAGCATTTCTGTAAGAAGAGACCATTGAAACCATCAGGGCCTGGGGTACAATCTGTCGACGTCTTCTTGATGATATTGTTCATTTCTTCCTTGGATGGTGGGATTGAGATGGAATCCAAGTCTTCTATCCTGTGGAACAGGGTAGACAGATCTAGTGTAGAAGGTAACTGTTCTAAATGGCACATTCTGTTCTTGTAAGTGTTGGAGAATGCTTTTGCTTTTGCTTGATGAGTTACTGCTGTGGTGGCATCACCCAACTGGATATAGGAGATTTTATTTCTTCTGGAGCTATCTGTGGCAGTAGCTTGGAAATACTTGATGTTCTCATCTCCAAATTTTACAAAACGGATCGTGCAACTTTTTTTCCAGAATTCATTCTTGTATCTTAGCAGAGTTAAGATGTGCCCTGTCAAAATAACTCTGAAATTTCTTTCCTGAATGAAGAGTAGTCTTTTTTCTTCCAAGGAACCCAGTTGCAAGAGAATCTCATATGAGTTTGCAATGACTATGTTTAGATTTGAGAGTCTCTTGCTTCAAAATTTGAGGCCTTCTCTGAGATTTTTGAGTTTTGCATTAAGTATGGTAGCCGGGTTGGCCATGACAATAGATAAATTCCAGTGGTGTTGAAAAGTTTTAATAAACCCAGGCATTTCAACCCAATAATTTTCAAATATGAAAAGATTGGACCTAGAGATAGAGGTTTCAATTTTAATTACCAGGGGAGCATGATAACAGCCACACTTCCTCCCTTAACAATAGCTATAAGGTCAATCCAATTACACCATTTTGGTGAAAAACTTTTCATTATTAGTATTTGTTGCAAAAAGTTCTAGTTCACCTTGTCATAAGCTTTGTCAAAATCTAACTTTAGGATGACCCCATTCTTTCTTTTCCATTGCATCTCATGAATTCTTCATTTAGAATTATCATTCCTTCTATTATATTCCTTCCTGGTAGATAACATATCGAAAACAGATGGAAACTAGCTCTATCATATTCGTTTTCATATTTTTTTTGGAATCAGAATCAAAATCGAAAATCTGGATATGGAAATGAAATTGAATATTATTGGATACAGATACGAAGCGAATATGAAATGGAACGAATACAGGAACAAATATTTGCCAGGATATAAAAACCCCTCAAATTGAGCTTCCTTAATCAAGAAAGAGATATCGCTTGTTATTTTAGGTCAACATCTTCAAAATTTAAATCATCAATTTTGTAGATGGTCCCACAATCGTATGTGAAAATCGATATTCATGGCCATTCCACTAAGAGACCCGCATGTAAATATGATTATCCATTTTCTAGTCCCAAGACATGTTCTTGTTGTATAGAACGAATATGCTATTTATTTTATTTCACATCTTCAAAACTTGTAAGGTTTGTTTTAAATTTTAAATATTTTCAAATAAAAAATATTATAAAATACAAAGTGGTAGATCCCATTGAGCTATACAACTTTGATATGGAGCACGTCTCCATCGGATGTCGTTTGAATTGTAGATATGAGATTTTGTAAAAACAAATATGGTATTTTATTACGAATATTTAGACCCTTAAATGATCTGAACTAATAAAATTGTCGACAATAAAGTTGTAGATCTCGTCAAGCTCTATAATTTTGATAAAAAGTTTGTCTTCATCTAACTCCTTATGAAAAAGTTATATATATATATATATATATATATATGTTTTTTCTGAAAATTGATCCCTGTCTGCAGATATCCGAGTAAAATTTCTAGATAGTTTCCGACCGTTTTCTGATTTGGATGGATAATGCCCTTACTGTATTCATTTCCGTTTCCGAGAAAAAAATCCGAATTCATTTCCGAATCCAAAAATATCCGAAACTATCCGATCAAACATATCCGATTCCGAGAAAGCGTCCGAATGGACGGAAATTATCCATACCAGTTTCATCCCTACTTCCAGGGAGGAAGGCTATCTGTGATGGTTTAATGACCTTCGGAACTAGCCATTCAATTGGCCAGAAGCTTTGCAAAGATTTTGAAGCTAACATTTAACAGACAAATTGGTCTGAATTGCTGAATTCAACTAGCTTCCTTGTTTCGGTAGTAATGTAATGATCCCAAAGTTTACAGCATTTAAAGACAATCTTCCTTCATAGAAACAAACGAAAATAACCCCAAATATGAATCTTTAAATATAAAATAATCTAAAGAAGCAAACGAAAATATTACTTGTATGATTTATGGGATCCCATGATTTAGATGTTATAGTTGTTTATTTTTTAGCAGAACTTTTGCTTTCTAACTAATAGATTTTGAAAACATTACTCATAGTTAAGTTCATTTTACTCTTATGATTGTAGATATAATTTAATTATTATGAAGTTATGTATAATGATAGAGTCTATAATATTATTATTACTTTATATTTTTTATAATTGCTTGAATGGCACGCAAATGTCTGAAAATATAACCCAAAATGACATTTTTTTATCAAAGTTGAATTATAATGAAAACTTGGTATTTTTTCATAAATAATTTTAAAGATATAAGAGGACAAAAATTAGTTGTATGATTTAGATGGTATAGTTGCTGAATTGTTTAACACGAAATTTTTGCTTGTCTAACTAATAAAGCATGATAATAAGAGAAGAAATATGTGCAAAAGGATGAAAAAATTGAGGAAAGAAGGGGTGGACGTACGTTACTAACGTATAGTACATACAAGTAGTACATACAGGCCCAGGTGGACCTGGGTTTGGGCAGTATTTTTTTTCTTTAGATAAATCTAATAATGGTAAATAATGGGCCCACTAAATTTAATGAAAATCAACAACCAGATGTTTTTCTTTTTTTCTCAGAATTTTTAGGAATTTATCTAAGTTATTATAGTGCCACGTAGCGACTTAGGAGCGTTTGTAGGATGTCACGGGTGGTTTAGGAGTGTTTGTAGAAAGTTTAATGGACTTTTAGTATATAACTAGGAAGAAAACCCATGCAGATATGCGGGCAATATATTTATTATTTATAAAAATAATATTAAAAAAACCATATCTCACCATATTCACTGTAAGAAATAAACCATAGATTTTGGTACACTAAATGATAAAAATATCTATCATATGCAAACAAAAATCATTTTGTCCCAGTTATATATAAACTCGTCTAGTACCACTATTTATTATCATTTGAAATATCAATGTCTTTTTAATAGATGGAATTATATCTCTACCCAAAAATAAACCCAATCTATACCAAGTGCCCATGTCTCACAGGTGTCCAAATATATATATAAATATTTAAAAATACCATTTCTACCAATTAATAGGATAAAACCATTAAACTAATATATGAATGCCCCTCTAACAGCCTGGTGAAGCCGATTGTAACCGCTATGGCTTTTTTCTCCAATCCCTTGATTCATGAATCATGCATTGGTATAGTTGTGCTCCTCAAGACATGCATGAAGCACAATTTTATAAAAGAATTGTATCTGTAAGTAGACCATTTGAGCTTTATTGCCAACTGTGTAACCTTTTACTTGGACTACCTCAACTCAACAATGCATACTCCTGTCATAGTTACTACACCGTAGCCAGTTGAGATCTATGCTTCGCGCCTTTTAGGGAATGATTGAAAGAAGATAGAGGTGATGAAAATATTTTTTTATGTCTTGAGTCGATTTATTATATGGAGTAGACATAATTTGTTTATGATGTTAATCGATACTACTAAATTTTCTCTTTTAATATTAACAGGATTGATCATTCAACTCTACTTCAAAATATCTAATAGTTTCAGTGGTGAGGACCACCTAAAAAGTATTTGCTGATCCTTGCTAATATATGAGTTATAGGTTTTGATTTTTTTCTTATATTATACATCTAATTCACCTATGCTTAATTTGGGATAAACCTTAGAGCTGGAAGGAAAGACAGAGAAAACAACCAGATGGGACTGATCATATACACACACTTCTTTTTATATCTCTTGCATACGTACATAGGAGTGGGGTACGTATGTAGGGAGAAATTAGACGGTTTTTAGGACAGAGGGATTACTTTAATATATCTAATTTATTGGTGGAAAATAATGGGTCACCGATTCAAATGTAAATCGATGGATAGATGATTTGCTTTTTATTATAATTTTTATCTCTAATTTATTGGAGCGTCGTGTGTATTTTATGAGTGTTTGTAGGAGTATAGGAATGCTAATACTTATAGTTCCAATCTACTTGTAGTCAACTATTATTTGTGGTGGATTGGTTGTATACTCTACTTACGTATCATTTGTTGATGGTTGCACACTTAGTATTGTCGTTTATCGTCGGTGCTTGATAACACACATGCTCATTAATATTGGATATCAACTAATCGTTAGGTGCACTGTACATGGTAATCTCATAAGAAATATGACTTGTCAATTAGTCGACACTGACTTGCATATAAAACTTACATACATATGGATTAGTGACAATATACACTTGATATTTTAAGGTTATGATTAAAGTATATTGTATATTACATATTACATTTTAAGTGTTTTAGTATGTAAGTAATAAATTTAGGACTGAGTTTTAAAGTGCTTATCGGATTGGCTACTCTCATTATTTATAGCGAGCAGGTTTTATGAACGGCTAAACTACGTGTTTTGCAAATACTTTATATATAAAAGTTTTTTAGAAAAACCAAATAAACTCATTTTTGTTTTTAATATTTAATATTCAACTAATGTTGGGCTAAGGACCTATACTGCGTGCCCTAGATAAGCTCACCCAATGAGCTAGATCTAACGAAGCCTAGGTAAGAGATAAAGGATATTGACACGGTGCAAAAGAATATATTTGATCTTTATTTTCTAATAATATATAAATAAATAAAATATATAGTACATGAAAATGCATCCATAATAAAATTAATAATTTTATTTTGGTATATCAGTATTTTTTTTACAGTAGAGAGAGTGAGTTTGGGAATGCTACTTACAACTGGAGTTGTTTTCATATTTAAAAGTGCAAGTCTAATTTAAATATGCATATTATTAAGTGATATACAATTATATAATGTATATTATTTATTTATTTAGATTTTTATGCATGTTTTGATGACATGTGTCTAGTAGAATACAACTCTAAATAACATATATTTTTAAAACTATGAGCTGTATTGATTATTTTGGTTTTTACCTTATAATGTGACAAAGCCATCATTCCTGTACGTATCAAACAAATGCTTATATTTAGAAACATATAAAGTAGTAGAATAACCACATTTGCATCGGCGACTCAGATGGTTCTACTCATCGCAAAGGATGAGCTTGAGTGCAGCCTCGAGTATGGCCACGACTTCTGATATCGCCGGTCGGCCGTTCCCCTGCAGCCGCACACAACGTGTTGCCGTCTGCGCCACCAGGCCATATCCAACGCCTCGAGCTGCCTCGCCGTTGGCTCCTGCGCCGGGCGCATGTCCAGCACCTTCCCGAGCTCCCCGTCCTCGATGATTGGCAGCGAGAAGGCTACCAAGCTCGTCGGGACGATACTGCTGTCCTCGCCCTCCTCGTGCCGATTAAAAATTGCCTTCTTCCCCGTTAGTGTCTCAAGCATCACAACGCCGAAGCTATACACGTCGCTGCTCCGCGTCGGACGCAGTGTGCTCATGATCTCCGGGTCGACGTACCCAGGTGTGCCCCAGGTAGGGATATTTCGACGCTTCGCCTCATCCCAGTTGACTGCACACCCGAAGTCTGTCAAATGTGACACCCAGCTTGAGTCGACAAGGATATTGGACGGCTTGATGTCACGGTGGATAAGTGGTGGCATGGAGTAGACGTGCAGGTGCTCGATGGCCCGCGACACGCCCAGTAGTATCTCGATGCGCATCTTCCACGACGCCGTCACCGGCGACGAGGAAGACAACGGACCATGAAGGTGGTCGGCAAGCGAACCGTTCATCATGTACTCGTAGACGAGCATGAGCTCCTCCTGGAGCTCCACGCTCTTTTTCCGGAAGGATAGCATGCTCTTTTTCTGCCTCACCACGCAGCTGCCAAATAGGCTGACGATGTGCTTGTGGCGGACACTGGAGAGGATAACGAGCTCCGTCAGTGTTAGAACTAATCTTGTTGGATAGGATCCTTTCGTGTTTGTTTAGTTTTCTAATCACGTCGTGTGTTAGACGTGGTTGCATGCAGGTGCTACAAATGTGATAGGTTCATGTTAGTGGTCTGCATGGAACGGCAAATTAGCTAGTTAGTTAGATATGGCTTTGTGCTATGCTATTACGGTGTTGCATGAGCTAGTGGAGCAAGTCTACCGATTGGTTAGTTTTGTACATGCAGCTAGGTAGTGGATCGAGTGGAGCATGTGTGTGTGGCATGAGACTGGGACTAAACTGTTGTGTGAAGGTGTGTGTCGCCGAGGCTATATAACGCCATGTATTACGTTGATTAGATGATTGAATAACAGAAAAAGAGAAAAGGCATTTGTTGCCATAACGCTTCTGTTCTTGTGTGTCCATTCAGAACTTGTGTGTGTCACAATACTGAAAGCAAGTAGAGGAGGGGGTGATGTCGATGTGGCTGATGAAGGGGAAGTCAAGGAGGTACGAGTCGATCCTGCTCTGCACATCCCTGAATCTGTTAGCCAGCCGCCCCGCCATCACGAACCGGTAGGCCGCGCTTCTGCTTTGACAGGAAATAACGAGCTCATGAGCCTCCCGGAGAGTGTCGTCGAGCCCGGTCAGCGGCCGCCGGACATCCGGCCGGCGCATCACCTCCGGATCCTGCAGGTGCGGCAGCAGGTCAGCGATCATGAGCACTCGGCGGGCGAGCTGGTCGCACTCCTTCTTGTTCTGCTGAGCCATTGCCGCCGCTTGGATGATCTTTGAGATGAGCCCGCCGACGTCCGCCCCGGCCAGCTGCGCCACCGTCGCCGCCTGCCCCAGCCCGCCCCACAGCGCCATGGCAAGGTCAACACGTACTAGGACGGTTTCCTTAATTTGTTGCTTCTTGCTAACAAACGGATCGACAAGTGGAAAGGGAGGGAAAGGCTGCTGAGTCTTGAAAACTTAATCCTCCTCGCTGCACTTGTCTGTCTGACCTTACGCTTTCGCTTATTTTTGACAAACCATATTATATGATGGAATCATTGGAGCACCTCTCGGGGAAATAAAATATGCCTTCGTTGAGTTAACAAAATACAGGCAACTTGAAGCACTGCATGCCCTATTGACTTCAGTAAACCGCCCGCACGCACGCATGCGGCATGCCTCATGGTCTCTTCAGCGAATCGAACCTTCCCCTCGCTCTCCCACTGTGTGAACCGGATAGACCCCGCGCGGTGCTCCGGAGAGGATCCGGAACGCGCCAGGCAACGGCATCTTCTCCGAAGCCGGTCGCCATTCGCCAGCAAGCAACTTCTCTCTCAAGGAAGGAAATGAATAACTGGCGGCCCAGCCCAACTCATGAACTTGCTGGTCTAGCCCGGTTGCTTGTAATGGGCCAGGGCTACACGTAATCTATCTATCTATCTATCTATTATCAATCTATCTATTTATCTATCTATTATTATTAAAACGCTCGAAAAAAAGACATCACGTTGGTTGTGAAGGCTATAAATTCCCATATTAATAAAAGAAAAATAAAAAAAATCCAAGTAAAAATACAATCTACGGAGGAAAAAGAAAAAAAAAGTCCAAGTAAAAATACAATCTAAGAAATTCGGAATTAAAAATAAGCAATATTGAAAAAAATCCATATAAGAACCCAATACGTGATTAATTAAATTCAAAATAAAAAATAAAATAAAATTTTAAATTAGAAAAAGGAAAAAGAGAGTTTCAATGGGAATACAATTTATAAATAACTGGAATTCGGTATAAAAAATAAGCAAAGTTGAAAAAAGGTCCATCTAGAGAAAAGAGAAAAGGAAAGTCCAAGTTGAAATATAATTAAAAAATAACTGAAATTCAAAATTAAAAATAAGCAATATTGAAAAAGAGCCCATATAAAACCCAATATATGATTAATTAAAATTCATAATAAAAATAAAAAAATCTGTAATTATAAAAAGAAAAAAGAGAGTTTGACTAGGAATACAATTTTGAAATAAATAAAAAAAATAAAAATGATTATTGAAAGAAACAGTACGAGGTAATATTTATAAAAAAAATAAATTCTGAAAATTTAAAAAAATTTTAAGTAGGAATACAATTCATAAATAACAAAAAACAAATAAAAATGAAAAATATTGAATATTGAAAGAACAATCCATCTAAAACATAACTGTAGTAAATAAAAATAAAGTGGGGAGAAGCAACGGACCCATGAACGAATAGGATGACAGTGGTTGATAGGATATCTAGAACTATAAACGAAACCCCAAAATTGATTATATTCGATTTTTAGAATCCCAATGACGATTAAAAAGAGGGATAGCAGGCATCATTAAACAGCTCACAAACAGTTGACGACACTTTTAGAAGTAAAAAATGAATCCCAATGATAATCATTTTTAATTTTTAAAATTCGCAGTGACACTAAAGAGGGGAGACAGCGGGCAGGCTGTAGAGGAGTATAGCAACAACATTTGATGAAACTTTCAAAAATTATAAAAATGAAACCCGATGAGACAATAAACTCTAGAAACTAAAAGATCTAATTTTCGAAGGTTATAAGGATAATGAATAGAAATTGTGATACGCCAGGCAAACAAATAAAGAAGTAAGGAGTAATGACTTGTATGACTTTTAAAAAACTATAAAATTAGAAATCTCGGAATGATAAGGTTTGATCTTTGAAAGTCATAAAATAACAAGATGGTTATTTTGCAAATTTTAAATAAAATCATGTGAAAAGATATATAATTTTGTTGGTGCTACCGTGCAATTGCGCTGGCCATCCAGCTAGTTATATTATTAAGACAGTCTTGAAAGAAGACACAACGTTCGCTATGGAGCCTAAAAATTTCCATGTTAATCAGAGAAAAAGAAAAAAATATCAACTGCTAGATCATAATAAACCCACATTTACACGTATGGCAGCAGCATTGCAGATTTGCAGCAACATGATTAGGATTCAATTTGTAAATACATGGATTGGCAGTAGGAATCAATGTCACACACGTAAAAACTAATCACACATGATTTTGTCTTGCCTATAATACATACCAAGTATCAAAAAGTGTCAGTCCTACAATCGTTTGCAAATTATCCTACAACTATTTACAAACCATCCAATGAGCAAACGGATAAAATAAATAACATGTACACTACTGTCTAACGAACATGCCAATTGCAGTCATAGCTGTTACTGGATTTTTACCTCTTTGAGTCTGCTCCTTCATCTCCCAAGTGCCTTTTGATACGTTCTACTGATCATTTTTTCACACTAATTTAAATTTATTAAAATAACAACTCAACAAACAATAAATACCATCTATTATATTATCTATCTATATAGATAGGCTTGAAATTAACCGAAATTAAAAAAATAATAATAAATATTGAAAGATCAGTCTATGTAGAACATGATACGACATTAACTAAATTTCAGAATAAAAAATAAAATAAATTTTAAATTGGATTCCAATATGATTTCAAATAAATTTCAAAAAGACCATTAGAGTTCCAAACAGAAAATTCTACATTAATCGAAGAAAAAGAAAAAAAAATTAGGTAGAAATACAATTAGAAATTAACTAAAATTCGAAATAAAAAAATAATGAATATTAAAACTTAAAATAAAAAATAAAATAAATCCTAGAATATTATTTCAAATGATTTCCAAATAAATTTCAAAAAGATCATTAAAGTTCCAAACAAAAATATAATAAAATTTAAATAAGCAAAGACTAGATACTAAGAAGAGTCCATATCAAAATACAATCTATATAAATATCCAAAAGTAAGGTTAATTAAAATCTGAATAAAAAATAAAATAAATTCTGAAATTAGAATTCAATACTTATTCCAAATAAACTTTAAAAAGTCATGAAAATTCAGGGAAAATGATAAAGAAATAAAAATAAGGAATATTGAAGGAGAAGTTCATCTGAAACATAACACGAGATTAATTAAAATTTGAAAATAAAATAAAATAAAATCTAAAATTGGATTTTAAATATGAATTATAAAGAGACTTCAAATAGATCATTGAAATTCGAAACAAAATATAGTAAAAAAATTAAGTAAGTAAATACTACATACCAAGAAGAGCTCATAGCAATATACAATCTGTAAATATCCAAATGTAATATCCATTAAAACTCGAAATAAAAAATAAAATAAATTCTGATATTGGATTCAATATTAATTTCAAATAAACTTTAAAATTCATGAAAATTCGGGGGGAATATAATAAATAAATAAATAAATGGAAGATTGAAAGAAAAGTCAATCTAGAAAACAACATGAGATTAATTAAAATTTGGATTAAAAATAAAATAAATTCGATAATTGGATTTTCAATATGAATCCGAAATAAACTTAAAAAATCATTAAAATAAAAAATTTAAATAAATAAATTAAATAAGTAAATGCTATGTACCAGAAGAGTTTGCAGCAAATACAATCTATAAAAATTCACAGTAGGGGCCAATGGTAGTAATAGCTGATGAAACTTCTAACGTAACTACGGCAAAGATAAATTTTGAATTTTTTTAGGCACTGGCGACAACAAAGAAGAGATGACACGGACTAATGAGTGGATAGGCGATAAAAGAGCAGGTAGGTGGTGATTGCCATGAAAATGAGCCAAGAAACAACAATAGAGTAAAATGATTGCGGTGAAGTTTTAAAACTATAAAAGGAACTCCAACGATAATAAGGTTTAATTTTATAAAGTGCCGACGATAATAAATTAAGATGAGAAATGAATAGTGGGCGGACAAGTGGACGGCGACAAAGGAACAGGGAGACGATTGTTGCCATGGGAAAGCGAGCCGAGGGGTGGCAAATGACAATAAAGATGGCAGGTACCAGGCGGGTTGTAAATGAGTAGGATGACGGCGATTGATGGAACATCTAAAAACAATAAAACAGAATCCCAATTATGATTAGGTTCTATTTATAGTATCCAAATGATGATAAAATGGAGAGGTGACGGGCAGACCATAAAGGAGTATGGTCTTGGTAGTTGACGTGTCTTCTAAAATGTAAAAAAAAAACAATCCACACGATGATCAGATTTGTTTTTTTAAAATCACAATAACAATAAAAAAGGGGCATTTGACAGAACTTCTAAAAGCTATGGGTTGGATTTTTTAAAGGTTGTAAGAACAATGAAAACCACAGTGGTCCGAGAAAAGTAAAGAGGTGATAGCAGGCTTAACTTTTAAAAACAATAAAATTGGAAATCCAATGACAATAAAGTTTGATTTTTATAAAAATCCTAAGTCAACGAGATAACCATGTAATAAATTTTAAAGAAAATACCATGTAAAAAAATTTAGATAATTTTGTATATGTGCTAGCCGTGCAATTGTGTGGGTCATTCTGCTAGTTTCGGAACGGTAATAGTATTTCCCACTTTGAATAAGTCTATTTGACCTCTCTCAACTCTTACTAATGATTCTTCCTCAACCACGATACTAGATAATTGGGTGACGCTAATACGCACGTGGGCATCCCCTGCGCTGGCTTGCGATTGGCCACACCCCTACGGAGTACACGCTAGCCCATGTGTGACCAACCAAGCTGGCTCACGTTTTTATTTTCCCATTCAGACAAACAGGGGCTCTTCATTTCTCTTTGTTTTACGCCCCAGCCCAACTAGCTGTTGTCATTTTTTTTCTTTTCCCTTTAATTTTCTGGGAGGGGTAAATTAGGAATAGTAAATGGGTGGGGGAGCTGATAAAAGGAGCTTTCAACTGAAAATGCCTAGAACTTCTGTCACGCCCCAAACTAGCCCCGAACGGAGGCCAGGATAAGGCGATCCAGATTGACCTGTATGCCTGTACCAGTCCCAGGAAATAGCGCTGGTACAACAGGAAGACAAAATATCACAACAACAGTGGTCTCTTTATTTAAGAGTAGGATTACAACCAGGGTTGGAACTGCGAACAGGACCCGAGTTCGCAACAGCATTACAAAAAGGCGGAAGCGGAAAACGGAGACTAGCCCTAAGCCACAAGCAAAGCCTTGGGGAAAGGCCGAAACCCTACTACTGCTCGAAGTCTGCTTGCTCCTGAAAGAACTCTTCATCAGCAGGGTCCACCTCTTCGTCTTCGAGAACTGGGGGGGTTTAATTATATAGAGCAAGGCTGAGTACGGGAGTACTCAGCAAGTCAGGGGAAATTAAGTGTTTAATGCAGGCTTCAAAGGAAAGCCAGTTGTTTTTCACAATTGATTTTAGTTTAAGACTTTCAGAAACATCTAAGTGAGTGCTTCTCAACGACACGGACGAGACAGCGCGTCTCATCTGGCCAGAGCAGTGAAATTGTATCAATTGATTCTTGTCGGCACGAGTGGCTCCCAGCCATTCGTTTACCGACCACGGCTGCCATGGCAGCTTCAAGTCAACACGTCGGAACGAGAGGCTCCCTGCCAATCGTTCACCGACACCGGCTGTTCCACAGCCACACACAAGCACATCGGTACGAGAGGCTCCCTGCCAATCGTCACCGACTCCGACTGCTACCACAGCCTTAAACCAAGCACAGAAGGGTAAACCTCACACCAATAGCAGCTCACAAGGTGTTCATTAAAACTACGCTAAGGAATCGCCTCACATCCGCCCATGACCGTGGGCACGGCTGTTCGAACAGTTGTTAACCTCTGCAGAGGGGGTACACTTTACCCACACGACGTTACTAACCCCGAGTCACCCAGCCCGTGACTCTCAGTCACGTCTGGCGACCTTGAGGCTTTCACGACAAGGCATTTCGAAAGCCGACTCAGGGTCATCTTATGCCAACGGGAGAGGTCCCACGGACCAACACCAGGTTAGGTCCCAGACCATACTGTGCCAGGAAGCTCAGGGGTCCTCCCCGACACCACCCCGGCGAATCCACTTGTCGCTTGGCATCAAGATTTCCCTGGCCTAGCTAATTACTCAGCCAGGGGCGTCCCATATCACCCATGTGATCGTACTTGACATATGCTTGGATGTAATTTCCAAGGAATCGGTCCTTAGGGCGAGAACGGGCAGACCGTACCTCCAGTACGTCTCCCGTACCGCGAGTTTTAGAAACTCACTTTATTTTCAAGGCACCGACCCAAGTGTCGGGTTTTCCAAACATTTTGTAAACTCAAGTTTTACCCAGGTGATCATTTTAAATTTTGGAGGAGAGTCTCGATATTCGTACGCGAGGTACGAATATCGAGGCTTCACCTGAGGGGTGACAAGGGTGTTAGGGTATTCAATAGTCATGGAAGGTAAATGCAGCAATTGGGTAGGGCCTGCCGGTTGTATTGCAAACCGAGGCCAAGTGCTAAGTGTAACCTAATTAATGCATAGTTTGCGGAATCAAAATACTTAATTTAAATTATGGGTTCAATTGATCAAAAGTGACTTGCCTTGCTCGAGATCTTGAGCTTCTTCCTCGAAATCCGCGCACTGCGGGTCTTCGGGCTCCGAGACTACACGCGAAACGAGACGACTCAACAAGGCGATAAAAGAAGCCCTATTAAAGACCACTAAGCGTGTCATTGGATAGATCTCAATTTTCAAGGAATTTTGGAAGTGGAACGGAGTCAATCGGACGAACGGTTGAGAAGATATGAATTTCCGAAGATTTAAAGATTTTCTGTCTAAAGGAAAAGGAATTATTAATTCCCTGAAAAAAGAAAAGAAGGAGGGATGCAATTTAGACTTTATTTTGGGCGGCTAGGGGCAGCCCAATGGAATAGGATGGGCGCGGCCGAAATAATGGGCCGTCGGCCCGAAGGGGTCGGCCCATGGCCGATCGGCGCGCGAGAGGGGATAGGCCGATGGGCCGGAGAGGGAAAGAGGCCGAGGTCGATGGCGTGCGGAGGGACGGCCGATCGGACCGAGGCCGAGTGGGCCGGGACGGGGCGCGGCCCAGGGGCGAGCGCGGGGCCGATGGATCGGGGGGGTTTGATCGGTCTCCTGGGGCCGGGGCAAGCAGACGTGGCGTCCACGTGGACTCCACGTCGGACAGAGAGGGGGAGGAGGAGCAGAGGGAGGGCCGTATCGGACGGCCGACGACGTGTGGGGGAGCTCCGGCGAACTTGCGGCGGATTGGCGGGGCGGCGGGCACCGACGGCGGGCACCGACGGCGGGAGGAGATGATGTGGAGTCGGTTCGCCGGTGCGGATTGAAGAGAGAGGATGCGGCGGCGACCGACGGCGGCGCCACGCGACGGCGGGCATGGCCGCACGGCGACGGAGCTAGGGAGAAGGATGGCGGCACGACGGCGGCGCCCGGGGGAATCTACGGTGCTCCTAAAGTCCTAGACCGGGGAGAAAAGAGGAGGCGGAAGGGGAAAAGGAAATTACCGCGGCGGGAAGAGCTCGCCGGGGACGGAGGCGACGGTGCGCGGGCGGACTCGGCGCGGCTCCGGCCGAGGGAGAGGGGGGTGAGATGGCGCCCAGAGCTCCTTCGGGCGCTCTTGGCTACGGCGGCGGGCGACGAGGGCGGCGGCGGCAGCGGGGAGAAAAGGGGGCGAGCTTGGGTGGAGGCGACAATGGCGGCCGGGGGAGAGGGGGTTTTAAAGGGCGCTAGGTCGGTTTGGGGAGGGGGCGCGGAGGTCGGTTTGAGGAGGGGAGAGGCGGTGTGGCAGAGCGGAGCGGGGACCGACGCAAGCGGACAAGGCGGCGCGGCCGGGTGACGTCGGCCGGCGGTCTGAAAAAGAGAAAAGGGGGCAAAGAAAAAGGGGGTTTGCCCCCTTGCCGAAACGGGCAAGGCGCGCGGGGGAGAGAGGGGGGGAGGCGCGCGCTCGGCCCTTGGCGGCACGTGCGCGCAGCGCAGCGGCGGGGCCGGACGGGGACAGCACGGAACGGCGCCGGCGGGAGCCGTTGGGGAAGAGAGAGAAAGGGGAGAACGGGCGAGCGAAGGAGGAGACCGGGAAAGAGAGAACTGGTGCTCCCGGCTCGGGCGCGCGCGGGCCGAGCGGCCTGGCGCGGCCCAGCGGGGGGGGAGAAGGTGGCCGAGCGGGAGGGACTGGGCCGAGGCGGCCCGTGAAGGGAGAGAGAGAGAAAAAGGGAGGCCGAAGGGGGAAATCTGCCCGAGGGCAGAGGGAGGTAAAGTGGACTTTACCAGAGAAAAAAAAAAGAGAGGGAGTTTGAGGTCTCGGATTCGAAATCCGATTTCGCGGTTTTCTCCGGGATTGAACTGAGAGGGGAAACACGAGACCTTGGCACACGACAAGACTCAACCGAAGAGCAAAATTTTCGCAAATAGAGTTTTTAGAGAAATAGCTTTCCCGCTAACGCCGCGACAAAACGGGCGTTACAACTTCCCAACTATGCTGATTCACCCAAAAAACAATGAACTTCCAACAAAACAAAATTGGAACTTTCATCTTAATATATGTACATGTACAAACTTCCAACTATCCATAGTATTTCATTCCATGGTAAAAAAAAGACTTGATCAGAGTTTGAACCCATTTTGCAAATATATGTACATAGTACGCTACTCCACACTCCATAGCCTTTGCGAATTTCAAGATGGATTCCAAGCTAAAATAGCTAATTCACTTAATATTCAGAATAAAATAATAATAATAAATAAAAGGAGTAAACTTATTTGGCTACGAACTACTCCCTCCGCTTCTATTATAAGTCGCTTTGATTATTTTAAGTTAAACTTCTTGAAAGTTTGACCAAGTTAATAGAAAAATATAGCAACACTTATAGTACCAAATTAGTTTTATTACATCTAACATTGGACATATTTTGATTGTTTGTTTGTTTTGAATTAAAAATATTGCTATATTTTTTTATAAACTTAATCAAACATAAAATAGTTTGACTTAGAAAAAAGTCAAAACAACTTATAATATGAATCGGAGGTAGTACAACATAATTTTTTTAAGTTGTTATCAATTTCTTCCTTATAATTATCTAAACAATTTCTTTTTAATTATAATCATCAATATGGGTAGATTTGATATGTAATATTAAAATTATTTTCACCCGAAAATATTTGAAGTGTGTTGTCTATTTTCCTAAATATTTCTGGACTAGACGAATGGTGAAATGGTTCAATTTTTTTTAATAATGTCATATATTTAAATACAGTGGTAGTATGAAAGAAATTAATGGTTAAAGTATTAGGTTAGAGACCATGTAAAAATTTTGTTCTCTTAGATTTTGAGACGGAGTCTTTTCATTGCAACACACGGGTATATTTTACTTTTCTAGTATATAGCAAAGAGACTATTTAAAAAACTGTCGCAAGTTTTATTGGTTATAAAACTTTCAAATGTAACTATGGTGTAACTAAAATGTAATTACACGATAACTTATATGTAACTATGTTGTAACTTGTAACTTATATGTAAGTAGAATAAAGCTACCACACAAAAAAAGTATGGTGTGATGATAGCGCTCTTAAAATTGAACCCAAGGGCGTGAGGTCAAATCCTAGCAGCTAAACTAATTTATTTTTTCCTCATACTTGCTAGCATGAATCTTAGAGCAAATCTAACAGCCCAAAGAATTGAAAGTTTTCCCCTAAAAAAACTGTCGACGGTAATCTAGCAATTCCGTATAGGAAAATCGTTCCACATCCGCGTGCACTTCCAACACTGTGGCCCATGTAGCCTGTTTACTTATTTGATTTCTGACCAAATCAACGACTTTGCTCCCCCATTATCACAAGAACAAATCAACGATGAGGTCTCTTATATAGATTATTCCTTTCGTTTTTTTCGTCTTTTAATGTATGACGTCGTTAACTTTTTTCGTGATGTTTGACTATTCATTTTATTTAAAAAAATTATATAAATGTCATTTGTTTTGCTGTGACTTGTTTTATCATTAAAAAAACTCTAACCTTAACTTATATTTTTATATATTTACACTAAATTTTTAAATAATAAAAATGATCAAATATTATACGAAAATCAACGGCGTCATACATTAAAAAAAATAAAGGTAGTACAAGAGATTCCCTGACTATATATATATATATATATATATGACATATATATATATGGCATGATCCTGTTTCAACCCTGTCCTAATTACGACTTCCGTTGACACGTTTCAAATTGTCAAGTCTAAACACCTTTTCAGTACGTCCATCATCGGCAATTCACCATCAGTCAGTCCACAGAGGAGTTCGGCTGCAGTCGAAGCTGAGACTGCGAGTCTGTGACTGAAAATTCCACACCCACCCACTTCCAGGAAAATTCCTCTTCCGCGTTAGGCCGTCACCGACCCTTTTGTCCATCCATAATTCCGCGAAAATTTGGTAGCAAGAACACAATCGTCCCGAGAGTTGAGATACTGCCATGGCGCTGTGGGGCGGGCTGGGGCAAGCGGCGATGGTGGCGCAGCTGGTCGGGGCGGATATCGGCGGCCTCATCACCATGATCATGCAGGCGGTGATGACGGCTCAGCAGAACAAGAAGGAGTGCGAGCAGCTCGCCCGCCGCGTCTTCACGATCGCTGAGCTGCTGCAGCACCTGCAGGATCCGGATGTGCTGCGGCGGCCTGAGATCCGGCGGCCGCTGACCGGGCTCGACGACACGCTCCGGGAGGCGCACGAGCTTGTGATGGCATGCCAGGACAAGAGCGCCGTGTACAGGTTGGTGATGGCCGGGAAGCAGGCTGACAAGTTCAGGGATGTTCAGAGCAGGATCGACTCCTACCTCCTCCTCTTCCCAGTTATCAGCCACATGGACATCACTCGCCGTCTCGATCGAATCTACAACATCCTGCTTCCGAACGACATGGCCAGGCCATCTATGTCTCCTGCCTCCATGCCCCAAATCCCCGTCCCAGCCTCCCAGGTACACATTCAAATGCATACATAATATAGCCTCAAACTTCCAATTGTACTTTGTACTTGGCTCCAAAGGGAAGCTTAGAACTGAACTCTAATTTTACCCTTCTTCCGTTATGTGCACATCTCTATACTAGGATGCTGCTAAGATCTATTGGAAAGAACCCCATGGAGTCCAAGAGTTTAGTTTTAAGGAGCTCGCAAAGGCAAGCAACAACTTTGCCCCTGACAAAAAGATCGGTCAAGGCAGCTTCGGCAGCGTGTACATGGGAAGGCTTCCAGATGGGCGGGAGGTGGCCATCAAGAACCAAACTGGGAACTTATTTCGGGGTAAGGAGTTCATGGCAGAGATCACAATCCTCTCCTCCATCCGCTACAAGCACATTGTTCCCCTATATGGCTACTGTGTGCTGGTCCAGGAGAAGCGGCACCTCCTGCCGCCGTTCCGGAAGGAAAAGGAGGAGAAAGGACGCCTACTCGTCTTTGAGTACATGGAGAACGGCTCGCTCGATCTCCACCTGCACGGCCCAACGTCGTCGTCGTCGCCGGTGGTGGCTTCCTGGAAGACACGCATCGAGATACTGCTAGGTGTGTCGCGGGCCATCAAGTACCTGCAGTCCTGCGGTGAGGAGCCGATTATCCACCGTGACATCAAGCCATCCAACATCCTTCTCGATGGCAACTGGGCGCCGCGCTTGTCGGACTTCGGGTGTGCGCTCACCTGGAAAGGCCCAGGCCATGAGGAGGCTGTTGTTGGCACCTACGGATACGTGGCCCCGGAGTACGTTATCACAGGCACTCTGAACCCGACGATCGACGTCTACGGTTTCGGTGTTGTGATGCTTGAGGTATTGACGGGGAAGAAACCACGTTTCATTAAAGAACAACCGGAGGAGAAGAAGAGAGAAGAGTGTGAGGAAGAGGTGCAGAAGAGAGAAGAATGTGAGCAAGAGGGCACGAAACAAAAATTCCAGGATTTGGTGTCCTTGGCGCTGCCACTGATTGAGGAGGGGAATCTACGGAAGGTGCTGGACAGGCGGCCGGCAGCGGAGCCAACGCCGAGGCAGCTGGAAGCGGCGGAACTGGTGGCGCAGACGGCAGCTCGCTGCCTGCGGCTGCAGTGGGAGGAGCGGCCGGCCATTTCGGAAGTCGTGGCCAACCTCGAGACGGCGCTCGAGCTCGCCCGTTGCGATGGGTAGCCTGGCCTGGGCACGCGAGGCATGGATCACCGATGTGAATCGGGCAATGTGTTTGTCATGTAATAATGATCCATGGTTAATTAGCTGGTATGACCATATGATCGACGAACAAAATCTTGTCTTTTTTGTTGATGTCTTATCTCCACTTGTGCAGCTGTGCTGAACCAACAACTCCCTGATCCCTTGCTCTCAACTTGTGCTGTGAATTTCAATTAGCACGCTTGCTCTTTCCCAATCTCTTCCTGTTCATTCTGTATGTCAGTTATCATGAGAGGAAGGTATGAAGAATGGGGTATGAAATGGTTGCAGGCACATGATCAAAGCTAAGTGGCATTGCTCCCATTAGCGCAAGAAAAAAATCAACACAATATAAAGGCCCTGAATGTTCTGAATTTTCACTTGACACCAACTTAGCAGCCCTGCTACTGCTCTTTCTTCGTTTATTTCCCACACCTTCTCCCTGCTCTGAAAACTAAGAACACCATGCGTTTCTGTGCAGCAGAATCCTCTGGTTGTCTGGCCTGTTGCTGCAGTATCCTGCAGGTTTCAAGCGGAGCTCATAGGCTCAGAATGTTACAGTGGATGATTCCAACTGGCGTACCTTCCCAGAAATGCTTCTCAAAAACCTGATATGGGTACAGAGTTGCAAGAAGACACTGGATTTGCACGGACACTGTTCTTCCTCTGCACGGCATTTCATCAAACACTTGGAGCTCAAGATCAACCATACCAGTATTCCATAGCCTCTCCGGCGAGTCAAACCTTTCGCACCTTCTCTTTACCACGCGTGACTGCGTGATCCGCGAAAACCTAGTGCTGCTGCGCGAATGCGCGATCGAGGGGATCAGGAGTGCTCGAGGGAAAGGCAGCCATGGCCGGGCGCGGCGCTGGCAGTTCCGAAGCTGGTCGAGAGTTGGAAAAAAAAAAGGACTGGTCGATGAAGCACAGGTACCGTTTGCACTCTCTGCTCCGCCTCCGACACGGCGACACCGACGCCGGGTCGCCGGCCGCCGCGGCCTCGTCGTCGTCGAGGGATTCTGTTCTAGTGGAGACGAATCGCTTGGTAGCAACGGGTTCGCGGTTGACGTGTCGTCCTGGAACGGACTGCGGCTGACATGCGGGCCCTTCATAATATAGGGTGGAAACGGATGGCGGCTGACATGTGGGCCCAAACGGGTCACGGTAGATGTGCGGCTGACATGTGGACCCAAACGGCTGACATATGCGGTTATGAATGGAATAAATTCACTTAACGTCTCTTATTTTTATGTCGAATTTATTTACATCTTTAAACCGCAATATCAAAAATCTTCACCTTTTATATTAGCAACTTCATTCCCTTAATGGTATGGATGACTGTTTTGGCTAATGTGACATACTAGTCAACAAAAAAAATAAACAAAATGTGAGGCTCACATGGTAGCAGCTTTCTTTTGTCTCCCATCCCCCTCTCTCTCCACGTCTTTCCTCTTTCCTCATTCTCTCCAGGACGGCGCCGGTTGGCGCTAACGGCGACGAAGGGGATGGGCATCACCGCGTTTTTCTCAACATGTATCGGGCCTGCCTCGCCGGTGGCGAGGTATCCTCTCAATGTGTGCATGGATGGGGAGCTCATGATGACGGCGAGCAATCACGCACTGAGACAGCCTCCGTGCGAGGGAGGTGTTTGGCGGTTGCTACTGCTGCTAGCTTGGTCACGCTCGCCGTCGGTCATAGGCACGGCCCCGTCCTCGTCGAGCTCTTTCCCACGGTGTTATCCACCTCCCGACACCCCGTCTGTCTTCCGTGCTCCACAACAATGGGCCTCCGCTACCGGCCTCGACTTTGCTCCAGGGAGACATGCTCCACCACTGTCAACCCGTCGGCACCCAAGCCACGACTCCACATATGCCTTCTTCAACTTCAGGATCCGGCTATCTTCCTGATCCCTTCGCCGGCCATGCCGCAATTGCCTTTCCATCGACTAACGTCTTCTCAACCTTGGCCAGGCTCCGCGACCGACAAACGGCCTCGTCTCCGTCTCTCGGCTGGCCAGTCGACCTCGTCCAATTCCCTCACGGACGTGCCGCCAGCCACGACCCGTCGCATCCTCTCCACTGCCTCCCCCCTCACGGATCTAAGGCCGCCGCCGCCGTCCCGGGCTTCTTCTCCTGCTGAACGGCTGACCTCGTCTTCCGCTCGAGCCGACGTGCACTCCACCCAGCGTCTTCGAGCCACGTCCTCTGTTGACCTAGCATGCGTGGTTGAGAAAAAAGAGAAGAAAAATATGGGTGCTCATAGGTAGGCCTCCCATATTTCTTCTCACTTACATGTGGGTCTCACATGGTTTTTTTATTTTTGCTAACTAGGATGTCACGTCAGTGAAATCAGCCGTTGATATTGCCTTAGGATCTGTTCTAGACGGTTTTGGCGAGGTGAGGGATGAAGGTTTCTTGTATTGTGTTTTAGGGATGTCAATTTAACCTGACTTAAAGTTGAGGAATGATAAGTGGACTTATTTATTCATGAATCATTGGCCGCTATGGACTGCGTTATGGGCTTTAAGGCCAACTCAAAGGCCGGTAAGTCAAGCTGCTTGTGGACTTGGGCCTCGTTATATTCACTTTGATAATGATGTGCTCTCGATTTTTGTAGAGGAAATGTTATTTACTTGCATGTCTTTTTGTGTGCACGATTCATGGTATTTTTGTATCATGCAACATTTTTATTGTGCGCATGATCCAAAGTCTGTTTGGTTCCTCATCTTCTTCAATCCGTCTTTATTCTCTCTGAACCACAGTACAGCTGTCTCAGTGACGCTGTCTCTGTGAGGGCGACTGAGGGTGACCGACTTTAAGGATATGAGAAATTTTACGATTCTTAAAGGATATCAAAATTTTACGTTAAAAGTTACTCCCTCCATCCATTTTTATATGACACTTCTGACAGGATTGATAAATTTGAGGATCGAGTGATTTTACCGTTTTGTCCTTCCTTTTCTATCTCTGCGTCATCCACATCCACACCACTGGCCACCGAATCCCTCAACGGCGAGGAGGAGCACGGCGCCGCGCGGCATCTCCCCCACGTCAGCTCGCTCGCCGTCTCCCCCCACGTCGCTGTTGGTCTTGCCTTCGCTTGGTGGCCCCATATCGACCGTGGTGAGAGGTGTCTCTGTGGAGAACCGGCGATAGTCAAGGCGGTGGTGACTAGGGAGCAACGAGCTCACGACCAGAGGAGGAACCCACGACGTGACACTCTCCCCGAACGTGCGGCGTTGCCGGCGTCGCCCTGATCTTCTCCGACCTTCCCAGCGAAAACGGAGTTGGAGACTGAGCTCAAGCGGTCCTCCTTGATCCAGTCCTCCTCCTTCCTCGTCTCCAAGCAGCACGTCCTCCTGAGACCTTGGCTCGTCACTCTTCAGTCATCACCCTCTGTGAGTGAGCTCTTCGATCTCACCCTCTCTCACCTTTTCAGTCAGATGGGGACCTAGAAAGAGGCACATGGCATGGCTGGTCCATTTCTGCTGGTGCTTGCTGCTTGTACTAGTCTGATTGTTGTTGGCGGCTGCTGCTGCTTGATGATTGCTGATGCTAATTGTTGTATGCTGCTGCTAGCTGCTGAAAGATATGGCGCATGCTGCCTGCTATTGCTTAGAGTAAGTTTGTGCATGCTGAAAGTTAGGCTATAAGAACACAAGGCCAAGCGACCTCAACCTCAAATGCAGTACCTCAATTTTTTTTGTAAACCATAGCAACTGTAGTACTCAATACTGGAGTATAAAATTGATGATTAATATTTTAATTCCTCAGAAAAAACACCTCATTACAAATTTACAGTCCCAATGAACTACTCCAAGACATAATTTCACGAGTATCATCCGCATATTGCTTTCAACTAAATTGAAAGAACATTGAAACCGTAAGATACGATCATTGAATTATTGTCAAATTGCACAAAGAGTACACTAGTTTGTTAAACAAGCCTTAGTTGTTCTTGGCACAAACAGAAGCTTCACTGTTGTTGAATTGAAGTGACTAGAGCATCAATCGAGCTTCTACTACCATCGAGTTCCTTTGCTTCTTGAAAATTTCTCTTAAAAAGTTGTATGGACTTCACTTTTGCCCAGGCACCTGAACTGCTACTTGATTCAATGGGTAGCAGTTAGACAACACTTGGTTGAGATTATTGTGACTTCATACCAATGAAAATTGCAGTTGCAGACATCCAAGTGTCTCAAAATGAATCATTGTCAGAAATCAAGAAAAGGCTGCAAATTTAGTGAAGCTTGCCATGGTTGGGAAGGCAAGAACGGGGGAGCAGTGAGGGAAGCCAACAAGGAAGACAATCCAGGAGCACAAAGGCCGTTGACATCCAGGTCCTTTGGTTCGCCGAAGAAAAAAAAGAAAAACGGATAGGAGGAGAGAGACGGCCATGGCGGCGACCAAAGCCTGAGCAGTGCGGTGTATAGGTGCTTCTCGAAGGACTGAACCCACACTGCCGCCGTCAACCCCTCCGCTCGCCGGCGCCGTCGGCGCCTTCTCCTCTGCCATCTGCGACACCTCCAAGAACCAAGAAACTAGGGGTCTGTTTGGTTCCCGGCCAAACATTATCACGCCTAAGCTTAAGAATTTGTCACAATGGTGGCTAGCCATATTTTGTGGCTAAATTAGACTGTTTGGTTTGCAACTAAGGTGTGGCAAAAATATTGTGGGTGCTGTTTGGATTGATGCCACAAATGTTTGGCAAAAATTTGTGGTAGATGTTTGGATTGCAACCACATCTTGATAAAAACACCCAGCGGTAAGATTACCCTCCTCACAAAGCAATCACATTTCAGCAGCAAAATGTATATAAGTAGATTGGAACTAAAGTGCACATATATTGAAATATTAGTCCAGCTAAAGATAACACTCCAGTAACACTAGTTGAGCTATTACAATAATATCAGCAACCATCCAACTAAAACTATTTCAATGACATTTTCTAGCCATTTGTCATGACCACACTGCTAAAATTAGACAACCAACAGCTAATACATATATTCTAGCCATCGTTCCTTATAACACAAAGCCAAAATGAGTGCACAGCCATACAGAAGTTCATGTGCACATCACACAGACAGTTCGCCAAAAAACTACTTTAGCAAGCTATGCTTCACAGGTTAAGCCCATCTTTCTCACATAAGAATTTGAACACTCAAGCATTCAGTGTAGCATCACTCGCATTGCACAACCAACCACGCTTACCTTTATTCTCCTTGTCAGACAAATACTCACCAACAAGAACCCTTTGATCAGGTGTCATTGGGATTGCCTTTAGTTTCTGCCACAGAATTGCATGTGGATCAGTAAGCTGTGGCATTGGTGGAGGAGCTGTGGTAGCAAGTGTTTCTCGAAGTGATTTAATCGTAGTAGCGATTTCATCATTGGACTCGGCAAAGCGACTCTTGCTTTTTTGTGGCTTCTTAGTTGGTGATTTGTTGCCTCTTGGACGCTTCTTTTTACCTAGACTACCGCTGGAAGAGTTGTCAACAGTTGCATTCGTGGTTGGAGATGGCAAAGTGTCAGAATCCTCACCAGTTGGCTCTTCAGGTTGTGTGTAGCAGTTGAGGTCAAGCATATCTCTTGAATCATCGCTATCTGAACCATCACTATCGTTCATGCATGTGTTTTGATCCATAGCCAAAGAACCATCGGCACTAGATCCCGTGAATAGCTCCTGCATCTCATTAAAGAATCTGATGGGCTTAGAGAGTAGGCGTCTTGCTCTATCCTGCATAAAGAGCAAACATGTTAAATTGCTATATGCAGTTCAGATTCTAAAATGTAACATGCAAACATGTCAATTTTGTAGAAAACTTACACATAGCGTTGCCTTTTCAGATTCTGAAATAGTCACCAAGAATCTTGTATGGTCAAATGCGTTGCCACTCTTGCTCAATGCTGCTGCAATATACTTCCAATTTTCTTTGTGATACCTGTAGTGACGATCCACTTGATCGGCAGTCACCCCCATACCAAACTTCTTGTTTAAAGCATCAGCACACAACATGTGGTGACTCTTTTTTACCTTAAAACCTGCATGTTGTTTTTTCAAGTATTCCATGTACCACTCTAGCATGAATTTTGTTTGATCCTCATGCCAAGTCAAGGACCTCTCACGAGAGGTTGGAAAAGCATCAGCCTTCGCCTTTCCTTTAGCCATTCTGTTTTCATTCACAAGAGACAGCTCAATACATTAGTTACATAATTTAGAGAACAACTTAAATCTAAGGTACAGTTTGTCCTACTTTATCTTCCCACATCTTTTTAGCCGTATCATCTCTTTTCTTTGCCCATGCCAAATTCTCCTGGTGCATATCAGTACGGTTTCTTACACTCCGTGGCAGCGCTGCATACCAAGCAGCATCGTCATACACATAGACATCAGGACCGTCCTCTATAATCCAGTTATGAAGTGCACAACAAGCCATCACAATTTTCACTTGTGTTTTCAAAGGAAAAAATGGTTGGCATTTAAATATTCTGAAGCGGTTCTTCAAGGCACCAAATGCTCGCTCAATAGTTGTTCTAAGAGAGGAATGCCGAAGGTTGAATAACTCCTTTGGGTTCTCTGGTTCTCTAGCGCCCTTATATTCTTTTAGGTGATATCGGGTACCTCGGTATGGGGGTAATACACCAGGTCTAGCTGCATATCCGGCATCAGCTAGGAAATATTTACCTACATATTTTTTGTGCATATTAATTAGCTAAGAACAGAATTGAAGTTTCAGATATGGAGCTATTAGGATATGATGTGAATAATCCTACCTTCTGGTATTTTAAGGCCATTAGTACGTGATAGAGCATCTTGAAGCACATAAGAATTATGGGCAGAACCTTCCCATCCAGCAAGAACATATAAGAACCTTAAGTCAAAATCAACTGCTGCTAGCACATTTTGTGATGGAAATTTCTTTCTACCCCTAAACCGGTCTTGCATATGCATAGGTACACATGCTGGAATATGTGTACCATCCAGGGCTCCTATGCATCCCTACGAAAATAGACAATTTTTTTTTAGAACAAATATAGGTGAATATGGCCCTAAACTCTTAGGGTATACTTAAACAGGGATTATCAATTTTGATGTACCTGAAAGTAGAGGTGAAATCTGCCATGAGAGCTTGTTATCTTTTGATGTGTGTCAATGGATTTGATGCATACAAGGTCACGGGCAAGGATACAGAGGGCATCTAAAACAAGATTGAAATACCTACTAACAGTCTCACCCGATCTCATGAATTCAAATGCAATTGGTCTATTTGACCAATTGTGACCCACAACATGAATAAACATAGCGACTTGTTCCTCTATTGTGACATGAAAAGTCTCCTCTAGCAGGGCACGTGATCTAAGCTCAGCACACAACTTATGGAAGATAACTTTCCTCATACGAAGCTCACTTATGCAATGTGCTTCGGTTCCATGGTATAAACGGTCTAGACGTCTTAATCTTTCAACATCTCTATCAAGCATGGGAGCATATGTAATGGCTCTTTTCCTTTTTCTTCTATTAATCCTATACCAATACATGGCTAGGCACACCAGAATTCCAGCAATCAATCTTCTCCTCCATATATAATGGCAGTAGTCCAAGTAATACTGTAAATACAATTTTCTTTGACCCATCTAAAACATATTTTCAGAAAAAGTATGGAATCAGTAAGAGAAAAAAACTGATAGTTGATATCTATCTATTAAGGTCACTGTAAATACTGTAAGCACACTGTTACTGGTTATCAGTATCAGTAAGAGAGAAAAAACTGATAGTTAATATACTGTAAGCACACTTTGAATATCTTGAAAGCAACAACATGATATGGATATCTATCTATTAAGCTCACTGTTTATCATATATTAGTCAAGAATGAAATCTATCTATTACTGCATACATATGCATAAAACTAATAGTGAAGAACTAGTATATATTAGTTCAGATCCGGTCCACATTCTAGTGCCACACGATTATTCAATCACCATCAATTATACAAGGATGCACATGTGCCTTAGTGCTAATCAGGCAAAAAAAAAGGCACAGCTAAAGACTTCAGAAATCAACACGAAATCCATCAGATCGATGTCAGTGGAAAAGAGAGAATATTACCTTCCTTTCCGGCTGCGCGGAAGTGTCGTCGCCGCACACAAACGGCAGCTCCTTCCGACCCGCACAGACGCGTTGCTGCACACAAAGAACTTGATGAAGACGCAGCTGCTCCTCAAACACAGAAGTTCTTGTGTCCCTTTAATCAGATCTACACATGAAAAAATTCAGAGATTTAATAGATGTAATGGATCTAGGAGAGGAAGAAGGAAAGAACGCACAACCTACAGGAGAAGGTAGCTAATCACAAGATCAACGAGCATGGCCGCGGGAGAGGATCTGCCATGGAAACGAGGTGGAGAGCAGCCATGGATGGGAGATGAGGAGAGATGGGGGTGGTGATATATCTGAGAGTAGTTGAGGGACGGTGAATTTATCGTGGTTGTTGGAGAGTTTTTTGCGGCAGTGGCGCGCCACAAATCAGTGTGGCGGTGAAAATGTCCGCCAAACTTTCGGGGGAAAAAAGTGTGACGGGAGGGCTTATGAGCTGTGGCTAGCCTAGCTTTAGTTGTCAACCAAACACCTACCAAAATACCCGTGGCGAGCCTTAAGTTAGGCGTGGCAATGTTTGGCCGGAAACCAAACATGCCCTAGATCTCCTGCTGCAACCGCGCCGATGTGGAAGCATGGGACAGGGAGCTAGGAGGCGGTGGAGGTGGAGGATGCTGGAGATCGAGGGCAACGATGGTGGCGACTTGGAGCAATTGCGGCAACGGCGGGTGCGAGGTTGCGGCAAAGTTGGAAAATTAATTTAGAATCATACACCGCCATTGTACATCTATCTATCTATCTATCTATCTATCTATCTATCTGTATCTATCTATCTATATCTATCTGTCTGTCTGTCTATCTATTATATTATTAAGACAGCTCGAAAAGAAAACACCATATTAATCGTAGAGGTCTAAAAATTACCACATTAATCGAAGAAAAAGAAAAAAATATCGACCACTTGATCGTTGTGAGTATATATAGAGTCTATATTTTAATGGCTCAGATTTAATTAAAGGGGGTGTTTAGATCAGGGGTGTAAAAATTTGGCGGGTCACATCGGGTATTATACAAGGTGTTTTATGGATTATTTGGGCACTAATATAAAAACTAATTACAGAATCCGTTTGTAAACCGCGAGACGAATTTATTAAGCCTAATTAATTCATCATTAGCAAATGTTTACTGTAGCATCACATTGTCAAATCATTGCGAAACTAGGCTCAAAAGATTCGTCTCACAAATTAGTCGCAAACTGTGCAATTAGTTATTTTTTTCACCCACATTTAATATTTCATGCAGACGTTCAAATGTTCGATGTGACAGGGTGTAAAAATTTGACGTGGGATTTAAACAGGACCAAAATTTTGGAAGATTAGACTGACACTAGAAATTGGACATACGTGTCAGACACGGATTGACATATGTAGCAGTTACAATAGCAATAACACAATACTACCTCCGTCCCAAAATAAGTGCAGTTTTGCACTGTTCACGTGCAACGTTTAACCGTTTGTCTTATTTGAAAATTTTTTATGATCAGTATTTTTGTTGTTATTAGATGATAAAACATGAATAGTACTTCATGTGTGACTAATTTATTTTAAGTTTTTTATAAATTTTTCAAATAAGACGGACGGTCAAACGTTGGACACGAAAATCGACGGCTGCGCTTATTTTGGAACGGAGGTAGTAGATTCCAAAGTAAAAACACTGTACACACAATCCAACTCTATCGACAACCTTCACTGATTCCTAAGCTAATCTTGATTGACACCCCAATAAATACCAAGCACCACAATGGAGGCAGCAACAAACAACAAGAGGAGGTCAATAGCAATCAACACAACAGAACTGTCGGCAAGCACAACAGCAAAATATAAGTTCAAGACGCCATTGTCGCTGGATCATTACACGTCATTGTCGCCGGATTTAGCCTTTTACCGTTTGGTTTGTTCCTCTCACAAAGGCCCTTTGGTATGTTCTGCTCATCTTTCTCTTTTATATTCCTATTTACATATTTGTTAAATTTATTAGCTACTCATCCAATGGTAAACATCATTAAACACAAAATTATAAATCTTATTTATCTATATTTGTACAATATAACTATATCACAATTTCATTTGTTTTCAGACTGAAGGCAAAACAACTATGGCGTATAAAAAACTAAGTGAGCTAACAACTGGAGGACAAACATGGAATATCAAGGTTAAAGTCTTGAGATTGTGGGACTCAATCAATTCAGCAACGGATGAACTATTGAGTCTTGATATGATCTTGATGGATGAACAGGTTTTGTTCCTTCACTTCTGTATACAATTGATCAAGCATATTTTACACAAATACTAAGGCTTTGTTCGGCTGATGGCTTTCAGAACGTGCACAGTAAACACGGAAAACGGAGCGGTCATTAGCGCGTGATTAATTAAGTATTAGCTAAATTTTTTTTCAAAAATGGATTAATTTGAGTTTTTTAAGCAACTTTTGTATAGAAACTTTTTGCAAAAAAGTTCACCGTGTAGTAGTTTGAAAAACGTGCGCGGGAGGAAAAACACTGTGTGACACTGTGCGCGTTCTGAACGCACCGTGCCGAACAAAGCCTAATTGTATCTCTGTTTTACTCATAGGGAGATGTAATCCATGCAACTATATGGAAATTAAAATCTAATAGATAACTACAAAACAAAGATCAACGAGAGCTCAGTTTATATATTCAGTAACTTCAAGGTTCAAGAATCCCAATGATATCGTCCAATGGCCAATGACCTTAAAATTACTTTAATGTATAACACAAAAGTCAAACAGGTCAAAGAATCAACTGAAAGTTTTCCAGAATACTACTCTGATTTTGCAACCATTGACACATTACAAGGTCGAGCAAATAAAGATCAGCATCTATCAGGTAAAATCTATTTTGTTCTTCTTATTTTAAAAGGATTGTATGATTTTTAGTTAATTCTCAATCCCTCAAATGTTGTAACGCCCGTTTTGTCGCGGCGTTAGCGGGAAAACCTAATTCCTAAAAACCCTATTTGCGAAAGTTTGCTCTTCGGTTGAGTCTTGTGGTGTGCTAAGGTCTCGTGTTTCCCCTCTCGTCCCAATCCCGGAGAAAACCGCGAAATCGGATTTCGATTCCGAACCCTAAATCCCTCCAAAAATCCAACTCCCAAAAAGTCCGTTTTACCTCCCTCTGCCCTCGGGCCGATTCCCTCTCGGCCTGCTCTCTCCTCCTCCCCTCCTTCCCGGGCCGCCGTCGGCCCAGTCCTCGCTCCCCCCCCCGTTGGGCCGCGCCAGGCCGCTCGGCCCGCGCGCGCCCGAGCCGAGAGCACCAGCTCTCTCTCCCGACCTCTCTCCCTCGCCGCTCTCTCTCTCTCTCTCTTCCCTTCTCCGTTCCGTCCCGCCGGCGCCGTCCCCCTCCCAGCCCCGCTGCCTGCGCGCGTGTCGCCAAGGCACCGAGCGCGCGCTCCCCCTCTCTCTCTCCTCGCGCGCGCCCTAGCCCGAAGCGGCTTGGAGGCAAGCCTCCTTTCCCTCCCCTTTTTCCGCTTTTTTCCCGACCGGCCGACGTCACCGCCGTTGGCCGCTAGCGCCGCGCGCGCGGTCCCCCGCCTCTCCCCTTCGCGAACCGCCTCTCGGCCTCGAACCGACCTCCGCGCCCCCTCCCCAAACCGACCTAGCGCCCCCCTTTAAAACTCCCCTCCGCCGGCCGCCAATACCGCCTCCCACCCGAGCTCGCCCCTCTCCTCCCCGCTGCCGCCGCCGCCCTCGTCGGCCGCCGCCGCAGCCCAGGGACGCCAAGGAGGACCCCGGCGCCCCCTTCCTCCTCCTCCTCGGCCCGGAGCCGAGCCGCGCCGCGCCCGCGCCGTCGCCCTCCTCTCCGGCTTGCCGCCCCGCCGCGGTAACCTTCTTCTCCTCCTCGTCTCCCTCCTTTTCTCCTCGGTTAAGGCAAGCCAATAGCTCCGTAGACCTCCCTCCGGGCGCCGCCGTGGCCGCCGTCCCCTCCTCCGCCCCCTCTTCGCGCCGCCGTAGCCGCCGCCGTCGCGCGTCGTCGCCAGCCGCCGTCGGCCTCCTCCCGGCGAAACCGAGCCGACGGCTCACTCCCTCTCTCTCTCCTCTCCGTCCCGGTGTGTTCCCCTCCCCTCTTCGGCCTCGCACCGCGCCGCCCGAGCCCCTCCGCCATCGCCGCCGTCGCCCGGCGCCTCCTCCTCTCTTTCGCCCGGCCGGCCTCCGTGGCCGCCACGTAGGCGCCATGCGAGCGCCAGCCGGCGCGCCCCCTTCTCCCGCCGGCCTCCGTGGCAGCCGCGTAGGCGCCACATGAGCGCCGACGGCCTCCTTCCCCTCCGTGCGCTTGGTCCGCGTAGACCGCGCCGCTGATGGGCGGGCCTCGCCCTAGCGCCCGCGCGATGGACACGGTCCACCGGATCGGCCGCCCGCGTAGGCCGCGCCCATCGGCCTCGGCCCATCGGCCCCTCCCTCGATCAGTCGCGCGCCACTCGGCCTCCCTCCCCTTCTTGGCCCACTCGGCCACCTTGCCCAGTCGGCCCAAGTCACTCGGTCCGGCCAGTCGGCCCCGAGTCACTCGGGAGCCCAGTCGGCTCCGAGTCACTCGGGAAGCCGGACCAGGCCGCGCCACTCGGCCGTGGGCTGTTTCACTCGGGGGTCGGCCCATTAATTCGGTCGCGCCCATTCTATTCCTTTGGGCTGCCCTTAGCCGCCCAAATAAAAGTCCAAAATGCGTCCCTCCTTCTTTTTCTTTTCCAAGGGAATTAATAATTCCTTTTTCTTTAGACAGAAAATCATTTAAACTTAGGAAATTCATATCTCCTCAACCGTTCATCCGATTGACTCCGTTCAACTTCCAAAATTCCTCAAAAATCGAGATCTATCTAATGGCATGCTTAGTGGTCTTTAATAGGGCTTTTTTTTTATCGCTTTGTTGAGTCGCCTCGTTTTGCGTGTAGTCTCGGAGCCCGAAGACCCGCAGTGCGCGGATTTCGAGGAAGAAGCTCAAGATCTCAAGCAAGGCAAGTCACCTTTGATCAATCGAACCTATAATTTAAATTAAGTATTTTGATTCCGCAAACTATGCATTAATTAGGTTACACTTGGCACTTGCCCTCGGTTTGCAATACAACCGGCAGGCCCTATCCAATTGCTGCATTTACCTACCTTGGTTATTGAATACCCTGACACCCTTGTCGCCCCTCAGGTGAAGTCTCGGTATTCGTATCTCGCGTGTGAATATCGAGACTCTTCTCAAAATTTAAAATGATCACCTAGGTAAAACTTGAGTTTACAAAATGCTTGGAAAACCCGACACTTGGGTCGGTGCCTTGAAAATAAAGTGAGTTTCTAGAACTTGCGGTACGGGAGACGTACTGGAGGTACGGTCTGCCCGTTCTCGCTCTAAGGACCGATTCCTTGGGAATTACATCCGAGCATATATCAAGTACGACCACATGGGTGATATGGGATGCCCCTGGCTGAGTAATTAGCTAGGCCAGGGAAATCTTGATACCAAGGGACAAGTGGATTCGCCAGGGTGGTGTCGGGGAGGACCCCTGGGCTTCCTGGCACAGTATGGTCTGGGACCTAACCTGGTGTTGGTCCGTGGGACCCCTCCCGTTGGCATAAGATGACCCTGAGTCAGCTTTCGAAATGCCTTGTCGTGAAAGCCTCAAGGTCGCCAGACGTGGCTGAGAGTCACGGGCTGGGTGACTCGGGGTTAGTAACGTCGTGTGGGTAAAGTGTACCCCCTCTGCAGAGGTTAATAACTGTTCGAACAGCCGTGCCCATGGTCATGGGCGGATGTGAGGTGATTCCTTAGCGTAGTTTTAATGAACACCTTGTGAACTGCTGTTGGTGTGAGAAATCCTTCCTGTGCTTGATTTGTGGCTGTTGGAGCAGCCGGTGTCGGTGAACGATTGGCAGGGAGCCTCTCGTACCGGCGTGTGTGAGTTGTGGCTGTTGGAGCAGCTGGGGTTGGTGAACGATTGGCAGGGAGCCTCTCGTGCCGACAAGAATCAATCGATACAATTTCACCGCTCCGGCCGGATGAGATGCACTTTCTCGTCCGTGTCGTTGAGAAGCACTCACTTAGATGTTTCTGAAAGTCTTAAACTAAAATCAATTGTGAAAAAAACTGGCTTTCCTTTGAAGCTTGCATTAAACACTTAATTCTCCTGACTTGCTAAGTACTTCCGTACTCACCCTTTCTCTATATAAATAAACCCCCCCAGTTCTCGAAGACGAAGAGATGGACCCTGCTGATGAGGAGTTCTTCAGGAGCAAGCTGTCTACGAGCAGTAGTAGGGTTTCGGCCTTTCCCCAAGGCTTTGCTTGTGGCTTAGGGCCAGCCTCCGCCGTTTTCCGCTTCCGCCTTTTTGTACTGCTGTTGCGAACTCGGGTTCTGTCCACAGTTCTAACCCTGGTTGTAATCCTACTCTTAATAAAGAGACCGCTGTTGTTGTGATATTCTGTCTTCCTGTTGTACCAGCGCTATTTCCTGGGACTGGTACAGGCATACAGGTTAATTTGGATCGTCTTATCCTGGCCTCCGCCCAGGGCTAGTTTGGGGCGTGACAAATGTTAGGTAAAATCTATTGTGTTTTTCTTATTTTAAAAGGATTGTACCATTTTTAGTTAATTCTCAATCCCTCAAATGTTGCAGATGTTATTGGACTTCTCACGCGGATGAAACCAATTGAATCAAGGATGATAAGGAAAAACACCCCTAACCCACGACCTACGGAAATTCATGAGATTGAACTTCTACTGTTAGGGTGAATATTCATATGTCCCTATATTTACTTATCCATACAAAATATTTTCACACTATTGTAAATTTATTTATTATGGATTGATTGAAATTTTCAGAGGGGACAAGATCAGGTTAATATTGTGGGGGGCAATTGGCTCATTTTTTTAGTGAAGTTGTAATTGGCAATCAAACAGTGTTCATTGTTACATCAACATCAACATCAGTGCAAGAATATATGGGTAAGAACAAAAATCTAAATTCATAAAACAATAAGAAGATAGCTATTTAACAAATTTTAAGTAAATTCATATGTAAAAAATAGATAATTATGTATGAGTGCTCATCGTGCAATTGCGCGGGTCACCCTACTAGTTTAAACAACTTTTGTGTTGTACACGAACGTCATATAAAAAAGGATGGAGGGAGTATCAAGTTTGATCCTTGGGTTGGCGTCACCGTCAATACTACTAGGTGCATCAGACCACCCTCGTTGCACAATGCACACCAATTACTCCATACTTCCACTAGGGCTTGACCAAATTAATCCGCTGAACTGGACTCCTGCTTGTGTCGCCTTCTTCCATTTTCCAACCATTTCCCCGGTCAGACAAAACGGCTTGACATCGTTCACGTCCTACTAAACACTATGTCACTATCCCAATAATCCACCTTCCAGTGATTTTCCTCACCTAACCATTCGTTTGCTCTTCTTGCCACCAAGCAACAAGCAGACAACTCAATCCTTAGCGAGTTTGGAGATCGCCACCGCGAGATGTGGAGCGGGCTGGGGCAGGCGGCGACGGTGGCGCAGCTGGTCGGGGCGGACGTCGGCAGCCTCATCTCCGTAATCATGCAGGCGGCGATGACGGCTCGACAGAACAAGAAGGAGTGCGAGCAGCTCGCCCGCCGCGTGTTCATGATCGCCGAGCTGCTGCCGCACCTGCAGGATCCGGAGGTGATGCGGCGGCCGGAGGTCCGGCGGCCGCTCGCCGGGCTCGATGACACGCTCCAGGAGGCGCACGAGCTCGTCACATCCTGCCAGGGAAGGGCCGCGGCCTACCGGTTGGTGATGGCAAGGCGGCAGGCTGAGAGGTTCAGAGATATTCAGAGTAAGATCGACTCGTACCTCCTCGTCTTCCCCTTCATCAGCCACATCGACATCACCCGCCGCCTCGATCGAATCTATAGTGTTCTGCTTCCAAACGACACGACCGTGCCATCCGCATCTGCAGGACTCCCGAATCATGAGATGGTACTACAAATTTTTGTTCGACTTCTTCTGAAATGGACGGTCTAAAGATTCGTAATTAACACTTGGTGCTTGCAATGATAAAGAGAAACTTAATTACTCGTTGTGATTTGTCTTGCCTGTCCTAGGAAGGTGAGAGATTCACCATGCCAGAGCTCGCTGCGGCGACCAACAACTTTGCAACTGACAGACAGATCGGTACAAGCTTAATATCCAGGGTGTACAAGGGATGGCTTGCCGACGGGCGGGAGGTGGCCGTCAAGCAGTCGCAGATGGGCGACAACACATCTCTGCCAGTCGAGGATGAGTTCCAGGCAGAGCTCTCGCTCCTCTCGATCCGCCACAGCCACATCGTCCGCCTCTTGGGCTGGTGCAAGGCGGAGGAGAAGCACCTTCTCGTGTACGAGTACATGAAGAACGGCACGCTCGACGACCACCTGCACGGTGCCCCGTCGTCGTCGCCGGTGACGACGTCGTGGAGAACGCGCATCGAGATACTGCTGGGCGTGTCGCGGGCCGTCGAGCACCTGCAGTCCAACGGCGAGCGACGGCCGGTGATCCACCGCGACATCAAGCCGTCCAACATCCTGCTCGACGACGCGTGGGCGCCGCGCCTGACGGACTTTGGCCTCTCGCTCACCTGGGACGACGAGGCTGGGTGTGGTTGCGTGCCGGTCGTTGGCACGTACGGCTACGCCGCCCCGGAGTACGTCGCGTCGGGATGCGTGAGGCCGGCGAGCGACGTCTACAGCCTCGGCGTCGTGATGCTGGAGGTGTTGACGGGGAGGAAGGCAGTGTCTCAACGAGCAGTGGTGAAGGATGGGTATACGCGTTTCCCCTGCGAGAGCTTGGTGGACTTAGCGCTGCCATTGATAAAGGCGGGGAAGACGCGGAAGCTTCTGGACAAACGCCCGACGCCAACGCCGACGCGGAGGCAGCTCCGGGCGGCGGGCATGGTGGCGCGCACGGCAGCGTGCTGCCTGCGGCTTGAATGGGAGAAACGGCCGGCCATCTCGGAAGTCGTGGTCAACCTCAAGGCGGCGCTCGAGCTCGTCCGTTTCGACGTGTAGCGCCCAGCTAGGGCCGTTCTTGGGCCAGGGCGAGAGGGTCGACCGCCTAGGGCCCAGGAAATCTAGAGGGCCCCTAAACCATGTCTAAAATATGCATATACTGTGTTTAAGGCCCATCTGCCCAGGAAGAAGGAAAGTATGCACGTGATCCTTGTCAACTACTCGCGTATCTCGCCATTCTAGTCCTCTCGCCTCCCGTTTCTCGTCCCCTGCAGCCCCAAGCGCTAGAACCAATGCCATTAATGGAGGGGAAAAGCTCAATTTCACGGATTCCAACCAAATCATGTTTAGTTTATTTAATTTGCAACGGATGGCCTCTGAAAATCCTCTCATATTGGGGATGTATATAGAGTGCGTTCGCTGAACTTTTCCCCTCAAGTTCTCCCTTTTTTTCCTTTCTTCTCTCTTACCACTATGAGGCGTTCCTTAATCTTGAGTTTTGTCGTAGCTTGGCATTTTTTTGTTCGTCAGATTTCTCTTAGCTGCTATCAAGAGGAGACCAGCTTGGTTCTTGCGTTGACCCCTCAGTCTCAGGTACGACTTCATTTAGTTGATTCTACTACTAATTACTAAAGCATATCTTAGACACATGTTTCTAAAATCTATTTTCACTTGATCACATCTTAAGATCATTAGATGTACGGCTGAAATTTCTAGGTCTGGAGGTGTCTTGTTGATTCCAGGTTCTTTGTTCCTTGATTCCCATGGTGGCATGTTTATTTTGCGTTTGCAAGTGATAGCCCTCCTTTACCGTAATTTGGCTGATGAGAGCTATTCTGTACGATTGTCTCTTTCATTATTATTAGCCCACAGAATAATCTTCTAGTATAAACAATAAATATTTACTGTCTATTATATGTATAATGGGATGTATTAAATATTTTTGCAAATAATATAAAAAATATTATACTATATTTTTTTAACAAAGGGCCTCTAAATTTATCTCGTCCAAAGGCCTCTAATATATTAGGAACGGCCCTGCGCCCAGCATGACATGAACCTGCAAATATTAGGGCATTGATATCGTCAGAAAATCTTATTGGTATTTACAATAAGTCTTTCAAACCTGCTGCTGTACGTTCTCCAAAACTGACATATATATACATTTGTGAAATCAAATTGACCTGACGGCAAGTGAAAACTCAAATTGACTCTGACTTGCAAGTTAGCACTTAGCAGCAAGCAGGCGAGCTAAGACGAGCAGAGTGAGCAACTGAAAGTTGGTTAGCTATTCTGATTCCTGTTGTCTTGCTTGTAAGTTAGAACAAGATTTCAACTTCTTTCTTTACTTGATCGATGGGCGCCACAAATTAATACCTGAAGGAAAATATTACAGTTTTCCACATTCTTTTCTGTCCCTCCATTGCCCATCAATCCAATGGGTGATTATTCACTTTACCTCATAGGAGGTAATAAATCACAAAATAGAAAAGAAATGAATTCTCTCAAACCTTGTATACAAGGGAAAATTACAAAAATCATCCCATAAGTTACTTAAAGTTGACATTTAACCCCACCCCATAAGTCATTTTGTTGCAAATACGCTCACCCCCTATTTGATTTTGTTGTAAAAATCACTCTAGTTAATTTTGTCCAAATGGTTACATTAAACTTATTCTTCATGTTTCGTTGATTTTTTTTCTGTATACAAAGAAACTCAGTGCAACAACATTTAAACTCTCATCAACAATTCATTTTTGGAATCTCTAAAAAAAGTATCACGACTATATTTCTAGAAGTATTTAATTTTTAGTAAAGACCACATTGACTATTCACAATTTATAAAAACATATTGATTCGGTTAACCACATATGAACTGGGGTGGTTTTTGCAACAAAACCGAGTAGAGGGTGGGTATTTACAACAAATGACTTATGAGGTTAACTATCAAACTTCAAATGATTTCTAGTGTGGTTTTGCAATTTTTCCTGTATACAAAGGTTGTTGCTTATAAAAAATATTAATGAAAATGTTACGAAAATAAGGTAAGTGAAAAACATTTCATTAATTATTTCTTTATAAGCATCAACCTTTAATCCCAATACGTATTTGGATTAGATGTAAAAATGTGCTGTAACGCTCTGATTTTTGTCCTGTCGAAAAATCTAATTTATTAAAATCCTATAATTAAAAATTTGGTTCTTTGAGTGTATTTAGGATTTTGTGCCAAAGATCTCAATTGATTCGTTTCCTTGTGAACCCAAAATTTTCATCATGTTATTTTCTCCTAAAATCAAATTTCTATGATTTGAATTTTGAAGTTCGAGTATTCCCACCTAAATACTTTCAAAGGTTCGTACGGTTGAAATTTTGATTTTCGGAATTTTTTATTGTGCCAACAAAAAATCTCCTCTCTATCCAAAGAGTCTAAAAATATCTTTTGTTTTTAGACTGTGACGGCCCAACAAATATTTTCTATATGTGTACATATCAAAACAAATATTTTTGTGCACGAATAACCCAACATCAACGGTTGTTTCTCCCATTGAATTTAATCGCGCACAAACAGGACCGGCAAAAGCTGAGTTTTTTCTTCATTCATCCTTTTCCAAATAAAATTCCCGTGTTTGGATTTTTTGGAATCCGAATCGCGTTCTAAATCACCTTCCCAAATTCTATCCGTTCCAAATCATTTTGTTTGAAGCTTTACTCGTTTCATTCGTTGCAAATTATTTCTCCAAAGCCAAAACCCCTCCAACCCAATTTCCCATCTATCCAAAAATCTCAAACAAATCATTACAATTCACAATCCAGTTACAGTTATTTTATAAGTCCAAAAATATTCATAACACACGGGCAAAGCAACAGACAGACCAAAGTCTAATGTTTATCCCTCTACACATCCAAGCTCCTCACTTGAAGTCTATATTACGTCCCTAACCGACCTCCCTCATCTCTGGGCTATAGCCCAAGACCTTCCAAAATAAAGTTCATGATACCTCCCTCTCTTCATCACATCCAAGAAATATTATTGGGAATAGATATTCCTTTCCAATTTAATAAATTCATTTCCACCTTTCAAGGAATCCATTAATCTTCCAAAATTCTTATCTCCCCAATCGTAAGCCCGATTGACTCCGTTAAACTTTCATAATTTTGCTAAAAATGAGATCTACAAAATGGCACTATTAGTTTATAATAGTTATTATCTGTCTTATAGGGTTTTGGATTGTTTTTCTCTTTTCAATCGCGTATTAGACGTTCCAGAGATGCAACGGAGGCGGATTTTCTCGAAGCTTTGAAGACCAACAATAAGGCAAGCCACTCTTCGATCATATTGCTCCTAGTTTATAAAATGTGTTGTTTGCAAGATTCCATGCTTAGCGTACACAATTAATTTGATCGGCCATCGGTCTACGAGCACACGACTGACGGACCAACCTATGTAGTTGCATTACTTTCTGTAGGACCTTATTAAACTTAACCATTGTCGCTCCACCATAGTAGTACTTCGATACTTGCGCTCTTTAGGCGCAAATGTCCTTTTTCATCATTTGATTATATCTGGTTTATACCTAGTTATCGATGTGAAAAAACTTGGGTTGTGAAAGGTTTATAAAACCCGACTCGGGGAGTCGGTGACTTTGGAAATAAAAAGGCTTTATGGGAGAAAACTTGCGGTGCGAATCCTCTCCTGTGTGGTTTGGTTTCATAGTCACGCATAAGGACCGAATCCTTTGGGTTTTACATCCGAGCATCTCACAGTACGACCACGGGTAGAATGAGATGCCCTTGGATGAGTAACTAGCTGAAACATAGGTGTCTAGCATGTTGGCAGTTGAGGAGCACCGGTATGGTGGAGTTTACGGCAATCTCCTGCAGTGGGGATGTGTTGTGGGGTCCATACGGTGGGGCCTGAGTAGATGAGGGCCTGAGCCTGGCCTGATGCTTGGTGGAGAGATTCCACCCATCTGTGTGACACGGAACATTTATGGGTTGGCTAGGGAAAGGCCTTGTCACGAACTTCAGGAATCGGCCAGTATCGATGTAAGCTTCGTGTCTTGTGGGAAAATGTCACGCCCCAAACTAGCCCGGAGCGGAGGCCAGTATAAGGCGATCCAAATTAACCTGTATGCCTGTACCAGTCCCAGGAAACAGTGCTGGTACAACAAGAAGATAGAATATCACAACAACAGCGGTCTCTTTATTAAGAGTAGGATTACAACCAAAGTTGGAACTGCGGATAGAACCCGAGTTCGCAACAGCAATACAAAAAGGTGGAAGCGGAAAGCGGAGACTAGCCCTAAACCACAAGCAAAGCCTTGGGGAAAGGCCGAAACCCTTCTACTGCTCGAAGTCTGCTTGCTCCTGGAAGAACTCTTCATCAGCAGGGTCCACCTCTTCGTCTTCGAGAACTGGGGGGGTTTAATTATATAGAGCAAGGGTGAGTATGGGAGTACTCAGCAAGTCAGGGGAATTAAGTGTTTAATGCAATCTTCAAAGGAAAGCCAGTTGTTTTTCGTAATTGATTTTAGTTTAAGACTTTCAGAAACATCTAAGTCAGTGCTTCTCAACGACACGGACGAGAATGTGCGTCTCATCCGGCCGGAGCAGTGAAAATGTATCAATTGATTCTTGTCGGCACGAGTGGCTCCCTGCCAATCGTTTACCGACCCCGGCTGCCACGGCAGCTTCAAGTCAACACGTCGAAACGAGAGGCTCCCTGCCAATCGTTCACCGACACCGGCTGTTCCACAACCACACACCAGCACATCGGTACGAGAGGCTCCTTGCCAATCGTCACCGACTCCGGCTGCTACAGCAGCCTTAAACCAAGCACAGAAGAGAAAACCTCACACCAACAGCAGTTCACAAGGAGTTGTCAAAACTACGCTAAGGAATCACCTCACATTCGCCCATGACCGTGGGCACGGCTGTTCGAACAGTTGTTAACCTCTGTAGAGGGGATACACTTTACCCACACGACGTTACTAACCCCGAGTCACCCAGCCCGCGACTCTCAGTCACGTCTGGCGACCTTGAGGCTTTCACGACAAGGCATTTCGAAAGCCGACTCAGGGTCATCTTATGCCAACGGGAGGGGTCCCACGGACCAATACCAGGTTAGGTCCCAGACCATACTGTGCCAGGAAGCCCAGGGGTCTTCCCCGACACCACCCCGGCGAATCCACTTGTCCCTTGGCACCAAGATTTCCCTGGCCTAGCTAATTACTCAGCCAGGGGCGTCCCATATCACCCATGTGGTCGTACTTGACATATGCTCGGATGTAATTCCCAAGGAATCGGTCCTTAGAGCGAGAACGGGCAGACCGTACCTCCAGTACGTCTCCCGTACCGCGAGTTTTAGAAACTCACTTTATTTTCAAGGCACCGACCCAAGTGTCGGGTTTTCCAAGCATTTTGTAAACTCAAGTTTTACCCAGGTGATCATTTTAAAATTTGAGGGGAGTCTCGATATTCGAACGCGAGATACGAATACCGAGACTTCACCTGAGGGGCGACAAGGGTGTCAGGGTATTCAATAACCAAGGTAGGTAAATGCAACAAATGGGTAGGGCCTGATGGTTATCTTGCAAACCGAGGCCAAGTGTCAAGTGTAACCTAATTAATGCATAGTTTGCGGAAATCAAAATACTTAATTTAAATTATTGGTTCAATTGATCAAAGGTGACTTGTCTTGCTCGAGATCTTGAGCTTCTTCCTCGAAATCCGCGCATTGCGGGTCTTCGGGCTCCGAGACTACACGCGAAACGAGACGACTCAACAAAGTGATAAAAAAAAGCCCTAATAATGACCACTAAGCGTGCCATTAGGTAGATCTCGATTTTTGAGGAATTTTGGAAGTTGAACGGAGTCAATCGGACGAACGGTTGAGAAGATATGAATTTCCGAAGATTTAATGATTTTCTGTCTAAAGGAAAAGGAATTAAAAATTCGTTCGGAAAAGAAAAGAAGGGAGGGATGCATTTTGGACTTTTATTTGGGCGGCTAAGGGCGGCCCAAAGGAAAAGTATGGGCGCGGCCAAAATAATGGGCCGACGGCCCGAAGGGATCGGCCCTAGGCCGATCGGCACGCGAGGGGAAGGCCGATGGGCCGATGGGCCTAGCGGCCGAGGCCGATGGGCCAGGCAGGCCGTCGGCGCTCACGTGGCGCCTGCTCGGCTGCCACGGAGGCCGGCGGGAGAAGAGAGCGCGCCGGCTGGCGCTCGCGTGGCGCCTACGTGGCGGCCACGGAGGCCGGCCGGGCGAAAGAGGGGAGGAGGCGCCGGGCGACGACGGCGATGGCAGAGGGGCTCGGGCGGCGCAGTGTGAGCCCGGGGAAGGGAAGGGGAGCGCCGGAGCGGAGAGAGGAAAGAGAGAGAGCGAGCCGGCGGCTCGGATTCGCCGGAGGGAGGCCGACGGCGGCTGGCGACGACGCGCGACGGCGGCGGCTACGGCGGCGCGAAGAGGGAGCGGAGGGGGAAACGGCGGCCACGACAGTGGCCGGAGGGAGGTCCTACGGGCTACCTAGTTCCTAGGCCGGGGAAGAAAAGAGGAGGCGGAAGGGGGAAAATGAATTACCGCGGCGGGAGGAGCTTGCCGGGGAGACGACGGCGCGGGGGCGGCGGTGTGGCGCGGTCCCGGGCCGGGGAAGAGGAAGAGGGCGCCGGGTTCCTCTTCTCGCGGCGGCGGACAGCAAGAGGGGTGGTGGCACGGCGCGGCGGGTTGGAAGAGGATGGAGCTCGGCGGCGGGCGGCAATGGCGGCCGAGAAAGGAGGGGGATTTAAAGGGGTGCTAGGTCGGTTTGGGGGGGAAAGGCGCGGAGGTCGGTTTGGCGAAGGCGGTGGAGCGCAGGGAGGGGACCGAGGGACTGGCGCGCGGCGCAAGCAGCCAACGGCGGTGACGTCGGCCGGCGGTCAGAAAAGAGAAAAAAGGAGGAAAAAGAGGGGTTGCCCCCTTGCCGAAACGGGCAAGGCGCGCGGGGGAGAGAGAGAGGGGGAGGGACGCGTGCTCGGCCCCTTGGCGGCACGCGCGCGCAGCGCAGCGGCGGGGCCGAACGGAGGCAGCACGGAACGGCGCCGGCGGGAGCTGTTGGGGCAGAATGAGAAAGGGGAGAATGGCACGGCTGGGGAGGGGGCGACGCGGCTCTCCCTGGCACGTGCGGCGCACGCGGCCGTGGAGGGGCGCGGGCCAGAGCGGACCGGGCCGAGGCGTGGCGCGGTCCAGCGGGGGGAAAGGTGGCCGAGCGGCGGCTGGGCCGAGGGGGCGATGCGTGACCGGGCCGAAGTAGAGGAGAGGGAGGACTGGGCCGGACGGCGGCCCGGGAAGAAGAGGAGGAGGAGAGAGCAGGCCGAGAGGAATCGGCCCGAAGGCAGAGGGAGGTAAAACGGACTTTTTGGGAGTTGGATTTTTGGAGGGATTTAGGGTTCGAAATCGAAATCCGATTTCGCGGTTTTCTCCGGGATTGAGACGGGAGTGGAAACACGAGACCTTGGCACACGACAAGACTCAACTGAAGAGCAACTTTCACAAATAGAGTTTTTAGAGAATAGTTTTCCCGCTAACGCCGCGACAAAACGGGCGTTACAGAAAAGCGTACAGTCTCTGCAGAGGTTTAATTGAACTGTTCGAACAGCCGTGCCCACGGTCAAAGGCGAATATAAGGTGATGCCCATGGCGTAGATTTGTTTTCAAAACTTATTAATAAATTGGTTTGTGGGATCGGAACTGTTATCAGAGTCCTTCTTTGTGACGGACGACCAGCCTTTGTGGTTGGGAACAGGCCTGTGTGACTTGGGGTGTCGTTTGTCACCATAGGGCCGAGAAGGCCGGTTTAGGGGCCGAGATGGCCGAGGTTGAGTTGGCAGGTCGAGAGGACCGGACCCAGAGTTGTTAACCTTGAGACTTGGTTAACACATGATTGTTGGAAGGAATGTTGGTTTATGTTTTGAAAGTGAAAAGAAACTAATAAAGGAGAAAGTGTTATGTATACTAAAATTTGACTTTCCCGCTCGAGTTGTTGCAAAGCAACTCGTGGACGGATTGAGGAGAGACGCCTCCTTCTGAAGGAAAAGTTTATTTTGAAACCCACACTTAGACCTTTGGAAAGTGTTTTAAAAATGAATGCTTTGCCAAATGAACTCAGCCTTTCTTTGAAGCTTACATGTACACATTCCTAGTGGCTTGCTGGGTACAAAAGTACTCAATCCCTCATTGTTGTTGTTTTTTTTCTCTTGGCTTAAGTTCAGGAAGAAGGTGAAGGTTGGAGTTTCGTTCCTAAACTCAAACTACTGCAGGTGGATTTGGTGTCCTAGCTTCGCTAAGTTTCGCTGCTGCTGACTCTGATTGAAGGTTGCAACTTAGGGATTACCCGAAGATGCAACGTAAAGGTATATTGTACTTATGTAAAACTTGCATTGATTCATCATGTTACTGCTGGTACCAGCATCGTTATCCTGGGACTGGTACCTGTTTTGTGGTTCCGTGGGAAAGCGATTCGCCGTTCTCCTGCGGCATGTCCTCCTCGGTGCCATTGGTACAGTGGCATAGAGGCGGTATGTGACATGTGCCTTTTAGATTTACCAACATACACATCTAGGTCTACCCCATTGAGCTAGAATTGATCATCACTTATTTTCAAAAGGAAAAGGTTTGAATTACCTCCTGACCTTACGTCAGTGGGACCTACATGTCAGCATCATCCGGTACAGTTTACTGTTGTTCAACCAGCGCACTCTTTTTGTTTTGAACTTCACTCTTTTTTCAAATTATCTAGGTTTGTTCGGGAAAGTGTTTTCATCCCTCAAGAGGATATTCCCTCGTTTCATGCATGTCACTTAAATGGTCATCAAAAAATCTGAAAAAAATTAACAAGATAGATTAATATGAAATACATCACTTCACAAAGATGCAAATTAAAATTCAACTTCTACAAGTTGTAACAAAAATAACAAATATAACTGCGATTATACGATAACTATTTTCAGTTTAATTTGTTCTTTTTGTTGTAACTTGTAGAAGTTGAATTTTCTTTTGCATGTTTTTGGAGTGATATATATCATATTAATCTGTCTTATCAATTTTTTTAAAACTTTTTGATAACTATTTAGATGACATGCAAGCAACGAGGGGACATCCTCTCGAGGAATGAAAATCCACATTCGGTTTGTTCATCTAGTAGTGTTGAACTGTAAGTTGATAGTGTAGCCGCATTGCTTAATTGGTTGTGGACTTGTGGTTGTTGGCATGACACTTTCTTTTTGAAAAGCCGACGACTACAGGAGCTCTATCAGTTATATTAAGGAGTAAAAGAGTCTAAAATCATAAACAGGTTCAAGAGGTTGTTGCAGGCTTGCAGCCCAGGTGGAAAGAGAAGAAAACGAAGAAGCACAGGTTCAAAAACATAACACAGGCACGACACTTTCACAAGTTAACCGTGCCAACAACAAGGCAGCAGTTGCAGTATTAGCTAATTTTTTTTCAAAAATAGATTAATTTGATTTTTTTAAACAATTTTTGTATAGAAACTTTTTGCAAAAAAATACATCGTTGAGTAGTTTAAAAAGCGTGCGCGTGAAAAAATGTATTGTGCGCGCAGGGAACACACAGTGTCGAACACAGCCTGTACTGGAAAAATGCTACTCTCTCCGTTTCATATTATAAGTCGTTTGATTTTTTTCTTAATTTATAGCAAAATATAATAATATTTTTAATACAAAACAAATATTATATTAAAATATATTCAATGTTAAATTTAATGAAACTAATTTGATATCGTAGATGTTACTAATTTTTTCTATAAACTAAGTCAAATTTAAAAAACTTTAAAAAAAATCAAACGACTTATAATATAAAATAAAAAAGTAGGATTGCAGCACTGAGATTTTTACTGTACTGAAAAAAATCTTCCTCTCACATAGAACTTCACATGAAGTGTACTTAGCTACATGCATAATTTATTTAAACGTGTCCTACTAATCGGTATCAAATATTCGCTCTGGATAAAGAAATGAAATCTTTACCACCTTTAAGCCGGCCAAAGCAGAGAGGATGAGCGCAAATCTTCATCAGTCCACACTCCACTATCACCCACTTTCTGGGAATTGCCCTCCTTTCCCTTCTAGCTAGCAAGTAGCATCCACGCAGTTCTTCCGAGTTCTTTGAGATTGCCATGGCGGTGTGGGGTGGGCTGGGGCAGGCGGCGACGGTGGCGCAGCTGGTCGGGGCGGACGTCGGCGGCCTCATCTCCATGATCATGCAGGCGGCGCTGACTGCTCAGCAGAATAAGAAGGAGTGCGAGCAGCTCGCCCGCCGCGTCTTCATGATCGCCGAGCTGCTGCCGCACCTGCAGGATCCGGAGGTGATGAGGTGGCCGCTAGCCGGGCTCGGTGACACACTCCGGGAGGCGCACGAGCTTGTGATGTCCTGTCAGGGCATGACCATGGTGTACCGGTTGGTGACAGCCGGGCGGCAAGCTGACAAGTTCAGAGATGTTCAGAGCAGAATTGACTCGTACCTCCTCGTCTTCCCCTTCATCAGCCACATCTACATCACTCGTCGTCTCGATCGAATCTACAACATCCTTGTTCCAAACGACATGACTATGCCGTCTCCATCTTCAGGCTTCCACTCCCATGAGGTGGTACGTGCAATACAAACTGTGTTAGTCGATCGAGCTTTTCTGAAATTGTTACCTTTCGTGCTAGCTTCCTTTGATAAAGATTAGAGAGGAACTCAATTACTTCGTCCTAGGAGTTGCAAGCAAAGGTGGTGGTCCATGGAGACGAAGGTGAGAAATTCACCTTTGCGGAGCTCGCGGCGGCGACCAACAACTTTGCACCTGACAGAGAGATCGGTAAAGGCGGCTTCGGCACAGTTTACATTGGATATCTTCTTCCAGATGGGCGAGAGGTGGCCATCGAGCGCATGCATAAGGACGAGACGTATGGGAGAACGGCTAAGGAATTCCTGGCAGAGGTGACCATCCTCTCCTCCCTTCGCCACAAGCACATCATCTGCCTCTATGGCTGCTGCGTGCTGGACCAGGAGAAGCGCCAGGTCCTGCCACCGTTCCGGAAGATCAAGAAGGTGGAGGAGCGCCTGATCGTCTACGAGTACACGAAGAACGGCTCGCTTCACGACCACCTGCACGGTACGCTGCCGTCGTCCTCGTCGCCGGTGAGGGCGTCATGGAAGATGCGCATCGAGACACTGCTGGGCGTGTCACGGGCCATCGAATACCTGCAGTGCTACAACGAGCGGCCGGTGATCCACCGTGACATCAACTCGTCAAACATCCTATTCGACGCCACGTGGGCGCCACGCTTGGCTGACTTCGGCGCGTCGGTCCGCTGTGATCAATCGACGAGAAGTGTTCGGCCTGATGCTGTTTATGGCACGTTCGGATACATCGACCTGGAGTGCGTCACGACAGTGATTGCGAAACCGACGATCGACGTGTACAGCTTCGGCGTCGTGATGCTGGAGGTGTTGACGGGGATGAGGGCACTTTTTTATCAAGAGGAGGACATGCAGAAGGTGTTTAACTGTTGGGAGGATCTATAGATGGCCATATGGCCGGAGGCCCGACGGCCCGGCCCAAGGCACGGCTATTTGGCCCAGCCCAGGCACGGCACGGCCCGACTAAGGTCGTGCCCGTGCCGGCCCGGCCCGACAGCCGGGCCGTGCCTGGGCTGCTCCCTTGGCACGGTGGGCCGGCATGGCCCGGCACGAAGTTCAGGGATGCGAAACAGACTTATTTTCAACCATATGTAAGGCACAGCCCAAAGGATAGGGACACAAAATAGACTTATTATATAGCACGGCCCAAAGAGTAGGAACGTAAAATAGACTTATTTAGCTATATATATATGTCATAGCCCAAAGAGGAGGGAGGAAATATAGACTTATTTCAAAGAAGGCACGATGGGCTGCCGTGCCTTCGGGCCGGCCCGACACGGCCCGACCCTTACTGGGCCGTGCCTGGGCCTGACGTGCAGCCCGTGGGCAGGCACGGCACGAAATGCCGATCGGGCCATGCCGGCCCGACCGCTCTCGGGCCGTGCCTATCCGTGCCTGGGCCGGGCCGGGCCGGGCGGGTCTTATGGCCATCTATAGGAGGATCCGAACAGTATCCCCGCCGTCTTGGCTGAAGTCACACTGCCATTCATCGAGACGGGCGAGCTGTGGAAGGTGCTGGACAGGTTCCCGACGCCGGAGCCAACGCCGATGCAGCTCGAGGCGGCGGACATGGTGGCGCAGACGACAGCACGCTGCCTGCGGCTGCGGGGGGAGGACCGGCCGGCCATTTCTGAAGTCGTGGTTGTTGAGATTATGGGTACCGGGTACCCTCACGGCTAGCTTATCCGACTTATCATATGGGATAGGTTATGACTCATGATTATGTAAACCGGCTTATGACTTGGGTGTTATGTTACCATTGTAATAAGGTAACAGCTCATAGTTCATAGTTGGTAAGGTTGAGGAGTCCGATATAGAGTATGATAGGTTCTCCGACTTGTAAACCCACCCTCCGGGACTATATAAGGAGGGTAGGGCGTTCCTTGAGGAGCATAAGAGAAACACACATGAATACACAAACTCAGGAGAGCTCATACTGAAAGAGATCAAGAGATCAATAAATCACTCGGCGGATCGAATCCCCGAAACAGGAGTAGGGTATACCTCTCGTAAGAGAGGTCCTGAACCTTTCTAAACCTCTTTGCATACTAACCCATCGTGTTTGGCGCTTGACTGCTATCCCCAGATTCTTATTGCCGAAACCAAGTTTCGACAGTTGGCGCGCCAGGTAGGGGACAGTGCGTCAGGTTTTCTTCTTCATCTCGTCAACAAGCGCGATGGGATCTACATCAGGCTTCGACGACTTCGTCTTCGCCCCTGGGCAGGCGTTTCGCTTCGGCAGCCTCGACTTTATCACCGAAAAATTCGGTAAGCTCTCTCTCCTTGACTCAGATTCGGACCAGTCGGGAGGGGAAAACCCCTCGGCACCATTCGGGTTACCGAACGACGCTGAGATCCACCACAACCTTCTGTCTTCCGAGTTGGATTCGATCCACTTGGAAGAATCTTCTTCATCATCTTCATGCTGCAATATGGGCGCGAGGGAAATTGCTGTCATACTCAAACGACTCGGGTCATACTCGTCTACGGACCTCGACGAACACCTCAGCTCCACTTTGCGATGCGCCCAGTAACCTCCCGGTTATGGATGACATCGCCGAGTGGAAAAGACGTGACAACGGTGACCGAGTGACCCTGAAAATAATGGGCTAGCTTCCTAACAGTGATTAGAACTCCATATAATAGCTTTTGTACCTGGGGATAGCGGGTTTTGGCTCCTGCCAGCACCTCGCTGACAAAGTAGATCGGCCGTTGGACTTTTTGGGTTCGGCCTTCTTCCTCACGCTCGACGACCAAGACCGTGCTGACCACCTGGTGAGTTGCGGAGACGTAGAGCAACAGGGTTTCTTGAGGGTGCGGCGACGCCAACACGGGTGGTGTCGTGAGAAACTCCTTGAAGTCTTCGAAAGCTTTCTGGGCCTCGGGGGTCCATTGGAAATCGTCTGTCTTCTTCAACAACCTGAAAAAAGGCATACCTCGTTCGCCGAGTCTTGAAACGAATCAGCTTAAAGCTGCCATGCAGCCGGTGAGCTTCTGGACGTTCTTCTAGGTACTCGGAGGCTTCATGTTCCGGATGTTGACGCAGCTAGTCGTACTTCTTGCTGGCCGCGTAATCTCTTGCGAGTTTGGGCCATATCGCAGCTTTCTCTGTCGCAGGTGAAGGCTTGCTTGAAATCGCTGCGCAGGATGATAACACCGTGGGGCCCAGGCATCTTCATGATGAGGTAGGTGTAATGTGGTACCGCCATGAACTTAGCGAGCGCAGGTCTTCCGATGATCGCGTGGTAGGCCGCTTCGATTGGTTGGATTTCTTGAACCTTGGTGAGCACCTCAGACCACTATGCGCAAAATGTACAAAATCTGAATTATCTGAACATGTAGCCATATCGACTCTGTGCGCAAAAAAAAAGGAAAATATGACAATTAGTCTGCTTTCAATCATTGTTGCTATATCTCTGTAATATCATATTATAGTGATACATGTTACAAAATCAGTTACAAAAGTCTAAAGATGCCACTCCCCCCTGGTATCAACCAAAAATATCAAAACCAAAATGCAGTTTATCACATCCTAAATGTGCACATACATTTGTTTAGTAGAAAAATGCATGGAAAAAGCAAGAAGTGTGTACACAAATTAAATGTGGTTATACTGTATGAAGACATGTATAAAAACACACAGAGAACATGATAAAAATCCTCACACCCTTAAGCTTGATCAATTTTAAACCATATTTTTAAGAGATGATACCTAGTAAAAATCAAGTAGTGCATCTTAGGTATCACCCCCTCAGTTGATGGGAACACAATGTATGTGTGTCAAAAAAATGTGCGCGTGCATCTACACATGAATAACACAAAAACACGCAGTGTGTCTATTCCATATGGACTACTCGATGTCACAATTAGATTCCAACCAAAAACAAAAAAGTTTCATGAGAGGAGTAACCAACCTGTTAATTTTTACAGTACCTCAAAAAAATCAAACACGACTTCCCTTCCCTCCCCCATCCGCTTCTGCCTCGCTACCTGTAAACCCTAGAACAGAAATGGAGATAGACATTGAGGCAGTCAAATTGGGGTGTGAGAAGACATAGCAAATGGAAGATAGAAACTGAGAATCTCATCGTAAGACATTGTGCTTTGTGCGAGAAATCGTCGGCCAAAAATTGAACGCGATAAAGGAAGATTAGTGTACATACCAACGCGAGAGGGTTGCTGCGCGCAGGATGTCACCGCTGGTGCAGCGCCGCCACCGGCGTGGGGAGGCGGAGTAATCAACCAGAGCGCGAGGGGTACAAGCAGTGCAGGGCTGCCGGCATGGGGAGGCGGAGGAATCCACCGGAACGCGAGGAGTACAGGCGGTGCAGCGCCGCCGGCGTGGAGAGGTGGAGGAATCAGCCGGAGCGGGACGGGTACAGGCGAAGAGAAGTGGAGGAAGGAGGCGAGCGGCGTGTGAAGGGGAAAGAAATTGAGGACGGAGAGGACGAGGAAAGAGGATCTGGAGAGCGTAACATTTCAGATATATTTATTTTGTCCCGTAACCACCGCGGAACGCCGTTGCGTAGATTTTTTGAAGTCCTATACATAAAGTTTCAGCTCTACATGCGTATGAACAAAATAAACATGCAGTACTCTAATGACAAGATTAAACTCTAACACTAGATTCCTTGCCCCTGAAAGGGCTAAGTTTTAGCCTCCTCTTTAATTTCTATTGTTAGGTCATTCACCAAGAGTTCCTTATGTTGGAACATCCTTTGGTTTCTTTTTTTTCCAAATCTCACAAGAGACTAGCAGAGCTAGCGTGCGAATCACTTGCTTCGGCACTCCTTGCGTGTTTGCGATCTCCTCCCACCATTCTAGCACTGTCACACTGGGCTTCCACTCAGAAGGATTCAGTTGTCCGCATCGAATCCATGAGGCTAGGGTTCTCTAGATTCTCCTTATGTATCTATGGTCTGTCATGAGGTGGTATGCCATTTCTTGCACCCCACGACAAAGGGGGCAATTGGAGCCGTTTGGCCAGCCTCTAGTTGCTTTTGTCCAAGATCTAGACTCTGTTATGGATTACGAGCCATGAAAAGTTCTTGTATTTTCTTGTTGTCCAAGGTTTCCAGATGAGGACATCAAAGTTCGATTTTGTTGTTCCCAGGAACTGTGCGTTGTATGTTGACGCAGCCGTGTATTCCCCATGACTAGTTAGTTAACTTTCAGGTGATCTTGTCTTCCATGCCCGTCCTCGAGTTTCTCGAGATGCAGGATTCCAAAACCGTCGAAATTTTTTTCATTGCTTGTCCAAAGCTTCAAGGGACTCCTTGGTTGTCTTCAATGCCGTCAGTAGGAAAATTGGCTATGAGGTGAGCATCGACTTTACTAGGGTTGACCGGCCTGCCATGCCCACATGTCTACCTCGCCACCCTGCATTTAGTTGATGCCCTGGGTGAATACAAGGATCAGCGAAGTGAATTCAGTTGATGCCCCAGGTGAAGAGCACCTCAAGGGGGCTTGAGCCTTGAGCTCAGTTAATTTGTTCTACAATCTTATCTGTTGCAACAATGCCATGAAATTCTGCTCCAACATCCAATAGGAGTCGGCATGATTAGGGTTTGAGTGAGACGAGGGCGAGTGGTGGATGGGGATTACTCTAGGAAGCTTCCTCGCTGTTGTTTCGGTTCACCCACTTAGGGGTGAAAATGGAGTGGATACGGACGAATAATGCTCATACCATATTCGTCTTTATTTTTTTATCGGATATGAAAACAAATACGGATTGCTCAGATACGAAAACAAATACGGAGTATTTCGAATACAGATAAGAATCGAATATGACAGGACACGAATATAGAAACAAATAGGACACAGATATATAAAAAATTATTTCTCAGAACACGAAAACCACCTAAACTTTTAATAGAAACAAATACCATCACACATAATTAGTTTGTTTTATATAAAAAGTTTAATCATAGACTAAAAAATGCTAATTATGTTCGACATGTATAACATTGTTGGTATAAATACATATAGTATAATTTTAAAAAATATTTAAAATTTAAATAATATTAATAGTATGGACTAGTGTTGTGAGATCGGCTACTATTAAAATCTAAAGAAGTAGGTTAAAAGTCTAGAGTTAAAAAAAAGATATGTTTCATGTCTTCTGCGGATATCCGAATAGCATTGTTTACCGGATATTTGTATTATTATCCGTATCTGGTGGAATCTCTTGTACCATATTCGTATTCGTATTTGGAAAAAAATATCCGTATTTGTATCTATATTCAGACTATTCAAGAATTATCCGCTCCCAACAATATCCGTATTCATTTTATTTCAAACTACGCCCGCTGCACGATCTCCTTGTTTCTAGCCGTTGGCCGCGGTAAATGGACTGGGCTTGCTTCACCGGGCTGTGCTCAATGATTAGCAGTTTGACTCGGAGTAACAGCAACGTAGCAATCCTTTCGCTTCATCCTTTACAGTCTACTGCTGTTCAACCAGCACACTGATCTTTTCCAAATTAACTATGATGTTCATCTAGTAGTGCTGAACTGCTGATAGTGCAACCTAGTATGACAAAAGTTCGAAACACCCTCCTAGCTACCGCGACAGCCCAAATTACTCCTTAATTCAAATACCAAACGTTTTACACCTCAAACTTTTTAAACTAAATTAATTACCACATGACTCAATGCAGAACGGTTTTGATACTACGTAGCATACACGTGATAGTCCAGTCCACCAAATAAGTTTTAAAATCTGTAGGGCCCACCTATTAATATTTCTCTCTTCTTTCTCTCTTCCCCTTACTCTTCGACCGGTGACGCCGAGGCGGACCATAGTTGTCGCCGCCCTTTCCCGTTCTTCCCCGGGCTCAACCTCGGCAGGCGCCGCCGTTGATGCGGGCCTCATCCAACGGTAAGGCAAGGTGCGGCGGAGACCATGAGGCTAAGTGTTAGGATGAGATGCTTGCCAGCCATGGCTGCTTCCATGTCTTGCCTGGTCGAGCTTGAGCGGCGGAGCTTGGTGAGAGGGAAAGCCTCGAGGTCCTACTTTGGTCTGCCACTATCCCGAGCTCTGCTTCGATCTGGCACCGCCTCAAGCTCCGCGTTGATCCACCACTGCCCTGAGCTCCGTGTTGATCTGCCGCCACTCCGAGCTCCGCCTCCACCTGCCTCCTCTGGCGACCTCCCTGAGCGATGCCTAAAGCACCCTCACAAGGAGAGCTCGAGCTCAGCTGCTGACAACCTCCTGGAGCAATGCCTCCAGCAGCCTCTTCGAGGGAGCTTTGCCTCTGCCGCTCACCGCGTGCTTGTTGATCAAGATCTGCCTCCAGCTACCTCTGTCGTTGGTTGTCATCCCCAGCCCGAGCCTCCAGCTGCCTCCGCCCAACAGATCGAGCTCTGCCTCTTCTGGTTGCTGCCCCCATCCCAAGTCTCGCCTCTAGCCGGCGGCCACCGCCCACCGCCCCCATCCCGGGCCTCAAGCTGCCTCCGCCAATAGAGAGAGATAGTGAGAGGGAGATCAAGGTGAGATACATGATGATCCAAGTGCTATCAACACATTTACACATCACAAGATGACAATATATAGATTGTCTGCTTTAATTTTGTAAGCTTTAAAAAACTAGACAGCATGCATCCCATCTCTTTCAGACTTCAGTAGTAAGCTGGTTGACTGGGTGTTTGTAACTGGTCACACTCGTACTTGGAGCTCAGCATCGCAACAAGTTCTGACATGCTTGGCCTCTCTTCAGAACTCTTCTGAATGCACAACAATGCTATCTGAACCCATCTGTTTATCTCGGTTTGAGGCTCGCCATTTAAAGATGGATCGATGAACTCCATTGTCCTTCCCTCGTGCCACAAGTCCCAAGCCTGACAGAAAACAAAGGAACATTAATTTACAGATTAGTAACAAACTCTGATACTGCAAAAGAGTTTTCATTTTTTTTCTCAGAAGAGTATATATATGTGTATATAGGAAATTCACTTACCCATTTATTAAGAGGCCCATAATCGAGTTTTTCCACTGATAGGGCTACTGGAGGGGGAGGGAGTTTCTTTCCAACAATGACCTGAAGAAGCGTAGCACCAAATCTATAGACATCTGACTTGAAGGATAAACGGCCTTCTTCATTATATTCGGGGGCAATAAACCCACTGAAAAGATATGAAGGAAAAATAAAATCTCATATAGTTCCACGACCAAAAGTACTATCCACACATGTATTTGAAAGTAAAATTGTATCTTATGTACAGTGTGATCGATGCTTTGCTTGGTAAAACACAATTGTGCACTTCTTCAACCCTTGAAATCAACACACTGTTATATCCTGGATCGATCCATCCTATTGGCGGTGTAGTTAATTTTTATTTTCTTCTAGTATTAATTACGAGTTGTAGGTGGCTGTTTGATCTTGTTAATAATCGATTACAGAGTATATAGCTAGATATGTATGTATAGATAGATAATCTTACCGTGAGCCTGCCACAATTTTAGTGTAGTCCATGTCCACACCTGGCTTTAGTGTTTTGGATGTTCCAAAGTCACAAATTTTAGGGTTCAAGTCAGAATCCAAGAGTATGTTGCCTGGTTTTAAGTCGCCATGAATAATACGTAGCCCACATAGCTTGTGTAAATATAGGACTCCCTGAGCTATCCCTTGAACTATACGGGAGCGGTTAGGCCAGTTCAGCGGCGTCTCTGATCTCTCACCTGCATAAACATTTTCCAATCTTATATCACAACTGGGTAGATGAAACATTTTAAAATATATATGGATATATAAAAGCTAGCAGATGATACATGCCGTATATGAAGGAATCTAAGCTTTCATTTGGCATATATTCGAAGACCAAGATCCTCTCTCTCTTTTGAATGCAATATCCCAGAAGCCTAACTATGTTTGTGTGCCGAAGTTTTGGAATTAGCTCAATTTCACTTTCTAAATGATGAAATGGGGTTTGCCATTCAAATGATGCTCTTTTGATAGCAACAGTGTCTTGACGCAGTTGGCCCTAAAGAACACAAACACAAAGTGTAAGTGATGGTCCAACCTTAATTTATTCAAGGAAAAGCCTAAGAAGCTATTTAACTGGACCCTCTAGAGAGGAGAGGTTGAAAGCAATTTCACTAAAAACTAGTCTCTAAACTGCTAAATGCAAGAGGGAGAGAGCAAAAGCAAACACATTACCTTGTAAACAGAGCTAAAGCCACCTAGGCCTATCTGTTTTTCCAGTGAGAAGTTATCTGTAGCCTTCAGTATCTCAGAGAACGCAAACTTCATAAGACCTGTTACCAGATTTGGAGAATCAGGGAACATGCATCTTGAGACATTGATTTTTAGTACTTCAAATTCAGACTTCAGACCATCTTTTTTTTTCCATGTCGCAGTGAGAACTACTTTTGTATCTGTATGGAAGGCGTAGTCTAGCTTCAAAAGGAAAAAGTATGGAAGGCATGTTTTTCACAACAAATTTCAGTGTGTAACCCATTATCCAGTCCTTGCGCAGCAGCTCTTTCCTTCTGGGGACTTTCTGAGGTTAAATGAAGAAGTAACTACCTCACCCTAAGCTTCCCATTTATCTTGTCAAAACTGGTACAGTTAATTTACAGGAGTTCTTTTTTCTTTTATGAAGTTGACCTATTAAGCTATGCAACATCTCAAAACATTTTGTATCGCTCTGTTTTGTTTACTCATACTCAAATGAAAAGGCTAAGCTCCTGCCAGCAGTGGCAAAGGCATATATTGTCTTCTGGGTGCAGATGCACCACCCCGTTTTTGTTTTCACTTTATAGTAATCAAATTTTGGCCCTATATGCACCACCCAAAGTCCAATAAGGCGCACCACCCCACAGCCCAGCAACCAGCCCAGCTAATGTGAATGAAGGAAGCCAGAAAATAAAGTCATTGTCTCGTAACTTCAAGTTTCGTCGCTTCGTTTTCCGTCGCCACCACCGCCAGAATTCACGTTCGCGACTCGAGTCCAGGCCATTTCCTCTCCCGTCCCTCATCTCTCCCTCACGGTCACGGCCACGCATCTAGCAGGAGCCACGAGCCGGGCAGCCGCCAGCTGGCGATCTCTCATCATCTCCGTGAATCCCCTTCACGGCTGCAAGAATAATTTTAAGGTAAGATTAGATGGTGTTTCATGTTTTCTTTTTTTATCATCGTTAGGATCTTTAGATTAGAACTACAATAGTGCAGTACATATTTACGCTCCTTTTATATGTGTTAATGTCAGGCTAATTGATGGAATGATTTTACAAAAGGAAAGCATAAGAACCTAGTAGTGCCAATAATCTCCGGAATTCTCCTTTGGATGAAATTAATTGGGAGGAAGAGATTAAATATGATCCAGGAAAAAGGAAACAAATTAGTGATTATCCTCCTAATCTCAGAGAGAGAGTGAGAAGGAAGTACTTGGAGAATAAGCCTTGCCAGCCTCGTACATTTGATTTTCCTGTGACATATATCGGAGGAACACCAAGAAGGTTTATTCCGGAATGGTTTGATGAGTTTGATTGGCTTGAATACAGTGAATCCAAAGATAGAGCATATTTGTTTTTGTTGTTTCTTATTTAGAGATAAGAAGGATGCCGGTTATGAGGCATTTGTTAAAAATGGTTGGAACACCTTTCACAAAAAAGATAGGCTAAGAATTCATGTAGGAGATGTTGGTGGTGCACACTATGTTGCAATGAAGAAGTGTGATGATCTGTTACAAAGAAATCAGCATATTGATGTTGCTTTTCATAGTGTGAGCGAATCTAGTAAGACAAATTATCTTACTCGGTTGAATGGGTCTATTGATGTTGCCAGAATATTATTGAATCAAGGATTGCCTTTTCGGGGCCATGATGAGTCAAAGGAGTCCTTAAATAAAGGGAACTTCAGAGAATTTCGTAATTTCGCAGCGGAGCAAAATCCAGCCTTAAAAAAGGCAATAGGAACAAATAGATCAGATAATAGTCTTTTGGTTGCTCCAGAAATACAAAGGGATCTTGCGCATTGTTTTGCAAAGGAAGTGCTACAGGCTATTCTTGAAGAAATTGGAGACGGCGTTTTTTGCTTACTAGTTGATGAGTCCAGAGATGTTTCTTGGAAAGAACAAATGGCAGTTGTCTTGAGATATGTAGATAAATGTGGAATTATCAAAGAGAGGTTTGTTGGTCTTGTTCATGTGACTGAAACATCATCTGCCCATCTCAAGTCTGCTATTGATGAACTATTCCCTAATCTTAAGTTAAGCTTAAAGCAAGTCCGAGGCCAAGGATATGATGGTGCTAGCAATATGAGAGGTGAGTTCAATGGCTTGCAATCTTTGATAATGAGAGAAAGTAGTTCAGCTTATTATGTGCATTGTTTTGCTCATCAACTCCAATTAGTACTTGTGGCTATTGTTAGGAAGCATAAAGGGGTTAGCAATTTTTTTAATAAGATTTCCATGTTACTAAATGTGGTGGGTGGATCATCCAAGAGAAGGGACATGATTAGAGAAATTAATCTTAAAGAAATGAGCAAGGCACTAGGATGTGGGCAACTTGAAACAGGGATAGGGTTGAATCAAGAGCAAAGTCTTCAAAGACCTGAGGATACTCGTTAGAGTTCCCATTATAAGTCTCTCAAAAGTTTGGTTGGCATGTTTTCTACAATAGTCAAGGTGCTAGAAATTGTGGAAAAGGATACAAAAGACTGGAAAATTAGAGACCAAGCGTCAAATCTTCTAGAGTACTTTCAGACTTTTAACTTTGTCTTCTATTTGCATCTCATGTTGATTATATTGGGAACCACAAACATCTTGTCATTGGCATTACAACAGAAGGACCAGGACATAGTGAATGCTATTGAATGTGTACGAGCAACTAGAACCCAACTAGATGAGCTTAGGAGAGAAAAATGGGAAAACTTATTAGCTGAGGTGTATGAGTTTTGTGACAAGAATGATATTTCCAAATTGGAAATGGAAGACGAATATATTGATCCCAAGAAGCGGAGGCATAGATCTGGAATTAAAAACAATCATTACTATCAAGTTGATTGTTTCAATGATGTTATGGACTGGCTACTTCAAGAGCTTGACAACCGCTTCAATGAAACAAGCTCTCAGTTGCTTATTTGCTCGGCTTCATTTAGTCCAAGAGACTCATTTCATGATTTTAATTTGGAGAATTTGATGACCCTTGCAAAGCTTTATCCACATGATTTTGATTCTGATGAATTGAGGGACCTTAGCCACCATCTTGGAGTCTACATATCAGATGTGAAAGATGATGAGAGGTTCTCTAACCTACAAACTGTTGCCGAGCTTTCTCAAAAAATGGTGGAGACTAAAAAACATGAACGGTATCCATTAGTTTATCGACTCATGAAGCTTGTACTAGTGTTGTCGGTTGCTACCGCTACAGTTGAGAGGATTTTCTCTGGCATGAAGATTGTGAAGACGGATTTGCGCAATCGCATTGGTGATGAATTTATGAATAATTGCCTTATTTGCTATGTGGAGAAAGAAGAGATGATGAAAGTCACTAATAATGCTGTGGTTCGTCGCTTCATGAAAATGCGAGGGCGTAGATTTCAAGATGATGAATAAAGGTAATTGATTATATTTATTTTCATTTGTTTTTTATTTGGTAGAAAAAATGAAATTTGAATCAAAGTCATTCGTTTTCTCTTTTTAGGCCGTCAAAGTGTGGAATATGTTCAGGACTTCAAGTTAAATGATGTATTTTTGCCTCTGTTGACGTTTTCAACCATCCTAATGCTACTTATTTTTGATAAACCTTTTAGTCACTTATTTTTAATTGCACCACCCTCTGTTTTACTCTAGCTTCACCACTGCCTGCCAGTTTTCCTTTAGAAAAATTTAGATTGATAGATTAAGGCTAGCTAGCTACCTAGAAGAAACGTAGCAAGCTTAATCAAGCAATACAATCGGAGCAAAATGCATGGCATCTTATTGGAGAGAAGAGTAGCAAAGTAGAATTCTATGAAGTGGAGTAGCACCTGGCGTTTGGGCAGTGTGAACTCTGAGAGGCACTCCAACCACTGGATACTTTCGTAATTCGTCTGTCACTCCATCCCTATCGTTATTGAACAACATAATATATTGTGAACTTACATCTGTACTCATTTTAAAAGAAGAATCTGCCACCCTACTACCTCTACACTACATTCTTTATTCTTTAATCAAATGCTCCCTGAACTTCAATATTACATATTAGTCCTTCCACCCATTATTATTTGGTCTGAAAATTCGCATTTATTACGAAATGGTTTACAGCAACCAAATTGTCACATATTCATGTAGCATAAAAGCTATTTTGTTATTAAGAATCAGACCTATGTAATAAATGTTAAGTATTTCCTGTAACAAAATTAAGTATGAAAGGTTTGTTCAATGAACATAAAACTCACGTTTACTTGTTATAGGTATGATTCATTTTAACTGGTAGATCAATGCATAAGCTGTGGGGTCAGCTGACCCCATGGCTTTTTAAAAAACATCCCTACAAACCTTGATTTTCATGTATAAATCCAAAAAAGTTGAAGTCCTAGCTCCGCCATTTTACTTGTAGTCTATGCCATCCAACTTTCACCTGCTCAGCTCTCATGGAGCTAAGCTCAAGTCCACAGTTGTGATTCGTACGTATGGGCTTTACAGTAGAGCGGTGAACTTTGGATGCCATCTAATCATAGGACAAAATCAATACATATATTGACCATATGTAAAATATTATTAATTTCAGTGGAAATCATTCCAAGTGTCTGCTGTAGCAAAACTAACACGCATTTGGTTCTTTTTTACTTGCACTTTACAATATCAACATGGTCTCGATATTTACAAATAATATTAAAAATACAACTACATGAAAGTATCTTTCATGACAATCTACTTACATGATTTTTTTACATGCCAAACTTTAATGTTTTTAATACTAGTGATTTTGTATTTTGAGGTTTGAACGCATGCAGCCATATTTGTATACAGGGAGTGGCTTGATTGCACAAATTAAAAAAAAAATGATAATTGGACGCATACTTAATGAAAAGGAAAATCTTACTTAATTTCACGCGTTTTGAGTCAAATATCAAATGTCTTACTTGTCTAGCACACAAGTATTAAACGGCAATAATCCCACAGGTACGCCTTCTGCGATGTCCTGAAATAATAACATATGTAATCAGCCTTGGATTTGGTTATGCTACATATATATAACTTTATTTTTAATTTAATTTTCAGCTGTTGTATTATATACATATTTCTTTCTTAATTTGTTTCTTTAAGGAAAAAAAGTTATAAGAGCAGAAATTGAAATTTCACAGAAATAAATTCAATTCACATATATGTACTGTGAGATCAAAGTGGGGTACTACGCACTTACCTGAGCACCAGTAGTGTCGTGAGTCATCTTGAGAAGGCGCGTGTCTGCACGGTCGATGACCTGGAGGACCATCTGAAGGTCACCGCGCTGGCGGTCCAGTTCATTGTGCATCGCGCGGAGCTCGTCGGCGAGAATGCCGGCCAAGAGGAAGTGGCACGCCATGTTCTTGCTGTTACATCTCTCGACGAGAACGCACGCGCGGCGGAGGACAAGTTCGAGCTCCTCCTTCTCCTTCCTCACCTCCGCTGTCTCCGTATCTTCCAGCCACGGCAGCAGGTTGGTGAGCTTCTTCGCACGGAGTGAGAGCTGCCTGCACTCGTCCTTGTTCCACCGGACCGTCTCCGCGCGCTGCACGATCTTGGTGATCAGCTCGAACGCGCCCAGTCCGGCCAACTGAGCGATGTTGGCAGCTTGCCCCAAGCAGTTCCACGATGCCATCGATCTGGACTCGACCAAAAGTGATGGTAAGTAATTAAGTATTATGAACTGATGAATCCATGCATGAAGAACCAAAAGATGCAGCTAATCAAACAAATTAAGCGAACAAACCAGCTCTGGCGGTCTGGCCTATATGTATCTTTCTTCACTTTGCCAAGACAAAGCAACCTTGAATTATGCAGCTAGCTCGCTCACTATGCAAGGAAGACCAAGCCAGCATGATTCATACATGATACATACATAATATTGAGAGGTTAACTGAGGACAAAATTGACCATCGAGGCTAGCATAGCAAGGTCCAGGTCTTTGTATATATTATGATGAGGAAATAAACTAAAGGACATACAACCTGACAAATTTGAATTCTTTGATACATAATTAGCTCCATTTTCTGGTGTCTACCACAAACTACTATCAGCAACATAGTGATCACTAATTAAAATATTTCTAATCAGATTGATCGCCCTTGATTTTATCAACTACAACTATAGATAAACAATGAGACACAACTAGCCAGTCCTTGCCCACTGGTACCAGCTAAACAATTCGGGCTGGTCAAGCCTCATTCCAAAGGTGTGGTTGAGTAGCGTGTAGTTATAATCCATGGAATTAATTGTCATAAGTTCATAACAAATTGCATTGTGTTTGACTATGCATGTTCAGAGCAGGGTCCGTTTTCTGTCATTGGGAAAAATCTTAGGAGGGCCCAAGATAGTAAGATACCAGTGATAGCTCCACGGGATTTTGTTCCATGGTTGAGAGCAATGTTAGTTAAATTTGCTAACTAAGGGAGAGGCAGAGAGCACTAATGTCATGTAAACTCTATAATGCAAAACAACTCGTGAGCGCAGACTCGCAGAGCATGGCCAAGATAACTGATTTGCTGATTATTCGACATTATCAATTTTTGATGGGTGCTTTTACAGTACGTTATACTAATGCAGGTAGTTGGCACGGAAAGATCATGCTCACCTTGGGATCTTGTTAGTGGTGCAGGACATGTTGGCACTGAACATGGTAACCACAGGTAGCAATTTCCTTGTCTGCAACGATCAATTCCTGGTCTTCATGTTGAACAACTTTCAAATTGTCATATGCAATCATACTTAATGTTTCCATTAAAACCTAGTAACATGTACAAGGAAATAGTATTGACTTCTTAAGGTGGAAATCATAATTTCATACGGTTAGATATATGCATGAAGATGCTCTACTATATACTCTGAACTCTGAAGATGCTCTACTATATATACATGAAGATGCTTTGCCAATAATTGAATGGAGTAGATCTTAAAAAAAAAAGATTCCAAGCAACTTTGATTAGGTGAAGGATGAGAATCATGAGACTACACAAGATTGGACTGGTACTTAACAGTCTCTATCATTCAGGCTTGCAGGATTTCAGGGGAAATCCTGAAAAAAAAGAAAGAATTTAATCGTGTTTACATGCTAAAAGTTGGGTCTAAAAATTTCTGTGCACTAAACTTAATCATGAGAAACATCACTACTCAATACTCAATATCTTCCCCTGGATGCTCTCAGCTCAGTGGATTAATTGAGATACCGATCCAATTCTTCCTTATTTCTGATACTTGTACATAAGGATTGCAACAGCATGTTTTTGATATAGCTAGTTGCAGTGAAACAGCAAGTGGGACTTGCAAAAGTAAATTCATGGCTATATATCCTAGCCAAAACCAAAAGATGAAGAGCAGGACTTCCAACCATCCCATTATCACCGACGATGATACAGAGAGTTAACACATGCATACTTTTATCTGAAAAAATAACACATGCATATGAAACTAAGAACCTCATGCGTTTCTGTGCAGCATGCATCCTCTGGCTTGTTGCTGCACTATCCTGCAGGTTACAAGCTTGAGCTCTTAGCAGTTAGCACGACGTAAGATGTATGGTATACCACCGGCGAGTATGAAAAAGGATGATCGCAACTTACGCACCTTGCTCGTTTCTGAAACCACGTAGGTACAGATTTTTAAGAAGACTAGCACACTGGGCATGGAACGCACGGCCACTTGTGTTGGTCTTCCCTGCGCGGCATTTCATCAAACAGGTGAGAGCTCCCGGCCATGGAAACCTCCCACTCCTTCGCTCTTCCCCGTGCGAGCAGAGGAAACACCACAGAACTTTATATACTCCGCCTGAGGACCCATGGAGACGGTGGCCATGGCTGGATCCCGGATCGGCGCGCGCGGCGGGGGCAGTTGCTTGGCTGTTAATTGGCCGGGGAAACACGTCCTGTGCGTCTCGCACGGAGCGTCAATGGCGTGATTAAGCTAAGCAGCAAGGGAACTTTACACGATCGTTGATTTACCACCAATCCGCCGCCTCGTTTGCTCCTCCCCGGCCGCCGATCTCCCCGCCACCGCGGGCGGCCATCTGCCCATTTCCTCGCCGCCGTGGCGCCGCCGTCTTCCACGCCTCGCGGCGCCGGCGCGCGGCAACAAACTTCTCTCGAGGCGAAAGGCTTCAACCTCATAGCGTTAATAGTGGGCCCTGTTTGTCAGCCCGGTTTGAGAGCAGTAGTGGGCCGCCTGTGATGGGCTGGGCTTCCCGCGATTTTTTCTCTCAAACCGTCACGATTTTACCAGCCTAGAAAACTTTTCAAAAAGAACCCTCTTTTCTTTTGGACCACTACTATTTGCAGCGATACTATTATTTGCAGAAAACACCCTATTTTTTTCACAAAAAAGATAGAGTAGTGTGAGCGGCGGCGGCGGCGCTGGTCCGGTTCACCGGCGCCGCCCCTGCGTCGGCGGCTAGGGTTAGAGAGATTGACGCCTGGGGCGCGGGGAGCCAGGGAGGTCTACCAAGGGGTCGGGGACTTGGCTGTTCTCCCTCCGGCGCTCCGATCCGCTCTGGCCGGCCTCCCACCGCATTGGCTCCGCCTTCCCGACGGCTATGTGGTCACCGGCTCGACGCAGCCACCACCAAACAGCGCCACCATGGGCGAGGACGAGCAGAAAGGCCACTGACGTCAAGCAAGCCCGGCGCCCTAGGTAAGGATCGATCTGACGTGACGTCACTCTAGAGGAAATGTTTCAATTGGGTGGTTTCTTTGTCTAGGATTCATACTATAGCATCCCGCAACCATTTTGTGGGGGATTCTTGTGAGTACTCCCTCCCGCTGATTAGGATAACAGCAGGTTGTTGTGGATGTTTCGATTGATTGGGTTATGATAATGTGCAATAGCATCAACCCCATATCCAAATTGCATCCTTTTCCTTCACCCCTTTCAGTTGTGGCTTCTTCGTTGTCCTCCAAATTAACTGTGATGTTCATCTAGTGATGTAGATCGGTGTTATACATATGCTGTTCATTTAGTGAAACACTTTCACAAGCAGTTTATGCATTGCTGGTTGTTAGCATGTACTTACACAATTTAACTATGCGTCTATGCCAGCCACAAATCAGACGCTCTGACATAGTTCAATGAGTGAAATACACCAGCGATTGCTAGCTCTGTTGTCTGTAAACTTTAGTTTACGTTCCTCTCTGAAAGATTCAATCGTTAAATTGATACGAGCTTACTAATGTTATTTTAGGATGGGATGACTATACTCAGGTTCACTGAAGGCTAGACAGAACACAAACAAAAAGGGTTCTGGTGGATAAACCAGCTTACAAGGAAAAATCAACTTCAGAATGCAAAACGCCAAAATGCATGCGGGCAGTAATAATAAAAATAATCAGAACTCCAGTAAAGCAGACTGTCACCAACATCACCCCCAATTTCTAGCCATCTTCAAATCCCTTGCCTTCATGATCCACGATTTGAATTTCTCCTCTTTGGATGGCTTCAGAGCACAACAGCATTGCTGCAAAAAGGAGGCAAAGTTTGTCAAAATCATTTTGAAAATAAGAGTGCTGCAGTACTGTGGGAAGTTCTTCATCCTTGAAATTTGCACTTGCATAGCTTAAACTACCTTTAAAGCTTAAGGTCCCTTAAACCTGCTGCTGGCCGGTGAAAATGTCCTGCAGCTTCTGCCACCTGCTTCACTGGCAGGTGGAAGTCCACCATAGCCTATACTGCCTCTTTTACTGACAGGCGAAGGTGAAAATGCCGTGTAGCTTCTACTGCCTACTTCACTGGCAGGAGAAATTCCGCCGTAAACTGTACTGCCTACCTCACTGGCAGGTGAAATTCCACCCTGGCTCGTATTGTGTGCTTCGTTGACACATGGAAGTCCCCTACTATGCTTCACTGCATTGCAGGCACCTCCCCAATAAGTTTCAGTGAAATCACTTCGCGACTCATCTTCAAGCAGATCTTTTTGCAGAGATGCCAGAAACTCTTCCATGGTGTCACCTGCAGATGTGCTAACCTGTGACAACTGTTCTTCTGATACACGAGAACTGTTATAAAAATAAATTTGTGTTATGCTTCAAAGAAGGCCGTTGCTGGGAACTAGACCCTTCTAAGGTATTATTATCCATGAAGGAAACTGACAGAGCCTCATTTCCGATGGCTGAAACTTCCTGGCTGGCTTGCATGCTCTGAAATTCTCCTGTGGAACATTCAAAGTAAAGCTGAGCAGTTAAGCTTTCCTTTAGAAGATACAATATTATTCAAAGAAGCAAATTACCATAGGCCTTCACGCTCTGGTCCAAAGTATTTGGATGGAACTTGGTCTTATTCGAAATATTCTCCAATGATGCACCAGATGGCAGTATATTATTTGTTGAAGAAATCTGCTGGCATGTTGCTTGGATGTCAATTTGTTCTGCGTGATTTTCAGAAACCGGTAAATCTGTTCAGGGTATCAACAGAAGCAAGGCACAAATCAGGAAGCATTTGACATGAAGTAATTTCCACAGCATACATGAAGGAGTAATAGTGGTGTTAACGGCAGATTTTCGTAATCTACTCGGAGAGAAAAGAGAAAACCGATGCAGAGAGGAAGGGTTAAGATTAGAGTCGGACCAAGTCTTGTATCGGACTCGGCAAGCGTATCGGACTGGAAACTGTGTTAGCAGAAAAGGTGTATCGGCCGATACGAATTCAACATGGTTGTTGGCCGACAGAGATAGAGTGTTGATAGAGTTAGCATGGGCTTGGTTTGGGCTCAGGATAAGCTTCAAGGAGGTTGCCAAATAGAGATAAGACTCGGTTTTAGGCAATTGTATCTTGTAAATCAAGTAGGTTTAGATCTAATCTATGGCAAGAGTCTACCGCAAAGATTTGTTTGTTAAGTTGTAGATAAGATCGTGTCATATCTGGATAATGTTAGTACTCTCGGGTATAAATATCCCGGTAGTTTGTACATAGAGACTCTCTCACAATACAATACACAATCCTGTTCAACTTATTTTCGGCGCATCGCCAACCCTCGCAAGAGATTAATTTCAACGAGTTCTTGCTTCCCAGAGCAGAGGTAAGAACTCACGCCCGACGATCTACGTCGTCGGGGCTAACGTGTCGCTCTAGGCACGTTAAGCCTCGATGATGTGATCGTCGTTTATCATGCTTTGGATGATTTTTGTAAGTGTATTAATTATGCTTCGCCAGCGATCTACTCGTTTTAGGGTTTATTGCCGACGGTAGTTTAATTATTATGCTTAGTTAAATCTTTCAATGCATCTACCATCCTCAAAAGCGATCGACGACTTGATTTTCTTTGTGTTAAATCTCAATTCACACTTCGAGTTGCCATCGACCTTAGTCCTGTTTTGAGATCTAACCCAAAGCCTGTTTTTGATCGTAATTAAGGATAGCACCGGGGTTTCAGTCGGTCTTATCTAATACATGTAATCACCATAATGTTTTTATATGTATTTGCCACTTGTATGAGTAGATTGATAAATATAAATGTGTTTATCATAGGTTACTCTTTAGGGTTTGCCTGTGATCAATATATTTATATAAGCCGATTGGTTCATACAAGTTTGCATTAAAGTATTAGCTAGTGCACTTATCTCTTTTATCCTTCATCAGCCGATGCTGCTAATTGACATTAACATGTTGATGAAGGCCGATGAGATTAGATCTATATTTTGATCTTATTTTATCACAGTTACAAGTAAGCCGATATAGCTTTGCCCTATCGGCTAGGTCATGACAATGCGACATCGGCCTATCGGCCGATCGGTCATTGTTTACTAACATGGTTTGCTTGTTTATCTTGTTGATTGCAGATCAAATCAACTGGCACGCCCTACACGCACCTAGGCAAGTCTTTGGACCTGCACTGGAGCTAAGCAGATCTCCCAGGCCGTCGTGAAAACGTGGAACCCGTTTGGTTGCGAGGCGGGTCTAAATTCTACGCCAACACGCTTTTGGCACGCCTGGTGGGACCTCAAGAACGCAAGCTTCGCGACAACAAGAAGATCACTGCAGGATGTCGAAGCAGAGTGAGATCTCCAAGGAGACGTCGTCTCTGTGACCGTCGACCAGCTCAACGAAGAGCAAAAAGCTGAGATGGACAAGCTGGTCGAGCAATTTCAAAATATGTACCTGCAGACGTACTTTAGGACTCGGCAAGACACCCTCATTCAAAAATCTAAGGTGGTAATGCCGAGCCCTGGAGACGGAGCCAGCACGTCGACGGCAGCACATGACCACACTGTCAAGACTGAAGAAAACGCCGCGCCGACGTTGCAAGACCGCATCGACTCCGCAGTTCATTTTGCGTTAGTCAACCAGTCGGGAATCCTGGTGAACACATTGACCAATACGGTCAAATCAATCCTAGATGGTTCTATTCACCAGTACAAGCCTCAAGGACCGATTTTCCTACCAGAAAACAAGTTCCCTGCTTATCGGACCTTGAGGACCGATCTGAGTATGGCTCCACAGCCGGCGGCGCCGATCCCACCTCCATCGGCCCAACCAGCATCAACCATGCCGCTGGTCCTAACTAGGCAAGCGGGAGGAAGCCCCCAGCACATCACGGAGAAACAATTTGCACAGTGGACGAAGGGGAAACAACCGGTGGTCGAGCCGATGCTGCAAGTTCCAGTCAACCCGCCATCGGCCGGACAACCTCAATTCCCCATGCCTAGTAACCCTCCGCAACCAGCTGCTTACATCGTGCCGCAAGGCTACCAGCAGTACACCGCAGGGCAGTACGATGCACAGAACTTAAATCATCACTTCCAACTGTACTCCCCCAGGTAATATCGGCCGGAGGGCCTGCAGCAGTCTTACCACCAGGAGCTTCCACACCAGCCCGCAGGATACGGGGCCGACATGATAGCCGAGGTGATGCGAGATCAATTCGGCTTGAAGCCTAAGGAGAGTTCTACAGTGTATCGGCACCCGTACCCCGAGGAGTTCGACAGAGTGCCACTGCCGAGCCGATATAAGATCCCAGACTTCTCCAAATTTTCGGGGCAAGATAATGTCTCTACGTACGAGCACGTAAGCCGATTCCTAGCACAATGTGGTGAGGCATCGGCCATAGAGGCGTTGAGGGTGAGATTTTTCCCTCTGTCCTTGTCAGGGTCAGCATTTACATGGTTTTCATCTTTACCCTGCAATTCCATCAGAGGATGGATAGATCTAGAGAAACAGTTTCACAGATACTTTTACAACGGCGTACAAGAGATGAAACTGTCTGATCTCACTGCCATCAGGCAACGGGTTGATGAATCAGTCCCAGAATACATCCAAAGATTCAGGGACATAAGGAATAGGTGTTACAGTCTCAGTCTGACCGATTCTCAACTAGCCGATTTGGCATTCCAAGGACTACTGGGGCCGATACGAGAAAGGTTCTCATCTCAAGAATTCGACAGCCTAGCTCAGCTAGCACAACGAGTATCGGCCCACGAACAAAGATTTCAGGAGGCGAAGAAGTTCGCAAAGAAGATCAATACAATATATCAGTACGCCTCCGATGAAGACGATGAAGAAGATGCCGATGTCGATCTAGCCGAGTGGGCCCGGATGAAGAAGCCGACAACATGTCAGTGGGCCAAGAAGGGTGACAAAGAAGATAAGTACAACTTCGACATCAACAAGGCCGATAAGATATTTATTCTACTCCTGCAAGAAAAGCAGATTCAACTGCTAGTAGGTCATATACTGCCATCGGCTGAGGAAATCAAGAAGAGAAGATATTGCAAGTGGCACAACACATATTCCCATCACACCAATGAATACAAGATCTTCCGACAACAGATTCAATCGGCCATCGAGCAGGGCAGGATCAAGATTGATGAAGCCAAGCGGCCGATGAAGATAGAAGGACACCCGTTCCCAGTCCACATGGTGCGGGCAGACAGGGCCGACGGCAATGGCCATCGGACCGGCAAGCGACCTCATCAGACCTCAGAAGGCCTGATTAGAAAATACCAGCGAAGGCGGGAAGAACAAGCACAAGACTACGTCGATCAAGACAACTCTTACGACCCTCACTGGGAGTGCGAGTTTTTTTGGTTCTGCTGGAACGAAGGGATGAGGTTGCCATCAATCCAAGAGTGCCCTGCATGTAATGATGTAGAAGACTCCCACCAGGGCAGCTCGAGCAAACAAGTGCATCGGCCGAACAAGCAGAGAAAGTCTGTACATGAAAGGCTGGGGCCGATGCACCATGATCGTCGGACTAAGGACGACGAGCAAATCCAGAACCCTCAATGGTGCCCAAGCGACGTGTTTAGCAAGACACAAAAATGGCGGGTTCAGAGATTAAGGAGGAAGGAGCAGATCCAGGAGCAGCAGGCGACAATAGCCCATCGGCCCGCCAAGACCAAGAAAGAGTGGAGGATAAAATCTGCAGTGGTCAAGGCAGATGAGGGCACCTCCAAATCAACTCAAGCTCCTGCGTCTGCAAAAGGTAAAGGCGTAGCATCGGCTTCTGTTAATATGGTTTTCATATTGCCAGCAGAATATAGCATACAGACGGCAGATGAAGCGGTAGCCGACGATGAGCAGTCCTCGGCTAAGCTACAGTTGTCACCAGATCAAGCCGTGTTCGACAAGCCGGCCGACACCAGCTACAGGCACCTCCGGCCGTTATACATCAAGGGATTCGTCAATGGGCGGCCGATGACGAAGATGCTGGTCGATGGCGGCGCGACAGTAAACTTAATGCCGTATACAACCTTTAGGAAGCTTGGAAAAGTACCTGAAGACCTTATCAAGACCAACATGGTGTTAAAAGACTTTGGTGGCAACGCATCCGAGGCGAAAGGGGTGCTAAACGTGGAGCTCACCGTGGGCAACAAGACGATACCTACCACCTTTTTTGTCTTTGATGGAAAGGGTTCCTACAGCCTGCTGTTGGGATGAGATTGGATCCACGCAAATTGTTGCGTCCCGTCGACAATGCATCAGTGCCTTATACAATGGCAAAGGGACCAAGTCGAGATCGTGCAGGCCGATCGGTCAGTCCACGTGGCCAATGCCGATCTCGCAGTTTGGGAGATGGAGGGAATCGATTGCCTGTCCGGACGAGTTTGGGAGGCCGATTTCCTCAAAGCAACTGATTGCGACATCGAGACGATAGAAGACCAAGACAAGCAGTTGCTTTAACGAAGATGTCCCATCCACTGCCCAAGATGAGCAAGCTAGTCCTTACACGGATGATGCGGTGGATGAGTTGGATGAAAAATTGGGACAAGGCTTTACGTCGGCCGATCAACTTGAAGAGGTTGATATAGGATCAGGTGATAGACCTAGGCCGACGTATGTAAGTGCTAACCTGTCAAGGGAATATAAGAATAATTTGATAAATCTTTTGAAAGAATTCATAGACTGTTTTGCATGGGAATATCATGAGATGCCCGGGTTAAGCCGATCGATCGTAGAACATCGATTACCTATCAAACCAGGCTATCGGTCATTTAAACAAGCTCCTAGGAGGTTTAAGGCCGATATGCACGAAGCTATCAAAGCAGAGATCACAAGGCTTTACGATGCCAATTTTATCAGACCCTGCCGTTACGCGGAGTGGGTTTCTAATATAGTTCCAGTGTTGAAGAAAAATGGCAAGCTTAGGGTGTGTATCGACTTCAGAGACCTAAACAAAGCGACACCAAAAGATGAGTACCTATGCCGTTGGCCGATTTACTGGTTGATGCCGCATCTGGACACAAGATCATCAGCTTTATGGATGGGAACGCAGGCTACAACCAGATTTTTATGGCCGAAGAAGACATCCACAAGACAGCCTTCAGATGTCCGGGGGCAATCGGCCTATACGAGTGGGTTGTTATGACTTTCGGTTTGAAAAATGCTAGAGTTACCTATCAGAGAGCTATGAATTATATTTTTCATGATCTTGTTGGCTCGCTGATTGAGGTTTATATCGATGATATCGTCGTGAAGTCTAAAGAGTACGATATGCACTTGGCCGATTTACGCAAGGTACTAGAAAGAGCGAGGAAATATGGTTTAAATATGAACCCTAACAAATGTGCCTTTGGCGTATCGGCCGATCAGTTTTTAGGTTTCTTGGTCCATGAAAGAGGAATCGAGATTACACAAAAGAACATTGATGCTATAAAAAATATCAAGCCTCCAACCAACAAGACCAAGTTACAATCTCTGCTCGGTAAGATCAACTTTGTCCGGCGTTTTATTTCAAACCTGTCAGGCAAGATAGAGCCGTTCACTCCATTGTTAAAGATAAAGGACGATCAAGAGTTCGCATGGGTGATAAGCAACAAAAAAACGTTGGACGATATCAAGGAATATTTAAGTTCCCCTCCAGTTCTAATCCCTCCGCAGAAAGGGGTTCTATTCAGGCTGTACTTATCGACTGATGAGAAGTCCATCGGCTCAGTTTTAGTTCAAGACATTGATGGCAAAGAAAGAGCTATTTCCTACCTCAGTAGGAGGTTGTTGGATGCTGAAACAAGGTACACGCCAGTGGAGAAATTATGTCTATGCTTATATTTTTTATGTACTAAATTAAGGCATTACTTTCCAATGAGTGCATTGTGGTAAGCAAGGCCGATGTGATGAAATACATGCTATTGGCCCCCGTTTTAAAAGAGAGATTGGGAAGTGGATTTTTGCCTTAACAGAGTTTGACCTCAGATATGAATCGGCCAAAGCAATCAAAGGACAAGCCCTGGCCGATTTCATTGTTCAACACAGAGATGATTCAATTGCATATGCGGACATTGTGCCATGGACGCTGTATTTTGATGGATCCGTTTGCAGACATGGATGCGGTATCGGCCTGGTTATCATATCCCCTCGGGGGGCAAGCTTCGAGTTTGCATTTACTATCAAGCCTTATTACACCAATAACCAAGCAGAATACGAAGCTGTTCTCAAGGGCTTGCAATTATTACATGAGGTCGAGGCCGATTCCGTGGAGATTATTGGCGATTCACAGTTAGTCATCAATCAACTTTCTGGGGAGTATGAATGCAGGAACGACGTTCTCAGGGTGTATAATGAAGAATGCAAGAAGTTGCTGCAGGCTTTCAAGATGGTGACAATGAGGCATATACCCAGGAAGCAAAATTTTGAAGCCAATGATCTAGCTCAAGGAGCATCAGGATATAAGCCAATGGCAAAAGATATTGAAGTTCAGATTGCTGCCGTGGATGCCGGTGACTGGAGGTTTGCTATCATTGATTATTTGAGAAACCCTTCCCAGTCGGCTTCACGAAAGATGAAATACAAGGTCTTACATTATGTCTTGTTAGACGATGACCTATACTATCGAACGATTGATGGTATCTTGCTTAAATGCCTAGGTTTAGAAGAGGCCAAAGTTGTTATGAGCAAGGTACATGAAGAGATTTGCGGAACCCATCAATCGGCCCATAAAATGAGATGGCTTTTGAAGCGCGCTGGATATTTTTGGCCAACAATGCTTGAGGATTGTTTCAAATACTACAAAGGATGCCAAGACTGCCAAAAGTTTGGAGCAATTCAAAGAGCACCGGCATCGGCTATGCATCCAATCATAAAGCTGTGGCCGTTTCGCGGATGGGGTATAGACATGATCGGACAAATCAATCCACCATCAAGTCAAGGACACAAGTATATCCTAGTGGCTACAGACTACTTCACCAAGTGGGTTGAGGCCATCCCTTTTAAGAAGGTTGATTCCAAGGATGCAATTCAGTTTGTCAAAGAGCATATTATATATCGGTTTGGATTACCACAAACATTGACTACAGATCAAGGGTCAATTTTCGTGTCCGATGAGTTTGTTCAGTTTGCCGACAGCATGGGTATCAAGCTGTTAAATTCTTCTCCATATTATGCACAAGCTAATGGGCAGGCAGAAGCTCCTAATAAGACTTTAATCAAGTTGATCAAGAGAAAAATCGATGAACAACCGAGACGGTGGCATACCACGCTGGCCGATTCCCTTTGGGCGTATCGGATGGCTTGTCATGGTGCAATTCAAGTGCCGCCGTATCAGTTGGTTTATGGACATGAAGTTGTGCTGCCATGGGAGACCAACATCGGCTCAAGAAGGATTGCTTTGCAAGACGATTTGACAGCCGATGAGTACCACAATCTTATGGTTGATGAGTTAGATAATTTGGCACACGTCCGATTGCGGGCCTTGGAGAAAATCAAGCGAGATAAAGATAGAGTTGCTCGTCATTATAACAAAAAGGTTGTTGCCAAGTCATTTGAAGAAGGGGATCTTGTTTGGAAATTGATACTGCCGATTGGTTCCAGAGATAATAAATTCGGCAAGTGGTCACCTAATTGGGAAGGTCCTTTTCAGATTCATCGATGTGTTCCTCGCAATGCTTATCTGCTCAAAGGATTAGATGGAGAAATTTATGGCAGAGCTCTTAATGGCAAATACTTAAAAAAATACTATCCCAGCGTCTGGATCGATTCATGATCGACTTGCCAGCCGATTTATGATAATAGCCGATGTGGTGCACATCGTCTTTAGATGGCCGATATGCATTATCGCCCTTAGTTTAAATTTTACAACATGAGCCCTCATCTTCCAAAATTTGGGAGGCATATATATATACAAGCAAGATATCTTTCAAGATTCCTCAAGTTTACTAGATCGAAATTTTATGGACTTCAAAGTTTTTTTTCAGACTTGGACTTTTTCAGTATTGTTCAGATCAAATTCGGCTGATTGGCCGATAAGATTTATATTGGTCAAAAAACAGGAGTTTATTTTCTTACAAGAAGGACATAAAAATATATTACATCAGCCTATAAATTTTTCGATAGCTGCAATGGCCTTACGGCGGATTTGATCAATGTCCTCTATTGCTTGGGCGTCATCGGCCGTTGACCCTGGAATTGGTTTCAAGGATTTGCTCAGGGTTGCAAGGTATTTGGCCGATGCCTTTAGTTTCGCCGTTTGGTCTTCTATGGCCTTCGGTAATGCAGCTATTCCAGCTTTAACTTCTTGGATCTCCTTGCGAGTGGCCTCTAGCTTCAATATTAAGTCTCCTTCGAGACGGCGCAGTTCTTCGAGTCTATTCTTTAAGACAATCGGCTCGACAGCCAGCTCATCCAACCTGGTTTTGTCAGAATTGACCTGAGCTTTGCTGGCGGACAAGGCCGATTCCAAGCCTTCACGTTCCCGCCTCTCCGCGATCCTTTCCTTGGCCCTATGAAGCTTGAAGTTGTATTGTTCCAAGAAGATGGTTGGCGTCAAAACTTCCATCAGATCTTCAGGGAGTTGGTCTTGGATTTCTTGAACCCTGCTCCTGACGGGATTGCAGTTATCCACCAGCAACTCCAATGATGCCTCCAGCCGATTAGCGATGTCGGACAGCCGGTTCTTCAATTCTTCAGAAATCGATGCCTTGGCTGTGCTGGGTAGCTCTTTGTCCTCATCGTCAAGAAATTGGCCGATGTCAAAGGAGAACATATCGGCTAAGTTCTGCAAACATCAAGATAGGGCATGGTTAACGGCTAAGTTCTGCAAACATCAAGATAGGACATGGTTAACCCAATTAGCCAAAAGTCGGTGAGGGATTCAATGTGATCTGGTTACCTATGATGGTGCATCGGCTGCGCTTGCGTCGGCCATCTTTTGTTGACCTGAGCTGGTGGGCGAGGGAGTTGGCCGATGTGGTGCGGATGATGGAGCTCGCGGCTGAGGAAAATCCAAAAAATGGTGATCAGCTTTATATTGTTAGAGTGCTGAGGCAAAGGATTAATTCTTACCGAGGCAATCGGAGAGGGTGGTGGAGAAGGAGAAAGTGTTCTCAATCGGGCCTTGGCTCGCTCGCGTTTTTGTAGGGTGGCTTTCTTAGTCCTGGGCAGCGGGACCGATTGAGTTCTTTCCTTCAATAGAGACGATGCAAGAACCTGCGAAGGATCAAGTTATAGCGTGCCAGCAGAAGGAGATCATACAAATTTGGGAAAGGGATCATGTGAACCTTGCGGACTGCATGTCTGGTTCTCCTTGGCTGAACGGCATCGACTGCGTCATCGGCCGGTGGAACCATTGTGGTTGTGGCCGAAGGGTTTTTAGCTGTCTTGGCCGATGGTTCTTTAGCGGTCTTGGCCGATGGTTCTTCTTCGGGCAGATCGGCAGCTGCTGCGTCGACCTCCTCCTCCATAACCTGGTCATCGAGGAATTCTTCCACGGAGGGGTCTAGCTCGTCTAGATCGGCCTGGTCATCAGTCCTAGGTTTTTTGCCAGTTTTTTGAATTTTTCTTTTACTGGCACTTTCCTTTTGGGAGTTTCTTTGGCTATCGGTCCTTGGAGCAATGATGATACCTTCGGAGCGGTGAGGCCGATAGTCGATTCCATGACAGACTTGCCTGATGGAGCCAATACCAGAGCATAAGATATCTTCTGCCCATTGTTGCTGACTGATGGTGTTGGGGCATCAGGAACCTGAGGACTGATGTTATCAATAAGTTCCGTCAAGTAGAACCTGGCCGATTGATGGAAGAGATGGGAAGTCCATTCTTGCCACCATGACTGGAAGGAGAGGTGAATGAAGGGACTCAACCATAATCGGTCACAATCCCCCAGATTTGGTACTCTGGTTTCTAGAACCTTGCTCATGACTAGGGCCGATGGGACAGTACCCCTGCTCTCTAGGAGCCGATGAAAGTGCAGGCCGATAGAAAGTTGACCAAGCCCACATTGTCTTGCAGTTACCATAGGATTGTAGAACTCATAGGATAGGCTGGTGCTTCTGCCTTGGAAAACGCCTACTGGGAGCAAGCAGGGGGTGATGCCGATCATGAAGAGTTCTCTTGCTACCATATCATCATTCAGTTCACCCAGAGTTAGATCGGCAGGGAGCTCAAAATCGGAGTTTGAAGGGTACACAAATGTGTCCATCTTGGCTGATGGAGGACCGGTGTAAAATCGGACGAACCAAGCAGATAATTCTTCAGCCGATTGATCTGCTCCAGGGTATACTGAAGTTGCTTCTCCGAAGGACATGCACCTCCTGGATGAGGGATCTTCATTGTCGGTATAGTCCGATGGGAAGGCAGACTCTGATAGCGGAGGCCGATCAGCCATGGTGTTGGTATAGATTGTCAACCAAAGTTGGACGAACCACCATGGACCCCCATGTGCCACTGTCCTTTTCAGCATTAGATCTTGAGTGGCAGAATGGAGCAGCCGATAGACAGCCCCAAGAAGATATCGGCCGAGAGGAAATTGTCTCTTTTCAACCAGGGCTTGGGCTAGGTGTTGGCAGTTCAGAGTAGGGCCGCAAGTTGATCCACAGAAGACAAATCTTTCTAGCCATAAGGTTAGAAAGGCCACATGTTCTCTTTCTGAGACTGATCTTGTTTCCATGTGTTCAGCTACATATCCAGACCAACCATCGATTTTCTTGGTTTTTAGCTTGTGGGTACTGTTGATAAGGAGGTTGAAGGGATTGATCTCAGAATGTATGTCCAATCCTGTCAGCATCTTGATGTCTACCAGCGTCGGGGTCATCGGACCTTGCCTGAATAAAAAAGCGTTCAGGGTGCTGGACCAGAAGTACGTGGCTGCTGACATAAGGGGCTCATTTTTCTTGGTATCGGCCAGGGATAGAGTGATGGATTGGCCGATTCCTATCTCATCCCAGTGGACTTGCTTGGCCGCGGCAATTCTCTTGTACCAAGTTCTAAAGCCAGTGAGCTTTGACGGCCAAGACCTGAAGGTGTGCTTCCATGAAGGTACATTGGGTTTGACTTGCTTGAATGGGATTCTGTTCGTCTCCGCATTGATTAGCCAAGTAGGGTCAGAATTGCCAATGGGGCCCAGCAGGAACCGGTGTGATTTGTCATTGGTGGGGATTAAGATCTGGTTCTTGAAGACCTGTGGCGCATAAACAGTAATGGGAGATAAGACCCGGGGGGCAAGAGTAGAAGCCCTAGTTTGAAAAACTCGGCGGAAAAATAAAAATGTGAGCTTGGAAAGGGTTGACTCACCACGGGGATCTCGGAGGTATAAAACGGCAAGGAAGCCATTAATGTGGTCGGAGAGGTCGTTGGTGAGGGGGTCGATGCTTTGAGGACGCCGAGGAGTCGCCGGAGTTGAGAGGCGCAGGTGGTCGATGAAGAACGGCGCAAGTAAGTCGGCGGCGGGAGGTTGTGAATCTGGATCTGCGCGGTTTTTAGGTAAACCCTAGCGAAGAAGTCGATGGGTTCCTCGGAGCTAATTCTACCACATTATATAATGAAGCGGAATTGGGGGGCATGTGTTAACGGCAGATTTTCGTAATCTACTCGGAGAGAAAAGAGAAAACCGATGCAGAGAGGAAGGGTTAAGATTGGAGTCGGACCAAGTCTTGTATCGGACTCGGGAAGCGTATCGGACTGGAAGCTGTGTTAGCAGAAAAGGTGTATCGGCCGATACGGATTCAACGTGGTTGTTGGCCGACAGAGATAGAGTGTTGATAGAGTCAGCATGGGCTTGGTTTGGGCTCAGGATAAGCTTCAAGGAGGTTGCCAAATAGAGATAAGACTCGGTTTTAGGCAATTGTATCTTGTAAATCAAGTAGGTTTAGATCTAATCTATGGCAAGAGTCTGCCGCAAAGACTTGTTTGTTAAGTTGTAGATAAGATCGTGTCCTATCTGGACAATGTTGTAATCTCGGGTATAAATATCCCAGTAGTTTGTACATAGAGACTCTCTCACAATACAATACACAATCCTGTTCAACTTATTTTCGACGCATCGCCAACCCTCGCAAGAGGTTAATTTCGACGAGTTCTTGCTTCCCAGAGCAGAGGTAAGAACTCACGCCCGACGATCTACGTCGTCGGGGCTAACGTGTCGCTCTAGGCACATTAAGCCTCGATGATGTGATCGTCGTTTATCATGCTTTGGATGATTTTTGTAAGTGTATTAATTATGCTTCGCCAGCGATCTACTCGTTTTAGGGTTTATTGCCAACGGTAGTTTAATTATTATGCTTAGTTAAATCTTTCAATGCATCTACCATCCTCAAAAGCGATCGACGACTTGATTTTCTTTGTGTTAAATCTCAATTCACACTTCGAGTTGCCATCGACCTTAGTCCTGTTTTGAGATCTAACCCAAAGCCTGTTTTTGATCGTAATTAAGGATAGCGCCGGGGTTTCAGCCGGTCTTATCTAATACATGTAATCACCATAATGTTTTTATATGTATTTGCCACTTGTATGAGTAGATTGATAAATATAAATGTGTTTATCATAGGTTACTCTTTAGGGTTTGCCTGTGATCAATATATTTATATAAGCCGATTGGTTCATACAAGTTTGCATTAGAGTATTAGCTAGTGCACTTATCTCTTTTATCCTTCATCGGCCGATGCTGCTAATTGACATTAACATGTTGATGAAGGCCGATGAGATTAGATCTATATTTTGATCTTATTTTATCACAGTTACAAGTAAGCCGATATAGCTTTGCCCTATCGGCTAGGTCATGACAATGCGACATCGGCCTATCGGCCGATCGGTCATTGTTTACTAACATGGTTTGCTTGTTTATCTTGTTGATTGCAGATCAAATCAACTGGTACACCCTACACGCACCTAGGCAAGCCTTTGGACCTGCACTGGAGCTAAGCAGATCTCCCAGGCCGCCGTGGAAACGTGGAACCCGTTTGGTTGCGAGGCAGGTCTAAATTCTACGCCAACAGGCGGCAATTAAGTTACTCAAAAGAGGCAAGCCAGACTTACTTGCTGGTGCTGGACTTGGTTGCATTGAGCATGATCCCTTAAGATAACAATTGCCATTGCTGGTATGAAATGATTCATGTTCTTGAGAAACATTCATTTCTTCAGTGCAACTAGAATAAATTCCTGGTCTTGGCTTGCTTTCATGAGAGACATTCATTTCTTCAGTGTAGCTAGAGTAAATTCCTGGTCTTGGCTTGCATTTATGAGCATGCATGGTTAATGATCATGTCCCAATCTTGATCAGAAATATTTCCCAAAATCTATACAGGTTATTGTGGCATGTTACATTCTATAGGAGCACAGAATAGAAATAAATAATGAAATTCATTGCGTACCTTACGCAGTTCTTTGGGACTTTTATGGAAGAAGCATAAAAAATCCTCCACCGTCTTGATACCTTTATGTTGTAGTAACTTGTGCCTATCACCATTCATGGCAATTCGATTCAGTTTGTATACAGCATCACAGGGAGAAGGATTTTCACTCTTCTTTGTTGCTGTACAGAAAGACACCAGGCATTAGATGTAGAAGAATGAGGCCTAGTAGACATATGATTCAGTTATTGATGAAAAGGTTCGGTTTAAAAGGTTGTGTTCACACCTAGCAGACCATTGCCAGGATGCCCAAAGGAAGATAGTTTCATATACCTTTTGCGTTTACTGATCAAATTTACCTTACATAACAGAACAGTTTTTCAAATTGAGGATTGTGGCATAATAAATGATAGAGAAGCCTCACTTTTCTAGTTTAGGGCCTCATTACTAAATGATGCTGGATGCTGCAGGTTTTCTCTTTTGAGTATGGCTGTTTAAGAGTTACAGGCCTTTTAATTAAAAATAAAGATGCTATGAGATGTAAAAGTAAGTATCATGTTGAAAAGGTGTTAGGAACTTGAATATAACAATGTTTTGCACTTGTCCTTTAGCTAGCTTATACAACAAAAGAATTTTGTTAGAGAGATTGACAGAATGCATATATGTCATGAGAGCTATTTATATGAAGAGTAATGTGTATGATTGTCTAAACTTTTGGTGCTAGAATGAAACTTAATATTACTTACAGAATCCCCGGCCATCCTTTACGGCAAAAGATTCAGATATTCCTTCGAGGATTTTTTCTGATATGCTATCATCAGCTGCCATGACTCCTAACCTGAACTGCTTGCTTGGAAGAAAACTCGAGTTATCCTGGAATTTGGCACCATAGAGGTTAGCCACACCATTTTCCAGCCTTAGATAAAGTTCATTGGCAAACAAAGGTGGTTTTCCAGGCCGCCCATATACTATGTTCTGAAGGAAGGAGTCTCTGTTCCACTGCACTTCATTGTCCTTGTTAAACTCGCCGTTCATGACAACAATGCTAACTTGCATTGAGGAAAAGGGTCCATTTTTGATAATATTATTGTCATGATCATATATGGCTACTTTAATAGGACTGCCGTCATCTGCTGTTATGACGTGTCTCGAGAACTTGTCATTGCAACATCTGTTCTCAAATTTGAGCCGGTGCGTTCTAATTTCTCTCTGATAAGATAAGCCCCTGAAAAGTTATGTTAAATAATCAAGTACACTATAAAGAGCTGATAAAGATAAAACTTTTCGTGGCACGCTTTTCAAACTTTCAAACGGTGCGTTTCGTGTAAAAATTTTTAATATGAAAGTTGCTCTAAAATGTCAGATTAATCCATTTTTCAAGTTTGTAATAATTAAAACTCAATTAATCGCACGTTAATGTCATCTCGTTTTACGTGAAACATTTTATCTTTATCTTTATCTTCATCGTCAGGAGATTCAAACAGGGCCTATGTCCAAAATTTCAACTAATTAGAATCACCTACATAAAGTCTACTGAGTGTCAAGCCTGTGTACGACGGACCAAAGATTTGATACTTCGATTTTCTAAAACAAAGATTTCCTACCTGTGATTAGTGTGTTTCTTAACATGGTCCCCAGGAGTACTAATGTCCTGTCACAGAAACAAATTTACAATCATTAGTCAAAAAGAGCAATAAATAAATTCAGCTCAGTAAAGATGCTAAATTCTTCAAATGATGAGATTGTTTTTTGAAATTGCAGCACGGAATGACGGAAATGCTTTTCATAAGGATTTTTGTCCTTGACTCAGTTTCCTTGAAGTTCCCATTTTGTTAGTATAAAAAGTCAAAACAAAAAAAGAGGATATAATGCATGTGTGGGTTGCTATTATATTGGGTTGTCCTTTGGTTCATATCATTAGTTCTGATAATTGTAAATATTGCTGTTTTCCATCTTTAGTCTTCAGTTCAGTGATTGGGTGACTTTGGTACGTTTGTAGCCTTTGGTGTTACCATGCATTCTCACAAGGAAGGAAAGAACCATGTTAATAATTTTTTGTTCACTATGAATACTAAAAATATAAGGGAGAAGACCTAGAAAATTTCAGTCAAGCATAGTCGAATCTATCAAAACTTGAAAGCCAATTATGAAGCTTCCAACTATAAAGGTCAAACAAGAAAGTAGGTGTTTACCGAAATCAAGGTGTTGAACTGCCCCCAGATCTGTTCCATCCTCCTCTGTTGCTCACTGATCTGCTCATTGAGCTGCAGCTGGGAATTTTGGTAAAACTGTTGCATCTCTCTCTGTAAGGCTTTGCGCTCTTCAATGAAACCTTTTGACATACATTGCATTTCTTTCTTGAGTATTTCAATCTGGCTCTTGTAGAAATCTTGTGTCTCCCTATCATGCACATAAAAAAGAAGAAAATTCTCAAATAAGAAAATGCTCTCATCTTATTATTCCATACAAACTTTTAAGAAAAGCACAAGGGGCATCAAACCAAGCAATCCTCAGTTTGCAACTCCTGGATTTTCCCCCGAATTAATTCTCTAAAGACTTTCCTGAACTAATCAGAACATCTTGTATACATAAGCTTTTTTGCTGGACTTGTTATAAAACCCTCGATCTATCTGCTTGGTGACTCTAAATATTTTTTTTCCTGCCGTTTTAACCCCCCCCCCTCTTTCAATTCATTCATAGGTTTCTTCAGCATGGATCTTTATTATTCCAATATTCACAAAAGAATATAAATTGAAGCATATGATGGTGACAGATGAAAGAAACAGCTGATGAACAGGGGACTGAACTCACTGGCAACAGGAGCATCGCCGAGGTCGCTTGCCTTCGCCACCAACATCGCTCTCCTCCTCCCTGCCCCGACCAGGCCGAGAGAGCGACATTGCCGGAGATCGAGAAGGAGGTAGCTTTGTTGCGATCCAAGCAAAACGCGGTGGACGCACTGGGAGTTGTAGCACCAGCAGAGGAGGAGGAAGACGATGACGATGACAACTACGCGTGCTTGTGAATTTGATTTATAATACAGTATAGGAGTGATATAACGCGGTGAGGAATACTCACTCGTTTGTCCTCCTCGCTGCTTCCTCGCTGCTGTCTGTCGTTCATGGTGACGCAACGCAGCCGTGTCAAGAGTCATCTCGTTTGCCGAGTCAAGAGTCATCTCGTCTGTCCTGTCTCTGCTGTGCCAAAGATGATTAGTGCCTGGTGGTCAAACAAACAGTTGCTGTTTTGGTTCAAGATGATGGATGTGGTTAGGCTGGTGTTCAATGGATGAGCAAGTTTTCAAGGAGTGAAATTGATTCAGAATAGCTTCCAGGCACTGTACAGGTCTACAAACTCTGCTTGAAGAAACTCTGTAAATTAACACGGGGAATGATTCCAACTTAGGCACCTTCCTCGTTTCTGAAACTGGACATATGTGGATTTCCAGGAGAGAGAGAGAGAGAGAGAGAGCGCGCGGAGATGAGCATACCAGGAATGCACGGCATTTCATAAAAAAACGTCTTCATTGCCATGGAAATAACAGGAACAAACAAGAACAACAAACAGGGTGGTTGGTCACTGATCAGATGTCAGAGCCACACCAACAGGTTGCTCTCCAATGAAATAGTGCATGGAATTTTACTAAATTTAAACACGCCTTGGTTATTCTCAAAGCAAAAATATAACTATATATGGTATGCATAAAATGTACTGAAAGCTGTGGTTTGTAAATATACTAAAAACATCCAAATATGCCCTTAAAGTTGAACTGAATACAAGCAATCCGATGGGAGTAGCTTCTGAATAAACGGCGGCATAATTGCATAAAGGCATCACCCGTTTCATTCGTGAAGTATATTATTCTTAATCCGTGAAATATTTACTTGTATTGCTGATATTGTCTGGAAACAAGACAGGTGGCAGTGGGGTAAACCTTAAGCAGTCGCTGCTACTGGCTTCTCCAAAGACATGTTCACCGTAGCTGCTACTGCGTGCTCCCCTGTGTCTTCTACTGCCAGCTCCCCTGGCAGGTGAAAATGAATGTCTCCTGTATCTCCTACTGCCTGCTGCCCGTGAAGGAGGAAGTCCCCTGTGGCTCCAACTGCCTGCTTCATTGACAGCCCCATTGTAGTTCATGCTACCTGCTTCACTGACAGTCGAGTGACCCCAGTTTTGCTCAACTGCAGTGACAGGCGAATGACCCCAGTTTTGCTCAGCTGCACTGCAGGAACCTCCTGAGCCAGGAGTTCCCGTGAAATCATGCTCCCCCCACCCCATATATTCACTCAGCAAATTTTCTCTCCTCTGTGCATTTACCATAGATTCCAACTGCACATCTGCGTGTACATGGATCCAGTCCAAAAACGAAGTCCAATCAGATGGATTAACATGTGATAATCCATTCCCTAATGGAAAAATATGACAGCATGCAAACATCAGATTATTATTCTAAAACATTAACTAACAAAAAGTGCCACAGAAATAAAGTTGCTACCATCAATTTCAGCCGTATTGATGTGCTCCAAAGAATGTTGTTGCTGTGAGCTCGACACTTCTAACATATTGTTATCCATGGATGAAACCGACATAACCTCATTTCCTACAGATGAAACTTGTGGGTCGACAACTTGGATGCGCTCAAGTTGTCCTGCAGAAAGTTCAGAGTAAATCTGCCTTTAAAACTGATGACATATAAAATATACACACCACAGAGAAAAAGGCCAATTACCATGATGCATTAAGTTTTGGTCTGAAGTGTCTGGTTGGAACTTGGACCTATTTGGCACAATCACTGATAATCCACCGGATGATAGTCCATTACACGTTGAAGAAATTTGCTGGCGAGTTCCTTGAACATCAAGTTGTTCTGTGAGTTTTTGAAGAATCAATAAACTTCCATTGGGATATCCACAGAAATAAGGAACTACCTCCAGCAGCAGACCATGAATGGCGAATGGAAGCAATCAAATTACTCAAGAGAGGCCAGGCCAAACCTACCTTGTGATGTATTACTTGGCTGCATTGAGCATGATCCCTGAAGGTAATAGCTGCCATTGCTTCTAAAAAATGCCTCATGTTCATGAGACACATTACTCTCTTGAAGGCAACTAGAGTAAATTCCTGATCTTGGATTACATTTCAGAGCATGACTAATGATCAAATCCCAATCTTGGTCAGAAATCTTTCCCAAAATCTACATAGGGCGATATTAAAAAGAAAAGAAAAGGAGGAACTGTTGGTGATATTGTATATGAGAACAAATTAGATAGCAAAATAACAGTGTTAATAATTCATTCTCATACTTTACGCAGATCATCCGGATTCTTATTGTAGGAAGATAAGAAGTCCTCCACTGTCTTGATACCATGCTGCTCTAGTAACTTGTGCCTGTCACCGTTCTTTGCAATTTTGCTCAGTTTATGTACAGCATCACGTGGGGATGGATTGGGATTCTTCTTTGTTACTGCAGAGAAAGACATTCAATGTAGTTATCCTGGCTCTTATCCTTTGAAAAATATTGATGTGTGAAAAGGTTTTTTCTGTAAAATAAATGGATGGTGGCCAAGTTTTAAAGGTTCTTAAGTATCTAAACACAAAGTGTACATATTGATAAATTATGTAATATTCACATGGGTTACCAACTAGTTATCATGATCCCTAAATTGTTCTTACTACTCATTCTGTTTGCACCTTCCAGGTTAATGGATGTTCATGTACATGACAGAGCTAACAGCACAGAGGAGCAAAATAATAAGTATTAAAAATATAATAGAATAGCATGAACTCACAGTATCCCCGAACATCCTTCACAGCAAAAGATTCAGTTATTCCTTCTTGAATTCTTTCTGAGATTCTTTCATCAGCTGCCATAACACCCAACTTGAACTTTTTGCTTGGAACAAAACTAGAATTGTCTTGGAACTTGGCATTAAGATAACCCACACCATTTTGCAGCCTAAAATACAGCTTCCCAGACAGCAAATGTCCTTTTTGAGGTCGTCCAGGTACTATTTTACTACGAAAGTACTCTTCAGTCCAGTGTCCTTTATGATCATCATCAAAGTCACCATCGATGGCTACAATCTGAACTCTCATTGAAGAAAATGGTTCAATTGTTACGATCTTGTTGTTATGATCATATATGGCTACCTGAAGGGGGCTCTCGTCATCTGCTTCTATTTTGTGTGTTGAGTACTTATCGTTACTGCATGAATTCACAAATTGTAATCGAAGTGGTACGCTGCAGTTCTGATCAGGTAACATCCTAAAAAATAGTGCAAATACATCATAAACATACAGTGTTGAACTTTAATATATGGCAGTTACTTATGTGTACTCAAAGAAACAAAGAAAAATAACACAGAGCAATACAGGTATCCCATATATGCACGTGACTATATGAGAATGAGATATGATGGACTAGATGTTCTCTTTTCCCTCAACTCTTAGCTTGCTACTTTCTTGAGAAAAAAGGTGCTCGGTTTAATTTTAGCTAGCACTTTTTCGAGAACATGTGAGAGCCTTGGATGTCATTTCACTGAGAGCCTTGCACTATTTATATAATCTTATTTTGTTTCAACATCGGATAAAATATCTAGTCAATTGACAACTGACATAGCAAAAACAAAACAAAAGGAAAGCTGGAAAGATGATGCAATGTTTTTTAGCCCTTAACAGCAAAGTAAATAAAATTGCATATTCTTGCAACAGAGATAAACATTATGTTTCTATAAAAAGAGATAGACACTATGTCAGTTTATAGGTGTAAATTCAACATATGTGAAACTACAAATGAAAAACTGAACAAAATGTGCTTCTTCATCTGTTAACTAACATCATAACATTAGTTAAAATAGCACAAAACTTTTCTTATTAATTCATGTACAATTCAAAAACTTAAAGCAGGTATGTTGTAACTCCATGTACAACCCAAAAACTTAAAGCAAAGGAAAATGTATTAATGCCAAGATTACCAAGTACCAAGTTACCAACCTAGGCGCAGGGATTTGCTTATGGTAACCAACAACTCCACTTATTGCCTGCCAATAGAGTTTAAAGGCATCACTTTCTAGACGTAAAATGCAAAATTAATTTGCAACAATATTGGTATAAATTCTGATAAACCTCAAAGTTGATATACATCAGTTAACATATGGCATATCTTAAGTACAAGGTAGTTCATTAATCTATTGGCTCCTATCCTTTTGAGATCATGCAATATGTAAATTTTGCAACTTAAGCACTGAGCACACACATAGTACTATCCAAAAACTACTTTTCAAGATCCCATATATTGTATCTAACAGAAACAATATTGTAAAGGAAGAAGTTCATTTTATCATCCTTATCTTTCATGGAAGTCTGAAAATCAACTTTATATTTCAAAACTGGACATTTCAACCATTCTAAGTTCAGCTTAAGGTTGAAAAGTGAATGATTTTGAAAGTTCAAGATAGTTTTCTTTTATAAAGGAAGTTCAAGATTTTAAAGTTGGGGTTTGATGTGGAAGTTCAAGTCCATAAATGAACTTCTTCATATTGGAAAGCTCTGGAATCATATCATCCCAACCATGAAGTCTGAAGCATACATCTTTGCTCTATGGGATGGAAGCACAAATTAAGCTCTTACCGCTGTTAGGCTGGAAACTTTTTCTCGCAGCTCCTGATTCTCCCTAAGCACGAATTTGATCCTCTCATTTTGCTGCTGCATCATTCGATTCATCCGTAGAATCTCCTGGAGCATTTCAGTCTGCTTGTCACTGTCATGCAAGCGAAAGAAAATAAGCTCAATATCTTACCTCTCTAGGATAGCTTAATAGCCCGCAGGTAGTCATCATCTGTTTATTTATTTTTTCCATTTCACAGCATATTGTGCCCATTTTATTGGGAAGTGTTTTTGCAATACTTTCTTCTATGAAAACTAAGGCTGTGTTTGAACCTGTGGGTTCGTAACCCATTTCTCCCGCATGGAAAACGAGGTAGCTCATTAGCTCATGAATAATTACGTATTAGCGAAAAAACTTGAAAATAGATTAATATGATTTTTAAATCAATTTTCCTAGAGAACATTTTTGCAAAGAACGCACCATTTAGCAGTTCGGGAAGCGTGCGCACAGAAAATGAAAGAGTAGAAGTTGGGAAAGAGGATGTTCGAACGCAGCCTAAAGGTGGATCTACTGCAATGTGTACCATTTTCCCTTAAATTATTATATTTACATAAATCACATATAGATTATAAATAACCGATTTTCTTAGTAGAGAAGGGTTTCTTTATAGAGGGAGGGAATAAGATAGAAAATATGGATCGAGACACACTTGAACACAAGGTTGCATGAGCACCTGGCAGCTCCCTGCCGCTAGGCTACGATGCTGTTCTCAGGAGAGGGATTTATTGACTTACTTTTTTTTCACTAGACAAGCGTGGCTGATTTTATTAAGAATAAAGAGGCTACAATTACAGTGGTGACCAACAAACATGGCTGTTGTCTAGAAAACAACTTGGAACCCACCAGAGTTCCGAACACAAGGCTAAAAGTGGTTTTTGCATATTGAACCACGAACACAAGTTGCTGAGTTTGGATGAGGATAACTGGAGAAACTAAATCCTGGTCCGCTTTCCCTTTGCCAAGCAGATTAATCGAGGGGGGGGGGAGAGAATTTACATCAACGAACATCATATGGCACATAAAGGAGAGTGTTTTGTGATTAGATCAAACAAAATACTGCAAAAGTGAAACATAAATGGAGCAAGATTGTAGAAGTGAGCTCACTCGAAATCACAGGAGTTCCATAGTCGCTTCGCAGGCGGTGATCTTTGTGATCCTTTGTCGTCATTCTCCTCATGATCCTGAGGCAGGGCTACAGACATTGCCCAGGGATGTTGGGGGAAATGGAGAGAAGATTGCAAAGTGTGGTACAGTGGTGCGATGGGGCTTCTTGCAGTTCACTGGAGTGCTAGATATAGGACATGACAAGGGATACCTTTCTTTCTTCGAAGTTTGAACAGGAAGGACAGGAATACTCGTGTAATCTTCCTTTGATGCACGGATTTCCTAGATTTTTGCCCTTCACAAATCAAAACAAAACAGACCATTGACAGCTTTCAGAAATGAATCCACTCTACTTTTTTAGGGAGAGAGAGAGAGAATCATCGGCATGAATGTTCCATGAAACTTCAGCCGTTGCACAGTAGTACCTCACTACTGAAGCATTGCGTGCGTTTGATTCCCTGAATTTCAACCTGGCCTAAATGGACCTTTTTTTGGAGGAGATCAACCTCCAAGCCGCCTACCGCGTTTGGAGATTGGAGAGAAGATCGACACGGTTTTGGCTCTGGAAAGTTGAAGCGGAACCGTCTCTAGATGCTTCTTTTTTTTTTTGTCAACTGATACTCTTTTTTTTTTTTGACAACTGATACTTTTCAGATGAAGCTTTCGTTTCAATTTCCCGAAAAAACACGAAAGTATATATCCCAATGGAATTTAGCATGAAGCCCCCATATTCGTAATATTTTTCTATTGATTTTGGTGGGTTCAAACAATATGGGCAAATAAAAAACGAAACTGTTTGGGATGTGCGAGACTTACCACATATGTGCCACGACTGTTGAACTCCTTGAACTGGATTGACAACTGTAGATTCGATGGAAACCGCATCTGCATCTCTACGAACACGATCTCTCCCGGTGCGGCATTTCTCCGAACATCTCTGCGTCGCTCCCCCTCGCCTTGTCCTCTTCAGACTTCATGGCCACAAATCAGGCATCCTCCACCTGTTGAGCAGAGCGGTGGGAAAACGAGAATGAGGAGAAGGCGCCGCCGAGGCGCTCCGCTTCGTCGAGCACCGCCAGCGCCCGTGCCGCCGCGCTTCCCGCTCGCCATACTTCCCCTGATCCCTTCGTGCTGGCCGGCGGCGAACAGTGAGCGCTTACGTGGCAAAACCAGACGAGGCCTCGTTTCGACGGGCGTAAATATGGCCCATCCACACAAAGGCCTTTCAAGGCTTAAAGCCAGCCGTAATTTGAAGCCTATACGTATGCCTCCACGCCTAGTGGACTAGGCCCACAAAACGAAGCTCAAATCTTACTTCAGACTCGCTAACTCATTTTTACTAGTGCCATTGATAAGTTACTAGCAGGGACCCCGCGGCGTTGCCGCTGGCACCATAAAAAACAATCTCATAAAACATCGATTAAATATCTACTATAATAATAACACAAACATTAAAAGATACCTATCACATTATTCTCAATTTTGGGTGAATGAACAATTGAGCACATGGTGTATGAACAATAGATACTATTTACAGTAGAGGCATATGAACACATTTGTAGATGTAATCTCATAAATGCCATCTTGAGTTAATCAAAGATATATGAGCAGATGGTACAATTAGACAGCCAAAAGTAAGACTTGCCAATATCCTTCTGTACAGGCAACACTGCCAGTGCCAGCTTCACTTACTTAGGTGGTGTTTGTAAGCCTTGAAGATAAAAGATAAAATATTTCACGTAAAACGATGTGATAATAACGTATGATTAATTAAATTTTAATTATTACAAACTTGAAAAATGAATTAATCTGACATTTTAGAGCAACTTTCATATTAAAATTTTTTACATGAAACGCACCGTTTAAAAGTTTGAAAAACGTGCCACGAAAATTTTATCTGTATCCGTTTCTTTCTAGTGTTCTCGAACACAGTCTTAGTCACCAATTTCTTACATGTTCCAAACCAAGTGGCTGGACAGACAACCTGTATAAGGTACAAAATGAAACTAAGGTGCCGTTAGCTTCTCCTGTGAGAAGAAGATAAAACATAAAACTTTCGCGGCATGCTTTTTAAACTCCCAAACGATGCGTTTCGCGGGAAAATTTTCAATATGAAAGTTGCTCTAAAATGTCAGATTAATCCATTTTTCAAGTTTGTAATAATTAAAACTCAATTAATTACACGTTATTGTCACCTCGTTTTACGTGAAACACTTTATTTTATCTTTATCTTTATCTTTTATCTTCAGGACTTGCAAACACTATCTAACTATATTGTTACAAATCGATTGATTTGCGAAAACCATAGCATAAGCCAACATCTTTCTTTGCCACCTAGAGTACTAGACAGTTAGAGCAATGCAAGTACATTTGTTGGACCTGCCGAAAACATAAATACCAAAATCATTCAGAAGTGAATGTTCAGTATAGATCAAAACAGGGTGAAACTTTTTTTGTTGTTATTTATTACATAGAAATAACTCAGAAAACAGCAGCAATCTCATTGAAGCAAGCAACGCAATAAATTGTAAATCGACATAGATCTCATTAAATCAATGCAACTATTGCAGATTGATAGCTATGCATCAGTACACGATCCGATTTAGTGCTCATCCTAAGGCATTTGATTGCATAATCAGTTCAATAATGTTTCAACCTAAGGCCCAAAGCCCAATCAACACAATCTTTTATATAGCTATCTGAACGCTACCCAATCATCAGATCATATTGGAGGATGTTAGTCAAGAACCAAAACCTGACATAGATTATCAAAAACACCGAGTACGCAATCCAAACTGAATTTAATGCTGAATGGCTTGTTTTCAACTTTATTAAACTCATCCATCAACGTATGTATTAATTTAGTGAGGAGAGCTCTTCCAGAATTGCAAAAGACTATATCTAGTGGCACACATGATCATATGGTCCATTCTTGGCCTAGCAAGTTATTCTCAGTTTCTTCCATTTAAGTAATGTGGTGTTACTCTGCCGGTACCGTAGGTCTCCCTATATGTATAGATGTAAGAAATTGCAAAGTCAGTCAAGGGAGCAGAATTTTATAAGCAAAATATATTCTGGTCAAACGACCAGTACTGAACTACCCTACAAATCAAATAAAAGGCATGAGCAAGGAAAAGAGATTGTTGCCCATAGAGTAGAAATGGAACTTTTGGCGCCGCCAGTCACACATATTCTGCTCTCTTTCCATTAGACTAATTGATTTTTCCATCATGAAAGCATTAAATTAGAAGCCCAATTTAACACTGCAGGCACAATTGAAAAGGGAATGAGTTTCTTTAGTTAAGAATTGTTAGCACAATGGTAAATGAAGTAATAATTAAGTTATAGATTAGCAATTCATTTCTTAAGGGATGGAAAATTGGACTGACAGGACATACTGATAGTGAATATATCTCTTTTTTGTGAAATTTATTTGTTATGCAATACTATTAAGCACTAAATCCTCTGAGCTAGAGCCTAGAAGCCTACAAAAGAAGGTGTTAAATAATCTGGGTGAATTTTCCATAGCCTTTGTGCTGCACCTCTCCAAGCGAACCAACAATGATGATATTGTCATCCATCCCTTCATATGTAGCTTCGCAACAATGTTTAGAGGAGGTTGTAGTCGTGTTAATCAAGCGAGAATCATAATACGGCAGTGTAGCAATAGTTAGGGGGAAGAGGTCCAGGATGGATGGAGCAGCACCAGTGACAGTGCATTTTCTAAGAGCTGCATGGAGAAGACAGGAGACCTGAGGCGTGCCCGGCTCCAGGCATGTTACCGTGGTTGTGCGATGTTGCCATGCTTGGGGGCAACACCTCATCTAAATCGGCCAACTCCATCTTCACCAACAAAAGTAGCACATTGGCTGGTAAGATTTGAGGCTGTTAGCTGACCATCAAAATCAGGAAGCATAGAAGCCTGATACAGGGTTGGAACATACCTGGTCGAAGGGATTAGAGGACAGGGCATAAGACTGTGAAGTGCATGATCCCCAAATCTCACCTCACATACAATTTGGCTGAACTGCACGATGTTGTTGCTCTATTAACATGCAAAATAACCTAATTTATTTCTATGCAATAAAATTGGAAGGATAACATTATTTGACAGTGTTTATATATTGCGATGACTTAGATATGACATCATCTGACTGATCTATTTGACAGCATTCATACATTCTCACGACTGCAAAGAGAAAAATAATCAAAAATAGGAAAGCAGTGCTAGCAATCTAGAATTATTTGCACCATGTCACTGTATATCCTAGGCACCCTTGTGATAAAATGCAGAGGACTAAACATAAAAAGCGGGGCATCTCAGCAGCTGCATCTTAAGGTGGATGATGCTGAGGTTCCAAAGAGAAGATCTTCCAGATTGAGCTTCTCCTTACTACGTCCACCATTACCTGCACAAAACCAATACCCACCATATGGCTCCATCTGCATCAGAAACCATAGGTTTAGTAATATGCAAAATAGGCATATCCAAATCCAGGACCTGAGCGATGGGACAAATTGACTCACCAAGAGCTATCGAGATGAACTTGCCCGTGGGCCACGCCGCCACGGTGAGGAGGCGGCGGTGCTGGCTAGACCCGCGAAGGCAGTGGCGCCGCCGGCTGGACGCTGGCTCTGCGGGGAGGCGGTGGCACCGGCTGGCTCGGCGAGATCGACAGAAAGGCGGCGGCTCTGGGCACTGGTTTGGCGGGGAAGCGGCGGCGCCGGCTGGATCTGCGAGGAGGCGGGCCGCGGCGATGATTTTGGGGAATCCGGAGGCGGGAGGTGGGGAACCGGGAGTTGCGGGGTGGACGTATAGGCCGCCAAGTGAGCCGGGGACACGTGGCCACGTGGGCCGGTCCGGGCACGTGGCAACTGTAGCCGGCCCGGGCACGACACGGTCCGATAGCCGGCGTGCCGGGCCGGCACGGCCCGTGGAGGCCGGCCGTGCTTGGGCCGTAGCCGCGGCCCGACGTGCCGGCACGACTGCGGTAGCGGGCCGGCCCGGCCTGACACGGCCCTATACTGTAGAGAGGGATTTATCTTTTTTCCTATTTTTTATAATCATCTTTTTTATATTTATTTCCTTAATTTCATTTTTTTAAAAAAAAATTATAATCATATTTTTATTTCCATTTTTTCCTTTCTTTTAATTTTTTCCCCTATTTTTCCTTTTTTTACTATTTTTCTCCCTATTTTTCTCTTTTTTATTTTTTTCCCTATTTTCCTCCCGGGCTCCCGGCCCACGTGTCCCCGCCGGCCGACGGGCTTATTCTTGCCTGTGCCGGCCCGGCACGGCACGGTAGCCTGGTGGACCGAGCACACGGCACGCGGGCCGGCACGGCACGGCCCGCTACAGTACACGGGCCGTAACGGGCCGTGCCTCACCGTGCCAGCCTGGCCGGTCCACTTGGCTATGTATAGGTGGACGTAATTTCTTTTTTTCTCTCGTCAAATCAGATGGGTCCGCGGTCCTCCTAGCTACGATGGCGAACGCGTGGCCACGAAGTTGATTTTCGGGCGACGTGGCCGCTCCGTGAAATGAACAGTGTAGTGACGGGAGAAACAATAGGTTTCACTAGAAAATATACGCGGCTTTGCCGCGTAATTGGCCAGCCAGTACGAAATGAAATAAATGATATGGTCTTATAAATACGCCTAATTTTTTTTATCTATTTAATACCTGAAATTATGAAACTTTACCCTTTTATTTATATTAGTTCAATGTTGTGCGCACAAATTCTGAATTCCAATGAACCAAAGTAATGAACTTAAGCCTGTGTTCTTTTTCAGTGAGTTTCCAACTCATTTCCTTATTTTTCACGCGCAGCTAAATGGTGTATTTTTGCAAAAAAAAAATTATACAAAAATTGCTTTAAAAAATCATATTAATTTATTTTTAAAAAAATTAGCAAATACTTAATTAATTATAAAAAATATGTCGCTTCGTCTAATCATTAGAAAATACATCATTTTGTTTTGTATGCGCAGAAAATGAGTTCTCAACCTCACCTCAATAACATAGCCGACAGTTTTACCGAATGGTGATTGAACCAGGTGGCACTATTAAAAACTGATAAACCAAGCGATTATTCATGAAAAAAAAAGAAAAAAGGCACAAAAATCTGGTGGTGAGCTTTGGTGCTGGACAAAGCACCAGTGACTGTGAGTTCTGTGATACAGCGTTGCTTTCGTCCCTTCACTTGCTCTCTGCCTCTCTTGCTCGTGTGCATCACCATCCAGGAGTTTTTTTTAGAAATAATATTGTTTAAATGGAAAATCACAAAACTAGTGGACCTTTGCAGAAAATCGCGAAAATGTCGGCCTATCGAACCACGGCGATTCGACAGGCCCAATCGAACGTCGGAGCGACAATAGGCCGGACCGATCGAACGGCCGCGTTTCGCCTGGGCCCTATCGACACGCGGCATGTCGACAGGCCGGGGTGCCGGTCCAGTCGAACTCCGGCCGTTCGACAGGCCGGCCCAGTCGAACTCCGGCCGTTCGACAGGCCAGGCCGCCAGACCAGTCGAACGCTGGCCGTTCGACAGGCCGGGCCGGCCGGCCTTATTATTTTTTTATTTGTTAAGTGTAGTTTTTTTTGTTATTAATACAAATTAATTTGTTAAGAGTTGTTTTTAACTTGTTATTAATTAATTAATGACATATATTTTATAATTGATTAATTATAATTTGTAAGTTGTTTTCATAATTAAGTTTGTAAGTAGTTTTTGTAAATATAATTTTGTTATAATTGATTAATACCCATTTTGAATTGAATGTTTGGAGAAACACATCGGATTTTTAATTTATTAATTTTAGATATATCTATTTTTAATTTAGTAATGTACAGAACTTTTTTTTAATTTGGTAAGAATTGTTTTTAAGTTGTTAGTAAAGAATTAATGAGAGAACTGTTTATAATTGATTAATTATAATTTATAAGTTGTTATTATAATTATAATTTATTATAATTGACATACACATTTGTAACTGTATATTTGGATAAACATATCGGAGTTATAATTTAATAATTTTAGATATATTTATTTGTAATTTATTAATTTACAGAACCTTATTTTGTTTATCGGTTATTTTGGGAAATTCCAAAAATCACTTTCGGATAGGGCCAAAAATTTGCAGAAGCGAAAATTGGTTCTGTCTATTTTTGAAAATTCCGAAAATCGTTTTCGGAGGACTCAAAAAATTTCGAATTCACAGAACATGATTTTAGAAACCGAGAAGAAACTTTTTTTAAGAATTGATGTTGAGCACATCCATGACCATACCGAAACAAGAAGAAGTTGTAGTACAATTTAAACATGATACATCTGGTTCCATTGCGATTACATAGATAAGGTTAGATTAGAACTAGAAGGAAGGTAGTGCAAGAGTTGAACACGACGACGATACAACTACCAACTCGTGCATACTACTGAGTGCAACGAGGCCACTTTCCCTTCCTCTGCGCATCGGGATTCTCCGCCATTGCTGCCTTCGCTCGCCGCGCACGCTCAAGCTTCCGCTCCCGCTCCTCCCTGTACGCAGCAACACGCCTCCTATCCGCCTCAGCCTTGTGCTCTTTTTCTGCGGCCTCCTCCTTGCGTCTCTGCTCTATCTTCTCCTTGCGCTCTGCATCCCATCGCCGCATGTACTCCAACCGCTCCTTGTTTTGCGGCTTGATCTCGGTGTCGATCCACTGCTCAAAATCACATAGCGGTGGAGGGGTCTACAACAAATGCAATGTTTACTAACCAAATAATTTGTTCAAAACTACTTAATACACCAAATAATTATTACAAAACATCAGTTCCTCACCATTAAGTTAATGCGGCGGATCTCAGGTGTTGGCTCAAACTCAAAATTGGCACACATCCAGTATCTCTGCATGTACGTCTCCTCTTCATCAGACTTGGCTACCTTGCAAGGATCACCGCACGAGCACATAGGCACTGGAACACCGCTAGGCAAAGGCAATGGGTTGAAGGCATTTCCAGTCTTCGGGCGATAACTACAAGTCAACAATAAATGAAACACCCTAACCCGTTAATCTAGGATTCCTCATTTCATGCACAACGAATAACACATAATATCACAGAAACGATTTATGTTACCTTGAGTTGGTAGCTTTTCCACGTCTTGGCATCCTACAGTTTTAAAAAACAACTATCAAATATGGTAAACACTCTTAATACTTCTCATTGTACGGTCAAATATAGTACTACTACAAACCAAACGTGTGCACAACAAATCTAGCCTAAAATTATTCACACTTCTAAGTGCTACAGATCTACTCACAAATTTTAACATATCCACTCACAGTGCTACAGATCTACTAGCAAAAAATCTAGGGTCCGCATCTAAGTGCTACAGATCTACTCACAAATTTCAAATACATGGTAATTACACTAGTATGCGACACAAAATATAACCATACGTCGGGATATTGTACTAACCTGCGATCGAATAAGCACAGCAACAACGCTTCGCGCCTCTTCTCCTTCTTCCTCACCTCTCTCTTTTTTTTCCTTCAATTGTGACCGGTTGAAATGAGCACTTCCTTGGGCCATTGGATGAAGAGCGCGTATTCGGACCTATGTAATATATAGTGGAGGAAGGAGGCACATATCCATCTAACGTGAGTTCACCAGTAGCGTGGATTTGACAACACATTCACGCGGCAACGCAAATTGAATGATTGTGTCGAACAAAGCATCGGCAAAAGCTGAGTCCGGACGCCTTCACGCGCTGAAAGATGATAGCGACGTATCGTAAACGTCTGTCACGGGCCAAAAACTGGTAGGGACCAATCGTAGCCCTCTGTTACGCGCCGAAAGTTTTTCGTCGTTTCGTTGAGTAGATGTAGCGAATGACATGGAATGTTTTCGTAACATATGAGTGCGGCGACCGAATAGAGTTACATACGAAGAGGTAACTCAAAGTTACTAACTGTAAATATTACAAACAGGTAGCACTTGTAGCTTACTGGCGAGGCCTCTTACCCCTACCCCTCCTAGCCTGCGCCCTAATGTGCCCCTGAGAGTACGTCAGCCTCTTAGCGGGCACAGCACGACCAGCGCGGACATCTGGTGCGGGTGTGTCTATGTCATGAAATAGTTCATACATATAATACGACGTGAGTAGTAAATGCCCAAAAATATAATTCAGCACATAAATAACACTACAAGTCAAGAATGCCCCCCTCTCGCACGCTTGCTAGGCCCTCCCTTCTTACGTTGTCTGATCTGCTCCGTGGGATAGGTCAAATGATCAGGTGGGTGCCTATGTCGTGCCGGCTGCTGTGGAGTGGCATCCTCTGGCTGCACGAACTCCTCTTGCTGCGTAGGCTGCGTGACCGGAGGAGCACTGTACCAGTAGTCTATGCCAGCTTGCGCATTGGGTGCATTCGGTGCAAAGAAATCGTCCACGAACTGTGTTCGAGGAGAGACAGCAGGAACTGCAGAATGCCCCTGGGAAAACCCGTAGTCGTCACCTGTTACAAAATAGAGACGATGGCACACTATAATAGTTAGTAAGTACGTATAAAAATTAAGCGAACGATGATGGTTGCCTCGGTTGTAAACAATACTTATTTGTGTGCTGTGTGTAACCTGACTCCGGGACGCGCAGAATACAGTAGAGTCCCCAACTCGGTGTGGGCACCAGGTTGTGACCTGTCGGCAGGTAGGGAAAGTCTGGCTCCTCATAAGCTGGCTGCGTATCGTACACCTGCTGTGGCTGTTCACGTTGCGGAGGTTACGAAATGGTATAAAACGAAGGTTGAGTACGATATGAACTGTATGTTAAGCAAGGCAAACCTGTCGTACCGGAGGCCGCGGTGGTGGCATACTCGATGCCGGAACCCCAAAGTCAGACGATCTCCCTGGGCGAAAAGTCAGACGATCTCCCTGGGCGAACAGGGGCCGGCGTCTCCTGAAGCGAAGGCCGAGCGTGCGATGGACCGGCGTCATCGTAGTGGCGACGTGAAGTAGAGGAGCGGAATTGGTCCACACTAGAGCGTCATGGTAGTGGTGGCGATCCTGCCCGCCTGGTGGGCTGCACAACATCAGCCGCGCTCCGACAGGAGACACGACGAAGGAGCGCCGCAGCCCACGAACGGAAACTGTGAAGGACGGACGTCACGTCGTACTGCCTGACGTGCTGAGGCCTCGTCTCCATTCTCTGTAGCAACGTGTTGGACTCAGTGTGAACCTGTTCCACAAACTCGGCCTATTGAATGAATAGGGAAGGGCGTTAGAACAATTGAACGTATTTCACATTTAATGACAATCAATGAAAGCACCGTCATACCATTGAGTTGTACGCAGCTCGAGGTTGTGGGGCAAACGTGTCCATGATCGACGCCTGGTGAGGGACAGAAGTTTCCCCTTGTGGCGGGAAACACCTCCAGCGCGTAACACTACGGTACCAACGAAGGTACTGTCCGTACGAAGCTCCGTCGTCTGGAGGTGTTTGGAGAACCAAGTGCTCAGCCGCATGTTCCCACTCCGCAACCGTTGGCGCGATCGTCCGAACAATGGTCCCCTCGTGGGACAGACCAAGTCCCTTCCGGGTGTACCTGCGTAGGGCGTAGTGAGCACATAAGAAACATTAAAATGGGATAAAACACACTACGTGAAATTAACATTGTCGGACGTGTACTTACTTGTGGAGGGTAACAGCTAATGAGCGTCCACCTCTCGGAGGGAAGTCCTGGTACATGCCGAGCTGTTTAAGTACCCTCTGCACGTGGTACGGCTCGACGTGCACGTCCAGCACGAGGTGACAAGTGGTCCTCCAAAGCTCTACGTTGCGCATGCAGAGGTGCGCAAGACCGTGCGGTGCCCGCTCGACGACATCGTGATGCGTGTACGGGGTCCAGCGAACACGGTCGGGCGTAAGCTGATCGAAGTCCGCCACGAACTGTGTGTACACGCGACGTGTCGTTCCGCTCACCCACCTCGGCTGCAAAAGCAAGAAAAATATGATTAGTTCCCGTAACTCGAGATCATGCGCAGAATAAGAGGGTGCTATGAAAAATGCCTTGCAAAGTACAATTTACCTCGCGGTGTGTCCACAGCGATTCCATGGTTGGACGATCGTCGATGTCTTCAAGTCCAGACTTGTACATCTCATCGACGCCGTAGCTTGCGTACGACTCTAGCTGTGGCCTCCCAATGTCAAAGCGCTCATGCGCCCATAACATTAGAAGCAGAGGGCATCCTGTCAGATAACTTCCTTTGCCGTTCCTGTTGCAAGCATCGCAGAGACCGGCGTACGTCTTGACGCCAAATCCGTACCGCCGATGAGGAATCAGCGCGCAGACACACGAAGGCTTGGGAGATCTGCTTAGCTCCAGTGCAGGTCCTAAAATTGATGAAGCGCGGGCATGCCAATCAGTTTGATCCTGCCACTGACAAGGTATGCAAAATAGCAGAACAGAAGGTCTATCGGTCGATAGGCCGATTGGGCAAAAACGTATCGGCCGATAGGCCGATAGCCAAAACAACCGATCGGCCGATAGGCCGATGGCACAATTCCAGCCAATGTACTGAGCAAACATCTATATAGAGACGATCGGCTGACGATAACATGATGATATAGCAATATGATATAGCATAATCCAAATAAATATAAGATAAACATTGATCTGAAGATTAAAACACACATCGGCTGGAGGTCCGATGGCATAAACTCTCAATAAGCAGGTAAACAATAAATACTCTGTTGTCATCGGCCAGATCCAATCTATATATAAAACTCTTGGGCCGATGCAACGTCCGGATAACTCACCGGCTGAAACCCCGATGAAACCCTTATTGGCAGCCAACAAGCAGGCTAGAGATTACGGTTCTAATCACGACTTAGTAGGTCAAACCGAACTGATGCAGCACTAAGTATGAAAAGAAACGCAAGACCTAGACAATCAAGCCCTTGACTGATTTTCAGAGTGGTGGATACCTTAGCCAATCTAATCTAGCGAGGCGATTTAGTCGATACCGGCATAAATCCTAAAACGAATCTCAGTCGATAAGACCAAATCGAAAAGCCGAACCAGATTGACTAAGATATATGATAGTAGGTGCTTATGTTGACGAGATCAGAACGCAGAAGCCCTAGCCCCGACAACGCAGGCAGCCATAACGAGACTTACCCCTCGCGGGAAGGGCATGAACTCGCCGAAGAAGACGAAAATAAAAGGTTGGCGATGCGCCGAAGTTGATTGATCATGAGATAAAAATTACATAAACCTCGGGCTTACATATTTATACCCATAGGCTAACAAAGATCCTAACAGAATACGACTCAAACTTTCCTAAAGATAAAGGAAACAGATAAAGTCCTTATTGGACACTATACACACTTTTCTAAAGATAAAAAGAAAACTAACAAATTTGTCCTAATTAATAGATACAAGCCGCATCCTCCTCAAACTCGGTCTTCTCTGGATAAGATCTTCCCGAATCTAACAAGAATCCGACTGCTGTTGGTGGTTGTTTTAAGATAACTCCCATCGGCCGATGTAGAACTGTAGGCCAATGCTAACTTCGAGCCGATATGGATCCTGGGCCGATGGGGTCTTCGGGGCTTACCAAATTCTGGTGTTAACAGTACGTCGACGCAAGAATTGCCGACCCCCAACTGTACTGCGGAATGTCCTCAACAGGTAGTTCAGCGATCTGCTCCGCGCAGTGGATGAAGTGCTTGTCCACGGAGTCAGCGTGAGTCCCCGTGAACATCACCCACCTAAACAGCCACAGTAGATATGTGACTAAGTGTCGGCGCACTACCCAGTCCTCCTGGTCCTTTGGGAACTCCTCCTGGTGGAACTGGTGCAACCAACTCCTCGTGGGCCCATGCCCATCTGTGAGATCATGCAGCGGAGCAGCCACCACTCCACCAAAACTGGCCAACAGATCATCCGCCCATCCAGCGTGAACCTGTGTCGGGCCAACTGCTGCACCCGCTATTGGTAGACCCAACAAAAAAGACACATCCTGCAGAGTGGGTACCATCTCTCCAACTGTCAGGTGAAAGGTGTGTGTCTCGGGCCTTCATCTATCCACCAAAGCACTCAGCAAGGCCACATCAATGTTGATATGGGGTGACCTTCCACGTGAAGGCTCAACCAAGCGTGCGAAGGTCAACAACCCAGCGGCTCTCAACCTGTTACATGTCAAAAATAAATAATTAGCAATGCGAGAAAATTTAAATGACAGCACGAGGTGACAAATGGTTTTTCACATGCCTTGGAACCCAACGAGGATCTATACGCCAATACTGATCCGGTCCCCGCATTCTCAGCACGTTGCAGAACGTCCCCTGACTAAGTCGTCTCGATCGGTGATGTTTATCGATCACCTCATCGATCAGCGATATGTCTTCCCTGGCAGCCATACCTACAAAATGCATGATTATCAGTGACGTGAGCATCAAAAATGAATTAATAAATGACAAAATTATGCAAAGCGAAATTTTAGAAATATAAGTCAAATACTGATAAAATGAAGTGAACACAATGCGGTACTGGTAAATATAAATATTACAAGCCAGAAACATGAATTGGTAAATACTAACAGGTTGAAGTGAACACACTCTATGACTGGTAAATATAAATATTACAAGCCAGAAACATGAATTGGTAAATACTAACAGGTTGAAGTGAACACACTCTATGACTGGTAAATATAAATATTACAAGCCAGAAATATGAATTGGTAAAAACTAACAGTTTGAAGTGAACACACTCTATGACTGGTAAATATAAATATTACAAGATGAATAACTAAGGATTCTTTCTCGAAGTCGACCTCCGCCCTGGAACACGCCGAATATCGCCACCTTCTGGATCTTCGCCTACATTGTACATGCTGCAATCTTTACGGCTATGGTCTCCACCGCATACAATGCAAGCCTTTGGACGCCACGAACGGGTGTTCGTTTCAGCTTCATCCATGTGGTTCTTGATTTGACGAGTCTTGCGATGCCCCTTCGTTGCAACTAGCAAATTTGAATCAGGGACCCAGTTGGCTTCCCCTGGGGGTGGGCGAATAAACTCACATACCGCACGCCAACCACGCAATTCACCGCGGCAGGTTGCCTCCCATGCTTCCTTAGTAAAGTAAGGCGAGACGAATATGTTCGCATCGACACCACCTTTTGCGGATGCGGCAAGAATATGAGAGCATGGCAGATGTCGAAGGAAAGGCTTGTTGCAGTTGCACTTGCAAGCATGATAGTCTGGCCACAACGTGCACTCCAATGTGATGTCCGTACTCCCAATACCGACACCACTCTTGTCACGCAGACGTACCTCAAACAGTAACTCCCTATTCCCAGCAGGCCAGACCCTGTGCATTCCGTCCTTCTTGCTTTTCTCCTCAATGTACTGTGTGATAGCAGGGCTATACCTTACATTAGAATTGGCAAGGTTAAGACTAGCCATGGCATATCTTTTACAAAGATACTTCTGTGTACCCCTTGTGATGCCCTCCAGGATAGCAACAAGTGGTAAAAGACGTGTATTTTTCATCACCCAGTTGTACACTTCTGCAAGATTTGTTGTCATCACACCATACCGTGAACCATTGGTATCATACAACAAGGACCACTTTTCCCTTGGCTCATGCTCTATCCAGTCAGTGAAGCACTTCGTACCCCTCCCCCGCTTCCTACATCGAGTAACAGATGGTGATTCGTTTGGAACGGGTTCCAGGCCTTCCGGCTCCTCTTGTCGGGCAAGAACGGGTTTTTTTTGAACCTCTTGCATGTGAGTAGTGGTCAGCCGATCCAGCTATTCCCATATGGCGTCGAATTTTCTTTGTTGTTTCTGCTTGCACAGTTTTTTGAACAGGTCCATTAACCTCTTACTCCTGAATTGTCTGTAAAAATTTGCCCCGAGATGTCTCATACACCATCTACTATACAAATCTGGCCAGGAAACCTCCTCTGTTACATCTTCCTTTAGCTGCTGCACCGCTGATAGAATGTCGGCATGGCGGTCATGCAGAACACACACATTTGGTCTGTTTTGAACAACACACCTTTTAATGTGACGCAGGAACCAAAACCAACTCGATGTGTTCTCGCTTTCAACAAAAGCAAAGGCAACGGGGACGACATGGCTATCAGCGTCGACTCCGATTGCGGTTAAAATTGTTCCCCTATACTTGCCTGTCATAAAAGTACCATCAACACACAACAACGGAATGCAATTTCGAAAGGCCTCTATCATGCACCCAAATGACCAAAATGCACGACGAAGGACGTTTTTCCCATTGTCATTAACCTCATCGAGAATAGCCATATGTGTGCCCGGGTTTCTGGCCTGCAACACCTCCAAAACTGGGGGAAGGTTGTGGTATGAATCTTCGTAACTTCCAAATCTCATCTCCAGTGCTTTCTGCTTACCCCTCCAAGCCTTGTCGTACGATATCTCATACCTGTACTCTTTCTCCACGTCATGCATTATTGTGAACGGTGACAAATAGGTTTTTTTAACAACCTTCGAATAAACCATTTGTGCCACGAATGCAGCCGTCATGTTCCTGTGTACCAAAGGGGTCTTGTCCAACAAACATGTATGCTCCTCAACCCTTGAAGCTACCCATAAGTTGTCATGTTGTGGCTTGTAACCATGCACTCTCCAAGGGCATCCGGGCTTCGTGCACTTCACGTCATACGTCGTCTGATTTGAAACCTTCACCCTGAACTCCCGCTTCTGCAGAAAAGCCCACCTCTTCACCGCGTTTTGTAGGTGCCCTTTGTCGTGAAACATCTGTCCAACTTGCACCTTCTTACAATCATATCGCCAGTGGGCATCTAAACCATCGTTAACCCCCAGACGACTCATCGATATGGTCGTCCAATCTTCAGGTACATTGGCTTCCTCGTCCTACTGTGCTGTATCTTGCCCTTCCATCACGAACGAAATATATTCCTCGTTCTCCAGTTCCATTTCTTCCACTGCCGCATCGTTCTCCTCCGCAGCATCAACAGCCAAAGGTGAGTCCGGCTCATCGTCATCCAACTCGTTAGCCGGACAATTGCCACCGGGCACAACTAAATCTACCGGTACAGTAACCTCCTCCACTGCTTTCTCTTGCCCACTCCTGCAAATATTAATCTCTTCCACGATATGAGTTTGATCCACCTCCGTGCGGCTGGTCTCGCCGGTTCCAACAACATCTGTTTTCTTTTGCACCAATATTGCCAGGCTATAACTTTTCTCTCTTACTTTAGCCACAAATTTTCTCCAACTCCCGGTAGATGCAAGCTCTACTACCCTCCACTGCCATCCGTATTCACCCCTTACTGGCCACACGGCTTTTATGATTAATTTCTCCATCAAAGGATCTATCCCGAACATATTATGCAGCCACCCTAGCACGTCGTTCAAACCAACTGGCCTGGTGTATTTAGGGTAGTATCAACGAATGCATATACGGTCAAATCGACCCCGCTATCACAAAGTTGTATTGGAGTGTCGCCATAATACACCCGAACGGGCATATCACCTGACATCCTGAAATAGCATGCCAATTGCTATTAATACGCTACTACCCATAAAGTGTCGCATGCTCTATGCTTACATTATTGCTGTAACGTATTTCCAACTATATCTTGTTACTTCAATATAAGTTCCATTCGATTTTAACTAATAATAAACGTATAATACCTCCATTCGATTTTAACTAATAATAAACGTATAATACCTATACTAACATCCAACAATGATTAACCAAAAAAATTACCGTCGTCCTAAGGGATTACAAATTTATACCTTCGCTGTCGTTCCTCTTTCCTGCGCACTTGCGCACGTCTCCTTTCAAACCGCGTAGTTATTCTCTCCAGCCGAATGACACAGCTTTGCACTAAATTTGACTACTTAAATATAGCATCAAATTGCTCAACATTACGAAATTACTAATCACCTCAGCAAACATATACTAACTTTAAATTATTTGTAACATACAACTAAATAACTGTATATACTAACATTAAACAACGACAAATGGTTCACACATTATATATACTAACATTCAACAATGTATAACGATTAACACATTATACGTACTAGCATCGAAATAACAAGTCTCGTAATAGCATTGATATTTACAACTTAACATAGGGATTAATTATACCTTAACCACCGCAGCTGCTTTTGGGCGTCACCTTCTCTTTCCTTCTAGTGCTGCTACCTTCACGACGATGGCACGCCACGGCAGCAAGCACCGGCGGTGGACGCGACAACAACCTTCGCACTCGGGAGAAAACAGCTGCTCCCAGTGCTGCAGCGGCAGCAAGCAGCAGCAGCAAGCGGCAGCAGTAGCAAGCAGCAAGCAGCAAGCAGCAACAGCAGCGAGTGAGGAAGGAGAAGGCAGCAGCGAAGTGGTCCAGAAGCACCTATAAAGGGCCCTGTCGAACGCCCGTAGGCCAACAGGGGCGGTGGGCCGGACGTGTCAACCTGCCGCTGGTCGACAGGCGCGGCGGGGGGGCCTGTTGACCGCCTGTTGTTCGACAGGAGCTGGGGCCGCGCGGGTGGTGGGACCTATCGAACTGCGGGAGTTCGACAGGCCGCCCTATCGACCGGCCGCAAGTCGATAAGTCCTGTCGACGGGCCGCTGTTCGACACGTCCGGCTATCGTTTCCCCCCCGTTCGACAGGCCTACATTTCTGCGATTTTCTGCAAAGGCCCACTAGTTTTGTGATTTTCCATTTAAACAATATTATTTCTAAAAAAAACTTCACCATCCAGTATCTCTTAGGGTGAGTTTTTCATGCAACTTTCCCAACTCACATCTCTCTTTTTCCACGCGCACGTTTTTCAAACTGCTAAACGGTGTGTTTTTTGTAAAAGGTTTCTATACGAAAGTTACTTTAAAAAATCATATTAATCTATTTTTTAAAAAAATTGGTAAATACTTAATTAATCATGTGCTAATGAGTCGCTCCGTTTTTCGTGCGAAGGAAATTTCTTTCCAACACACCCAAAAGAACACACACCCTTAGTATAGGCTTGGTGATTCTGGTACTCTGTCTCACCTGGTATTTATTTGCTCTTGGTCTTTATGTAATCTGGAAAATACTTGGGTATTTTCCATTCTACAAGTTCAACGAAAGATCCAAAAGAGATCTGATGATCTTAGGGAAGACGCTGCTTGATTTTCTTTGCTGAAAATATCTCAACATGTGCCTTTAGCACCCATGGCAGGTAATTTTTGAGCCAGTTCTTTGTAGTTCTGCATGTAAGGAGTGTAAATGTTCATATTCGCGCGGCTTCGCCACGCTTAACAATAAATGGGCCATCCGATTTGGGCCTATCAAGCGGCCCATTATCATCACCCGTTTTGATCAGTAATATTCAGAAAGAATGCTTTGTATGGAACTCTCCATAATTTGAGGATGAGGGATATTGGACACTATTAATAAAACTATTAGTATTTGATTTAGTAGCTGATATTCTCATGTTAGTACCGATGCTAGTATCGCTTTAGTAGTTGCCCATCCAGTAGAGCTTAAGGCATAGGCTTTCGATGGAGGTTTTGGTCGTTTTGATGGAGCAGGGCTAATCTGATGGCTTGCCTTGGCAGTAATCAATAAAATATTAATTTATCATAGCACCGAGATACATTGATACATGATGCTCATGGAGGCTCGTAACAGCGCTCGTGCTCCACAGCAGGTCTCAATTGTTTTAGCTGCAGATATGCACTTCAGCAAGTTTATACTGTAAATAGTTTCAAGCGAACATTGATGTTATCTCTGGCAAAGGAGTAAATCCTACATTTCGCCGGTCCTGACAATTGTATCGGCTATATTGACATTGTTCAAAGCTACATCGTTTCGACCTCTTGAATTGTTTTGATTCGATTGATATCTTTGTCTACTTATCTATCATATATCTTCTTCAATCTGAATCGATGATGTAGTTTACCTGTATCGGCTTGGCTTTTTCTAGGGTCTCGTCGGTATCGGCTAAACTGTACCTGTGTTTAGATTGATTAGGGTATCCACCATCCTAAAAATCAGTCAAAGGCTTGATTGTTTAGACTTTATACTTTTTTCGTACTTAGTGCTATATTAATTGGGTTTGACCTACTAAGTCGTGCTTAGAATCATAAAAACTAACCTGCCTTTATTGCTAATAAGGGTTTCATCAAGGTTTCAGCCGATGAGTTATCTGGACGTTGCATCAGCTTACAAAAATTACATATAAGATTGGTTTTAGCCGATTGCAGCAAAGATTTAATTGATTACTCGATCATTTGGATTTAATGACAACGAAATTTTAGCCGATGTATGCTTTAACCTTTAGATCAACAGTTATTCTATCATATCATTATTAGCCAATTGATTTTTATTGAATTATATTATTATTTTATTACATTATCATCAGCCAATTGTCATTATATCATTATTTACTTAAGTGTCAGAATCTACATTGGACATATAGCTGATTGTTTAAAACCCTATCAACATCGGCTGGTATCGACATCGGCTAGCCGATATAATCGGCTTACAAGAATTACATACAAGATTGATTTTAGCCGATTGCAGTAAAGATTTAATTCATTACTCGATCATTTGGATTTAATGACAACGGAATTTTAGCCGATGTATGCTTTAACCATCAGATCAACAGTTATTCTCTCATATCATTATTAGCCGATTGATTTTTATTGGATTATATTATTATTTTATTACATTATCATCAGCCGATTGTCTTTATATCATTATTTACTTAAGTGTCAGAATCTACATTGGACATATAGCTGATTGTTTAAAACCCTATCAACATTGGCTGGTATCGATATCGGCTAGCATTGTTATATCGGCTAACAATTGTTTTATTAGTTCTTGTTAGCCAATTGGCTCTTTGATCTTTAATTTATACATCTTGTCAGTTGCAGGATCAAACTGACTGGCACATCCGCATCTCATCAATATTTTAGGACATGCACTAGAGCTAAGCAGATCTCCCAGACCGCTGTTGTGTTTGTCGACTTAGTTCGTGCCAACACAAACCTGGCTCCATCAACCGAGCGCGAATTTTTCATCAACAAATATATGCATCGTAGAATGGATTGCACAGACCTCACCTAGGCACCTAGCTCACCTTGAACTCCAACATACTCTGATGTTCCCAGCATTACCACCATTTCTTTGGTGATAGACTTCTGGTATTAGCCACTGACTACAAAATTAATGCCCTCTACTATGAACTGGGTCATGTGAACAGCACAATAATAACAGGTAAATCATAAATTATGAGGCCTTCATAAGCAACCTAGTAAGTTGCCCGACATTATCATGTGTGCTTTTTTTATTTTAAAAGAATTGGAAATAGATCATCTGGGCCTATCCATATTCTTAAACTATAATTAGCCCATTGACATATCATTAGATTCCTAGTGAAGAATATGACACAGCGCTCAAAGCAATAGGAAATTACAAATTACTGATTGTTCTGCTCTTGGTTAGATGTTGTGAAATCCATGGTAAACAGCTTGAGCAATTTCAGCTCCAAATTAAAGCTTTGTTCAGTGTGAAACCATGATTTACCTTGGGCGGAAGAGAGCTTGGTTGGCATGGGAGTAGGCGAGGTGGCCGAGGTCGCTGAGATGCACGGACACGGCCGGCTCGGTGCCGTCCGGGAAGCGACTGGCCAGCTCCTATACTCGCTTCTTCGGCGACGGCGTCCGGCTGCCGGCCGCCACCAGCTCAGCCAACACCTCTACCACGTCGCCACTGAACACAGCCTCCCGGCCTCTTCCCTGACTTAATATTCACCTGGGCAGCAGAGCCAGCCGCCGTCGTTTTCACATATTGGAGCCTACACCATATGGAGCCATCCTTAGCGGAGCACGGAACCCGCATGGCCTTTGGCGGCGCGGCAGCTGCTGCCACATCGGGCTCACATGGCCGTGGCCAGTGCCCCAGCCACCGCTAGATTGAGCTCGCACCGCTGCCGCCGTGTTGATCCCAGATCGCCGGTCCTCGTCCCTCCCCGCTGCCCTGCTACCACATCAGGCCCGCACGGCCATCGCCCGCATCGCTGCCGCCGCTTGCTGCAGCCCTCCCGAAGGAGAGTAAGAGATATCATCGAGGTTTTTATAAGATGATGTAAGAGCTGGGTTTTCGCTAACCCTTTTTTCAAGAGGTTGCACAAAGCATTTTTCTTTTCATTAGTAATATCTCTTTCCTTACGAAGGTGAGATCCGACCTTCACAAACTTCTCTCGACTAACCACAAGCGAATCGGTGGCTCAAAAGCGACACCTAGCCGTCTAATAGTCCTCAACCTTCAAGAGTAATAAATGATGCAGGGGACTCTTAGGGAATAAGATGAATGCTCACAAATACTCACGAAAACCACACAAAGCACTCACACAAACTCGGATCCACAACTCTCGTACACACACGAGATCCAAACACAAAGCTCGAGCGAGAGAGGAATTGAGAAAGTAACACTAGAGCGGGATCAGCTATTTCTAACGAGCATTAACCCTCATCACTATCGGGTAGGGCCCCCGTCACTGACCAAAGGTCAGTGATGTGAAAAACTATCTCAATTGGGCACAAGGCCGTCACGGATGGACGTTATCTCAATCGGGCCTAACAATATAGCCCGTTACAGATAAGATTGACCAAGAAATACAAGTCAAACCAGGTTGGGTAGAGCCCGTCACGGATGACTAATCTCAATTGGGCAAACTACTCTGCCCGTCACCGATGACTACCATCGCTAACGGGCTTTACCAAAGAGCCCGTCACCGATAGGTTTGACCCCACCTGTTGAGTCAAAATATTCCTGATTCGGATGACTTATCTCTATCGGGCTTATATTAGGAGCCCGTCAGGGATGACTATATCCCTATCGGGCTTTCTTAGGAGCCCGTCACGGATGATTATCTCTTTCGGGCATTACTAAAATGCCCGTCAGGGATGACTATGTCAGCAAAAAAATAAAATTCGTTCTTTTTGGCTAGCCTCAGGCCTTTGCTAGCCATGCCCGCTGCAAAAAATGACAGTCCCAGCAACCCCATTCCCAGCATTCCTAATTCACAGCCAATTCACAACCAATTCACAAAATTCTCAGCCAATTCATAGCCAATTTACAGCCAATTCACAAAATTCTCAGCCAATTCACAAAATTCTCAGTCAACACAGAATTCTCATCCAATTCACAAAATCGCCGACATGCATCAAAACCTGTAAAACTGAGTTATAAATTGGAACAAGTATATATGTAATTAAGAAATACAAATATATACAGAAGAACGTGCATAATTGTATTACAAAGAATATTTACAAAAATCAAATGTTTGTCGCAAAATCATTTCTTTCCGCTAGGACTTGACTCTAAACATTTCTTTCGGCGACAAGAGATCATCTAGTATGAATTGTGCTATCTCCTCTCTAATGATATTGAAGTTGATTTCCGGAATCGTCGAAAGTTTTTCCTGCATGCGAGGCGTCAAGTTAGTCTACATAATTGAAAAGTTAGTATGAATCGTGCTATCTCCTCTCTAATGTATATAAACAACTGAAGCACACACCTCAAGGTCGAGCAATGTCACCTTGTCTGCGAGGGTCCTCAAGTTTTGGCAGACGTGAAACCCACACTGGTCGCCAACTTGTTGACGTATTGGAAAGTCCTTTTTGTGACCGAGTGTGGGATGCCCTTCCTTATGCCTCCCGCCTTTTGCCACGTATTGGTCCCAGGCATCATTCAAGGCAGCTTCGATCGCCGACTAATCGTATATTTCTTTTTTGATATTGGAGTTAAGGTAGTATACCAAACTCCACTTCGGCACTATGACCAGGAGAATCCAATGACGACTGCGACATTAATAAATTGCAAGTTAAATACTAAAGCTATACGTGTCGCAGGTTTGACTGTAAGTAGGGAACACACTTACTGTTCAGAGTAGGCACACATAATGAAGTCCTTGTCTTGGCGGGACCATAAGCAGTCCTTGATATATTCTACCATGCTGGCTCGATCGTAATTCATAGTTATCTCGTTGACGACACTTGGATCGAGTAAAGCAACATGGGGAGCATTACGATGGACATGCTTCCAAGTTAACCTAGAAGCAAGATAAGAATTAGGGTAAGCGTAATACAAGGATAGTTATTATCATATCTCATATGCAAGAATACTCACAAGGAGTAGCACTTAAGGAGGTTGGTGTCGACCGCTCTCACCCTGTAGAGGTCCCATAGATCTTGAAAGTCTACGATGATAAAGGCTTCAGGGCCGAGGAACGGCTGTCTATCGTGCTGGCCCGTCATGGAGGTCTCTCTATGCTTCCTCCTTGCGTTGGACCTCTCCATATAGTACCCATGCAACTCCTTGCATGCAGGGCCCATCTTTGATAAGGCGTCGTCTCCGACCAATGGCATGCCTAATGTGAATTCTTTAGGAATTGATGGCGCCTTGCCAAGATCTAGCTTCTTTGGAGCCAGAAGCGGCCCTTCCACATTTCCTCTTCCTCTCCCCCTTCCAGCAGCTCTTTTGCGTGATCCAAGCTTGGGTGGAGAAGATGCCGCCCTCTTTCTTTTTGTGGAGACTGGGGGGAGGAACGCTCTGCTGCTGACCTCTTGTCCATCATCCCCAAAATCTGTATCATACCGCAATTGGAGATCTTGATCTCCTTTTTCAACGGCAGGAGGGGCAGATACAAGAGCTGGAGGGGGACGTGGCGGCGGCGGCGCCGGACGAGCACTTGGTGCTGGCCTAGAAGTTAAATTTATCTGAATGTTCTGCTTGGGCCATTGGATAAAGGTCCCGCGTGCAGCTCCAAGGGTCAAAACCTCGTCATTTGGTGGGAGCAGGAGAGTGAAGCCAACCCAATCGAGCTTCACCATGTCCACTTGAACTTTTGCATGGTCGGCTAGCAGCTGCCCCTCATGCACTCGGGTCTCCGGCGTGGGCTTGAACGCAAGACCCTCTGCGACAGGAATTGCAAAGTCCTTTGTCACCCTAACAACTAGGATGCACGATGTGGGTCCCTGCATTAGATTCATACGTATCTTTATAATATGTTATAATGTACTGTGGTTAGGGGAGAACATATACGTTTTGTGTTGGTTTTACCGTTATGTGGTCCACCGCATTAGGGGTTGGTGTTTCTTGTGCCATCGCCCTAGTAGATGTGCAGCTGCTACGCCTCTGCGTGGGGCTCGTTTCTACTATCGGAGCGGCAGCAGGCTCGCTTTCCCTGAGGCGTGCCTCCACCCGAGCCTCCACTTGTAACAACTTGGAATCGAACTCTTCTCGGAGCTCATTTCTAATCTCGTCCCGAAGTTGTGCCTTCAGGCGTGCATCTTTCTGCGCCTTTAAAAGCCTGTGCTTCCTGTACTGCCACGCGTATTGGGGAAACCCAAGCTACCATGGAACATTGGAGCCAATGCCCCTTGTCCGTCCACGGTGTTCTTCGCTTCCCAACGCTTTCGTGAGGACGTCATCCTCGCGTCTTTGTGAGCAGACCTCTTGGGAGGACTGTCTCTCAGCAGTCAGGTCGACCTGCGATGCAGTTAGGACGAATTTATTCAAGAGTACGATACAACCTACCGAAACATAATCTACGTGTGGTACTTACGATTTTCTGGTACACCGCTTGATCTTTGGGATTTGGGAACGTTAGTGTTCCATCACTATTCTTCTTCACCCTCGCCCTTCCCACATGACTCGTGAGATGAACGGGTACTTCCCGAATGGTTCTGGCTGGGCGGCGTTGAGGACGTAGTCGGTGACCAACGTGGTCTTGAAATTTTTCCACAAGTTGCCCATCTTGCGGATAGCCTGCCGTTAAGAGGCGGATTCTTCGACAAAAAACTTTTCAACGACTTCAACTTTGGGAGACACGACCCGACCGGAATGTGTTTTCCTATGGAGCGGGACCCTCGTCATCTCAATCTTTGTCAAGACATCGCCACTATGGATTTTTTGACAAGGGATACTTTAACGGCTTTAGCTCTAGGATATATGACCCAACCAGAGTACGTCGCCACCAACAATTCGATCTATCAAGATCGACAAAAACCTCAAAACATCACCACAACGGGGAACAACTATTCAATATTGTCATCCGTGAGACCTCGTCCCGGACCAACTACTTCCAAACTGATGATCGCCGCTAAGAATACGAATGGCAGAATGCATCAACAACAACGTTGATCGACAATGCCATCAAGACTTCTACCCGACGTTAGTCAGCTTGACTCCTACTCGGATGCATCTATAAGATGATTGACTACAACATGACACACATGTCATCCAAGGTAATTAGCTAGATTAATCTGCTAACTTCGTTGATATATCCGGCATATATCTATAGAGATACGTAATATTTTATACATACAATTTGTCATACGTATTTTCAGATTCATAATTTATTATTTATTATGTTTACCTAGAGCATGTTTTCTATACTATATTTATTGTGCGAGCGTTCTCTATGTTAGACAGACTATGGTTCAATACTGGGGGCTTGCTCTGTTTACTTTGTATAAATCATGCTTGTCTACGGTAAATATAGTACCCGATATTTAATCTAAATATGCTCATTATATCCTGACAACACTAGAAGATCTATACAATTTTCTAAGTACATACTCGGTATTCTCTTCTATATTCTTATTTTCTAGAAAATATTTTTCAGGAATGATCAAGCATCCTAGTAAGTAGTGGTCAAATATGTCCCATTATCGAAAACGTTCTTGATCAGATGAGGTGTTGTTGAACCAAACCTACCAACCAAGACCGACGGTCTATCTCACATCTAGTATCAGTCACGACCTGGTCTTTTTGTGAAAAGGTTGCTACGTACAATCTACTCACGAGCGTTGTTGGCTTGATCACCCAACATGATTACGAACGGACGTCCGATATGCATATTGAAAGTGCATCTAGGCCTCTAATTATTTTGGTGATTAATGACAATCTGATTAGTGAGGACTAATGCTTGTATTTGAGATGTTGTGAAGAAACATTAGTCCCGCATATTGAAAAAGGTTCAATGCAAATCCCTTAGGATTGAAGAAAGCGATGAAAAACAGTTAAGTGTTCATGGGTAAAATGTAATTTTTCATTTACTTGCATGGTTAGGAAAGTCGTACTATCAAGGGGGATGATGCATTGGCAAATGAGTTTGAGTGAGTGCTCAAAAATCTATTTTAAAAAGTGATTCTTACTCATTTGTGCCTTGTCTGTCATTTTCGAAATTTCCGAAAGTTGATTTTCGAAATTTTCGAAAAACTCAGAGAGCTGGAAGTCGATACTGGTCATTTTCGGACTTGTCCAAAATCATTTTCGGAATTTTCAGAAATGGATCAGAAGCCAGAAACCATTCTGGAGATTTTCGGAGTTGTCTGAAAATGAGTTTCGGAATTTCCGAAAAGTTGGAATTCGGTTCTGTTCATTTTTGGACTTGTCCAAAAATGTTTTTCGGAATTTTCGAAAATTCTTGGGCGACAAAAAATGCTTCTAGAGATTTTCGGATTTGTCCGAAAACTCCTTCGGAATTTCCAAAAATTCCAGCAAGGCAATTTTTGTTGTGGATTTTTTTGATTTGTCCGAAAATTATGTTTCGGAATTTCCAAAAACAAAATCTTAAGCCTCCAACGAACAGATCTGAAGGGGGCTATAAATACCCCTCACCTACCTCAAGTTGAGGCTGCTGGTCTCATTGATAATCATTGTCCTTGGCTTGCTTTGCTCTCTCACTCTCTTTGAGCCTTACACTAGTACAGATCCTCTTATCTCTGACGGGCCCTCACATGCCTGGACTATTGGGCCGTCAGAACTAAGTCATCTCAATCGGGCCTAAAGTTGCCGCCGTTTGTAGATGTACTCGTGCAGTCATACTCTAGGCCCAAGTACACATAGCCCGTCACCGATGACACTCATCTCTGTGACGGGCACAGCTTTAGGCCCGATTGAGATGACCTAGCATATCTCAATCGGGCTCGTCTACAGAGCCCGTCAGAGATAAGGGTCATCGGTGACGGGCTCCAAAGATGGCCAGATTGAGATGACTTTAAAGCCCGTCATCGATGACTCATATCTGTGTCGGGCTTTTATTGATGCCCGTTAGAGATAACTGTGTGTCCGTTAGAGATGTCGGTTCATTGGCCCAATTGAGATATATTTTGCACACTATAAAGAGACCACTCGACTGTTGTCTGAAGTTATCCCACTATTCACTATTTTGGTGGGAGGTTGAAGGAGGCGAATTTTTGCTATTTTTTTCCAGAGAAAAACAGAAAAATTTTAGAAGTAAGTAAAAAGGTAGTAACAATTTTTTTTAATTTAGTAGTATGTTAACTAATATTTTATTAAATTTTGTAGCGATGGATCGAAGTTGGATGAATGCGACAACTTTGAAACATCATTGCAAGGAGTATAGAGATGGCGTTTTAAGTTTTATGATTGTTGCGGAGGAGGATAGGAGAAGAAGAAATAGCAAATACATGTGTTGTCCATGTAGAGATTGCAAGAATGATATTATGTTTAGCGGAGAGGAGGTACACTCTCACTTGATACAATGAGGATTCATGAAGGGCTACACATGTTGGGTGAAGCATGGAGAGCAAGAATCGGATAGTGGTGCAGCTGCAGACAGAAGTGGTGCAGACAATCATGAAGATGAAGATGAGCATGACATGTTTATACCATCTCCATTAGGCGATGAAATGGTTGATGTGGATCTTGATATGCTGCAAGAGATGTTACGTGACGTTGAGGAGCAAGCTCACAACGAGAGAGATTCCATGAAGTTCAACAGGTTGGTCAGTGACTCCGAGACACCTCTATACGCCGGATGCAAGGCAAAGCACATCAAATTGTCAGCTACCTTGGACCTAATGAAGCTGAAGGCAAGTAGTGGATGGACAGACAAGAGTTTTACGGAACTTTTG